>JAOXNO010000002.1:6216498-6256361 GCA_028565335.1 Limnodromus scolopaceus
AGACATTCAAGGTGAGGCTCGACAAGGCCCTGGGAAACCTGGTCTAGTTGGGGGTGTCCCTGTGACTCCAGGGGGGTTCGGACTAGATGACCTTTGAAGGTCCCTTCCGGCCCAGATGATTCTATGATTCTATGATTCACTTACCCAAAGCCAAGAACATCAGCCAAAAACTGACTGTTTCCCTCTGGCAGCAGGAAGTTTTCTTGCAGTTGTGAATTTTCAGGTGGCTTCATTCAGTGACACTGGTTATGTCAATTTAACCTCCTTTCTCATTAACTTTTTCTTCTCCTTCCCTTTGCTCTCTTAATTGCAGGTCTGAGGCTACAGATACCTGAAAACAATGAGGAAAACAATAGCAAGTCCAAAAATCAATGGAAGCATTGGCAGTGCTTCTGTGCACTTATCCTTAATCCTCCCTCTTTGGAGGGATAAAACGTCCTTGTCCAGTAGCTGGCCTCCATGTTAATTATATGTTTTAAAACCTATTTTCGAGATACACAGAAAGTAGCTATTCTCTCTTTGTATTACAGATCGAAAGGATACAAGCTGTGGGCCATTCCAGAGATTGAAGTTGATCTACCACACTCTGCCAGGCTGGCAACATTGAAGACATGAAAGAAGTTAGCAAGTACAATGTCTGCTAGTACTAACACTTCAGATTTCAGAGTTTTATCAGCTTTTGTAATTCTAACTAGTTCCATTTAACGCAACATCCAGTTTCCACAAAGTCTTCTAGGAGATTTCTTTGTTCAGATTATTATTACTTTTATTTTGTATCTACAGAACCATCAGTATTTAAAGGTCTAACTCATCTCCATTTTCACTGGATCAGGTCTATGGCTTTGCTGTATACAGGAACATTGACACGTATGTTTTAATTTAAGAGTTTTTTAATGTCTATGTGAATATTTACTTCAATTAATCAGGGAACAAGGTAACCTCTAAGTTTCTATTTCTTGATAACTTATATTACTTAATGAAGAGGACTTTTTTGTTAGCACAATAAATATTTGAAAAGCACAAAACACAATTCAAGCACACAAAACATAAAACCAATTTTCTATCACTGAGGTACTTCAGATAGGATTATTCCTCAATTTTCTTCTGAGAACAAAAGTAGAGAGTGGTAAAAATGTCTCCTTATACAATGACATGGATGGGACTTACAAACGTGTAATGCTTAACTTCTTGATATCAATGAATTGGCTGAGGCAAACTATACATTTACCATTACTATTCTGTGTTGCAGAGCAATATATAAAGGACAGACAGTATTTCAGAATGCACACCTTGGGGTCTGCAACTCAAAGACCACACAGATCCTCTGGCAAAAATGGGAGAAAAGAAAGGAAATGGCTTTTTAGTAAATTTTCCCAGGTCCAGAGCTCTCTTCATTTGATTCTCTTGGAAGTTTGGGAGCAGAATTTATTAGCTTTGTTCCGATTTTGAAACTGGGAGTGAAGAGGGAGGAGGAAGAAACACAAAGTCAGCTTCTGATTCAGCAGATGAATGACTAACAAAATCCCATACCCTTGACAGATGAGGCAACTAGACTATGACAGGAGAGTGATGTCCTAGTCAGACTCAAGCTGGAAGACATTGCTCAAGACCGGAACAAAGACTGATAGTAGACCATATTGATCGTGATGGTCACTGCTGTTCAAGAAAGGTCCAAGATACTTTTAGAGTCTGAAATAGCACCCATTTCCAATATCCAAGTACTAAACACTTGTGCAGACAGGCTAACTTGCTGGGGGACTGTAGGGAATCTTCCACTCCTCTCTCCTTTATAAAAAGTGTCTCTGTTTGAGAAAAAAAAACTACTTACCAAATCCCTGAGAGCAAGGACTGATTTAGATTATTTACAAAACATTCAAACATTGGCTTTTCTCTGTTGTAATAAGACAAGAACACTTTTATGAACCTTGTAATGAGGGAACAGGTACAGATGTCACATTCCTCTCTCGAGGTCCCTTGCTGCTTTCTGTTACGATGGGAGTAATATTTTGTGAACTAGTGAAAGTAAGTCCCTGCCCTATTAACCTGAAGAACACAGGCAGCACTAAGGTACTTTATAATCTCAAGCATATGCACTTCCTACAGTTCACAGGTGAACTCAGTCCTATCCTATATACCCACTAAATTCTTAAACAAAACTTGTGTTGCTTCAAAGGAACTGTTGCCATGTAATACCAAAACATGGATTATTGTGAAGGGAGGGAAAATAAAAGTGATTTTCAGCAGTTACTACCAGCATGTTCACATGACCAGTGTTTAATTAGGTTGTGTCATGGTTCTAATACAATAATTCATTAACTGACAATGTTACCTGTTTCTCTGTTGGAAAGATCAAAAAACATTCCTGTGTGAAAAAAGAACTTCATTATTCTACATAATTGATTTGTCTCTCACTCAGCTCTGTTCTTTGGCAGCCTGACTCAGTGTCAGCAACCCCAAGGGTACCCTATGTGTATTTCTCCTTCACATTTTTTGCCTAAGTCTGGTAATTCTGCAACTCAAATTTTCTCTTTGCAAGGAAAGTACTGGTCCTGGGCACGACGCAAGTCTTACGTCCTGGAATTGTACCTTCATCCGCTGACAGACGAGGGCTGGCCCTTGCTGAATGGCCAGTTCAGAAATCCACATACAGTGAATTTCGCATGTCCTGACTCTGAGGGTCTTTAATATTTCATCGTGGTTTTCCGTTAACATAGAATTCAGACTGCAAGAGCCGCCCAAGGGAAAGGAACACCCACGATTCATGTTTTCAGGGCACTTTAAATCCTTCTGGTAGCTTTGAAAACCTTGGCCTTTGTAGTTACTGCTTCTCCGTACTTACCAACAGTGAGAGAGGAAATCTTGCTCTGAGTAAAAGTCAGTGGAAGTTTTGCTATTGATTTCAGTGCCATCAAGATTTCACTCGAGAAATTCAACCAGTGAGTGTAATGATGCACTGGCTGACTTCGACCACAGGTTTCTAACTGTGGTGCAGCATCTTCTGCTGACACACAAACCACTCAAGGCTGGGATGCCTCTGCCAAGGGTTTGTTCTTTGAGCTCTGCTGAGACAGCTGCCCTTCCTGTCTGAAGGGCAGAGATCTTACATCATGCTCCCGCCCATATCTACCTGCTTTCCAGATGGGTCTAAACTGTCTCATGTGGACAGATACCTTCCATGGTTGTAGAAATGGACTAATGCACCATCCAGTCTGCCCGTTACTCACCCCAATTTACTTTGTTTTCAGTGTTGCTTGTTCTGAAGCCCCTTTGCAGCTTTCTCCACTCTGTGCAATCCAGGGCGCACACACACAGTATTTTCAATCCCACCCCAAAGTTGGACACCACCTTCTATAAATACCAAAGGCACCAAAATTTGCCTATCTTTGCATACATATCTTTATGAATATATTCTTAAGAGATATGAAATACAGAAAAAAGTGCAAATGTTAAAATAACTCCTTATGTTTTATAAAGCCTTAGAGTTACGCAGTTGTTCCTTGTGACAAACTCTGAGGTGCAAAACTTTTGGCAAAACTCTGTTTATTTGGTTGCTAAATGCTTCAAAGACAACGATTCAGAGTTTTGCACAGAGAGCACTGTTAATTGAGTACAACTGCAGAAGACAGCTCGCTGCATCTCTTCCTTATGGTTACCACCAAGCTACTAATTTTTTTCCCCCGTAATGAACTAAGAGACAAAACCACAAACTGAAATTTAGCATAATAACAAAACAAATCTCATCTTAACTTTCCTGCTTCTTAAAAATACCATCAATTGCAAATAATCTTACTGTACTTTAGAACCCATCAATTTACTTAGTATTTATTAATACAAATACTAATGAAATAGACGTGGTTTTGAATCTACACTTGAAAGCCAAGAGCTTCTGAAATGATGAGAAATGACTGAACTAGTTTAAACAAAATAAGCACACCCTTGAGACAGTCCAGCTGAAACTTTCCATTAAAACGTCTGGGAGTGTTCAGTACCTGGCAATTTCCAGCCAAATTGCCAGAACGAATTAGCAGCTGTGCTTTCACTGTGCATCTCAAACCCATAAAATCCATACAAAAATGAGCACTAAGACAACGAGTAAAAACAACATTAAGAATTGCACAAGGCAAAAACACCCTTTAGAGCTAAGAATTTTTGCTATTTCGAGTAGCATTCAGAAAACCAGAGGTTTTAACAAACTGAATGTGATGCACTGGAAAAAAGAATCAGATAAAGCAATATAGGGAAAGTGTTTAGTATAGTTGTCTTCCACTTTCTGCCTTCTTGGACAAAGAGTGAGCACAGGGAAATAGGGCCTTAGAAGACAATGCACCAACCACCTGGAGACAAAAGACCCACAGCAACAGCCTTTAGGTCAATTTATCAGGAGTGTCTTGCACAGTCTAGCAAACACAGGCGCAAACATTTCTTGTGGTGAAAGCATCACAGCCAAACAAGTACCAGCATCAAAACTCACTTGGTCTAAGACAAATGCAGCTTCAGGCTTGGCATGGATTGAATCACTCTCAGAAATATCCCATCTTGAACAAAATTCCTAATTAGGAGTTGGAATGGATAAGAGGGCTGTCGTTACTTTACGTTCACAATGAGAAGAGATAGTTTTAACTCCAGTTTACTGTTTTGATAAAGCCCATTCCCCACCCTTCTCTTGGCATTAACTGAAAAAATTTATGGTCTGTTGTGTTAAATCTATTGCAGCTTTCTTTAATCTTGTGCGTCCAGATCACCATACATAATTGCACACGTTATTTTACTGCTTTCAGTATTGTTTTATATGGCCTAGTTTAACAAAGTCAGCTGCAATTAAAAATATATGAAGATATCATTATTCATCAGAAACTTGTTTAGCCTTTACATTAAAGAAGAGGCTGAGTAAACTACAAATATGTTTCCCGTCACATAATCTGGGACAATTCCAGTTCACTGCTTTCACCTTTCTGAATTGCCTAACACATTCTTAAATGCGTTTTATAGCAAAGAGAAATTTTTACAGACTGTAATATACTCAAATATTTATTCAGGTCACACATCATTCTGCCATTCATTGACCAGTAAGTAGCAATAAAAAACCCCGCTTACATTATTCATTAGATGTAAAAAGGGGAGTGGAGCTCAGGAAACACACCACCTTGTGCTAGTGCCTGGTGTGGGGAGTTATCAAGCTGCTCTCAGTTAAGGAGATTTTTTTGCTAACAGGTGGTTGTGTAGCAGACATGCAGTTAACAAATGTCATTCCCGAGCGCACACCAACACCTTCAATGACAGCCCTGGTTTCCATAAGCAGTATTTCAGGTTTCCTCAAATTCTTGGCTGTTTTATGCTACATTCTTCTCAGTCTTGGGGCTACAAAGAAACTTAATAAAAAAGTGAAAAGACTGTTCAAAGAATGGCCCAGATCACACGTCCTCCAATCTCCCATGCCACAGCTAGGTTGTATTTTACCCTGAAAACACGGCAGGGTTAATACAACTCACAAATTTGTTACACTGGTGTTATCTAGAAGTGCTGCCTTTGTTTTTTGTACTGAGGATCCACACAGTGCTTTAAGATCTTATTCTTACCATTTAGGAGTGGAAATTAGGAGAGAGGTACCTCACTCAGAAGATGACTAGAAATAACGTGTGGGAAACAGAAAATGGCAAGGTGATGCCTCTACCAAAGCACTGCGATGCGTGATTAGCCTGCAGTTTAATGACAAAACCAAGTCCCTCAAAAGTTCACCACCTCAAACTCCTAGTAAAGTTTTTGATTGGAGCAGTGAAATGAAACACCTTTCCTCTGTGGGTTACATTTCGCACTATGAGTACAGTATTCGCAGAGCAATTGAGAGAAAGAAAGGAGGTGGTTTGAGCATAAATGCAAGGCAAATGTGCTAGAACAAGACAAGTTTGGCTCATGTTTTTAATGCTACCATAATGATGATAAAAAGCTGGGATTATAAAAATTAACCTATTTCCTGAGCAGTTAAAAAAGACATATCCAGTTGCCCTGAAAGAAATTTGATGAATAGAACAACATCCTTCAGCATTTCAAAGGTTAGAACTACAACTTAAGCACGCACAAGATAATGGTTCTTAATGGAACCAGGGCTTGGTTTGTGTTTTTTTAATCTTTGTAGAGATACAATAAATTTCAAACTCCCATCGTATTTTTCTGCATTATCATCCCAGCTTCTCCCTTGAAATAGTGATAATAAATTATGGTACTTAAGGCTTCCAGAAAGATGAAATGGAAAGTAAATTATAATGCATCATTTGCCTTTTTTAGTGCATCATCTCACAGAGATATTATAGTAATACGTCAGCAGGATCAGATCAACTTTGGTAAAGTCCCACTATGTGGAAGTATCTGTTGCTCTAGACTAGCACCGTGCGTATCACTCTCGCAGAGGTAATTCATCTCCTTGTATTTGCTTTTAAAAATGTTTCCAGTCAAAGGCTCTCATGCTGTGGACTGCTGAGCTCTCTACTAGCAGAGGAAAAGAGAGACACACTGATATTATATTGGTCTCCAAGCAAACAAGCAAAAGCTAAAACCACTGCTGGCTACAGTCAGGCTGGTGAATGCCAATGCTCCACCTGTGATTACATTTGTACTTCACTCTTCCTGCACTTCAGAATGTTATTCTGCTCCAAAAATGATGCCACTGAAGCCAGAGAACTCTTGACAGTAAGGTACAAATCAGCAAGAGCAAAAGGATTTGAATCTAATCCAACAGCTCCATAAACCATTTCCAGGTTTGGGAAGAGCTTTGGTAAATGTTTTTTTTGTTTGCTTTTCTTAGCTTGGTCAAAGAAGTGACAAATTAATTATTTGCATAACTGTTCCTATATAGCAGGCATGGTATTTTAGTTAACCTGACAAAAGACACCATCTGGCCTGCAGGAACAATTTGTTTCATCACAAGCATTATGAGAACAGTTGAGAGCAAATCCCAATTAATACACAAGGCAAGTCCAATTTAAGAACCACTTCTCAAGACTTTATCAGATATTAATTTAAAGTAAGGATGGCACACTTCGTGCACTTGCTTGAATACCAATAACCCATGATGTTTTTCCAATTACACAGAAGTGCTATTAACTAAAGTTTAGGAGTAAGTTTTACTAAAAATCTTCAGGCAGGATTATTTCCTGTGGGATTTTAGCATCATCTAATAGGAGATGCTACAAAAGGAAACCTATCTTAATATATTACCTTTTATGTCACCTTTTTTTTCAAATGAGTAAGTTTTTTAGGTCTCAAAATGAAAGGCTCATTCAGCATTTCAAAGGTAGCTATCAGTGGAGAATTTCTCCATAAGCAGGTCCTGATACAGAGCTTTGGACCGACACCACTGTTGTGAGTAAAACCATCTTAACTTGGGGAATTTTCACTTGATTTTATTTCTCACCGATCAATACAAACACATTATCACTGACTCGGGTACTGAGACAAAAGAAAATGTAAACCATGTAACCTATGGCATATGGATGACTGGACAGAACACAAAACTCTGCATGTTATGGCTAATACACACCACAAAATCTGTCAGCCTGCCTCAGTGTGTGCCACTTACACCACGGCTTGTTGCTTCTTACTTGGAGAAGAGGTGAACGGCGACACTGTTTGGAACTTGCAGTAAATAAAGCTTTGACAAAAAAAGGGCGTTAGAGCATGCCTGGCCAGGAGGCTGTTACTGGTTTGCTTTCCTTGCTCAGCGTGTCCAGAGTATTTGAACACAGCTACTCCATGCGAATGTAAATGCAAGTATCCATCACACCATAGGAAAACTCGGGCTGGAAAGAAGCCTCAGGAAGGCTCTGGTCCCACTTTGGGTCAGATATGGGGTTGACCAGGTTGCTGAGGTCACACTAAGCTCTCACTGCTTTTCACAGTCAAATCAGTTCTGCAAAATACACTGGCAACCAGCTAGTTGGCATTCTGTAACTTTTTGAATGCTTATTTTATTATAGAATGATGAGAAATCAAGCAGTACTAAATGAACAGGAAGATGAGAGGATTTCAGTTCCACAGCATACCAGGGAGCGAACGGTTTGGGTAACGTTAGTGAACACTGCGTTGTTCCTGCCATTTCTTACACAGTAACTGGTAAAACTACTGCTCAACTCTCATGGTTGTCTTCTATCAAAGTGTGCCCAACATGAAGACTTCATACAAAGAAATGTACATGCAGCACTTCAACTTTCCCCTGCCAGGGCTTCTATTAAGTTGCTTTTGTATCTCATGCATTAGTTAGCACTGCCTGATAATAGACTTTTTCTTAAAATCATACCTGCCATTTCTTTCAGGATTCTTTCTAATAATTTTCAAACAGGCATTAATATTCCTTCCTGCTGCACAGTTCTGCTATTTTAAGTGAGATTTTAATTTTATTCTCAGGATCAGTCTTCAGAAGGCAAAATCTCTTATGAGGTTTTACTGTCAAATGATATAGAACTTAGTTTTGTTTCTTTTTACAGGCTTTTAAGATGTAGGCACTTTGCAGTTCACACTGAACTTTTTTACTTCAAAGAAATCAGACTTTAATAGCATGTATTAGTCACACCTCTCTGACACATTATTTCATAATTTCTCTTGATTCCAAAGAGCCTTGTCCCTTTGAGAAACAAGTGAGGTTTGCTTATGATATAAGATATTTCAACTAAGTTCACTCTGGATAAAGTAAATGGGACAGTGAAATGCAGGCTGAACACTGAAGAAAATGTTTAAGTTGGTAGAAGTGCCATTTCAAGGTATTTCTAATTTTACCTTTCCTTGCCTTCAACAAACGCAGCATTAGCCCATATAATGATGTGGGAGTATTCCACAGGAGCACAGATCAAATGACAGTCTGCTTTGAACATCTGTTCTTCGTAAGAGACGCACTAAAGTCGGTGATTCTAGTTTCTAGGATTTCCAAAAGTTTGTGTGATAGTTCCCTACTGTTTATATAGTAATGCTCTGGCATTGTGTGTAGCAGGGATGTCATCCCTTAACTGCTGAGCCAAAACTGAATCAGCATATTAGAAATAGATTGCAGTTGCCCAAATCTTCTATTGCCAGCTTCTTAGCTGTATGAAATCATTGTATCCATCCGCATTTCACAAACTGTTACACTCCTGTGTGTTATTTCCTAGTTTATGCCTAGAAAGAAAAATACACAAGACCTACACTGAAACATCACCAAAATTCAGTCAAAACGAAGTACTTTCTTCTTTACTTCAGAAAACTCTACATTTTGTAATTTGTCAAGCTTGCATGTGAGAAAAGATCTGCAGAGGAAGAAGACGGGTCACTTGAAATTCAGTCTGACTTGAAATGAGTGATGTTAACTCGCATCATATGAAAATAAAATTAGAAAGATGAAAAGTTGAAGAGATTAGTCTGAAATTCCAAATGAAAATCCCATAAATGATGAAACATTAAATATTGTAAAGCATTTTCTTCTTCATAGGCATCTGTAAAAATTAGTATTTTTTGAAAATTTGTCACTTCTTTTAAAGAAAAAAAACAGTTCTCTGTCAAAAATGTAAAGACATATTCTTTGCTAGTAAGATTAATAGGTCTGTTGTGATAGTCATGTAGCTGGATAGTCTTCCTTCAGCTTCAGGCATCTCACTGGCACTGAGAAGCCAGAGCACTTCGTTTTTGCCATGAAGAGATCAGGCCCCTGAGTGTGTTCCCCTGAGCTGAGTGCAGCGAGGAGGCTCAGTTAAACCACAGCAATGCTCTCGCAGAAGCTCTTAACAGAAAAACCTCCATAACGCACAGACATACATAACATTCTGCCCTCCCTGGTCTTTCAGGAAGAGAAAGATTCAACTGTAACTAATCCTCAACTAAGGGGGAGTTTTCTAGGTTGCAGTTTTCTAAGTTGCCTTTAATGATGCCTATATCATCCGTCTTAATATCTAATTATGTTCTTTGACACTCCATTAGTCTGTGGTTGGGGTTTTCTGCAGCTGCATTGCAAATCCCTCTCAAGATCACAGACCACTGGAAAACAAACAAAAATCCTACGTTGTAAAAAAGATTCCTAGATTCAAAAAAATATTTTTTTTAATTAAAATTTTGCTGTAAAGGTAACTTGCCAAGGTGAAAAAAGTGCCTGTGCCCTTTTGTCTCCACCTTCTTGTATAGCAAAGACTTAAAAGCCTTTCTTTTTGATCCACCTTAATTCACAACTGGTTTTGCTGGTGGGATGGGGAAGGACAGTGATTCTGAGACTGCCAGTGAAAATAAGCTGATATTTTTGCAACTGAACAGGAAAAAACTGGAGGCAATCTGCCCGGAATTCTTCAGTTTCAGTCAACTCCTATCAAGGTCTGCTTGGGGGAGAGGGGAGAACATGGTTTTTCACTTGGTCCTGGAATCTCTCCTGTAAGAGCGGGGGCTGCAGAGCTGACTGTGGGCAGGACAAAGCCAGCAGCTGCTGGTTAGAGCAGACTCCCAAGGCCACTGAAATGGCCACAAAAACTCTGCTGCCATCCATAACGTCACAGTCTGAGGTAGCCATGATTGCTGCTGATTTCCCTTACCTTTTACTAACAAAGGAAACAGGAGGTTCTGCCACGGGGTGACATTAATCTTACTCATCCTTCCCTTCTGTCCACCAGCTACGATACCACACTGCTGCAGAGGAGCATTTGGAAAATACAATGTACAGTGTGGTTAAGGAGAGATTGGTGGGAACCATCTGATGTTTCCCCTACATGGGCACATAAAGCCTTGCTTGTCTGAGACCAGAAGGAAACAAGACTTATGTTAGTAAGAAGCACACAGAAGGAGATAAAGGGTGAAGCCTCATTCTCCCTGGAAAAATAGCTTTCTTCTAATGCATCCTTAAAGGAAAGAGATATTTACACTCTCAGTGATTTTTCAGCTAGACTCAAAAAGTACTGCAGAAGCGCATTGCCCCACACACAAAAACACTGTTCTGCAATAAGCCTCTGTCATGATGTAATACACATGTATGCACTCTGCCTCCTGTTTCTATAGGAGACAAATTTCATGACAGCTTATTTTCTGGTTTACCTACAGGAAAGCTGATGTGAAAATGTCCTGCCTCTCCATTTCTCCTCTTGGGAGGAGGTGACTCATAACATAACATTATCTCATTGGAATAAGCTTGTTATCAAGAGGCAGCTGATGAGATAACCCTTTAAAAAGTAACACATTTGATCTTTCAGCAATGTAAAGGATGGGGATGCCTGCCCTCTGCTTCTCTGAAAATTTCGCTGGGCATTCCTCTGTGATTTTCTGTCTCTGCTCTGTTTGGTAATAGTGTACGGGTTTTTTTCCTTTGAAAGAAATGCAGATCGTCAAAATGATGTGAGAGAGGCAAACAAATAAAATAAAAGGTTGAGTCACTAAGACGACAGGTGTGTTCACAGTCCTCAAGGTTTGGGGCCATAGTTGTGACATACAAAGGGGAACATTGAAGTGAAAGGAAACACAATGCCAGATAATAGACCTACCTTCTGTTTTAGCTTCAATTTATGCTTTGAAAACGGAAACTGCAAAAGTGCTCCACTTTAGAGAACAATCATGCTGTAACTCTCCTACTGACCTCTGCATGGAGGAGCTGAGAAATTCTATGCTTGAAAAGGATGTAATTAGTAATAATGATTAAGAACCATTCAATTATTAGCACTTAAGAAAACCACTTGTCCTTGAGAGCTTTCAGTTAAAAAGCAGAGAGATTGGAGTAAAAATGATCCAAATGAGGAATATGATACTTTGGAACAGAAGTGGGATGTGTTTTTATATATGGAAAGAGTCAAGCATGTCCTAGGTTCTAACTGTAATTCCACTGTCTGAAAAGATTCAAGCAAAACATAAGAGTAACACCGGAGAACATTCCAGGCCAAGAAATAAATGAGCAAATATCAATTGAGAAGCCACTGTTCAAGGAGAAAACATCTGTATAGCATTTGGAAACAAGATAAAATATATTGCTATTTCTAACAAAGCTTCTTTACCACTTCAAGGTTATTCCAATGCGATAATATCATATTCTTCTGATACTATCTCCAGGCAATCTCAGGTCCCAACCTCTGAATCCCCATACCCCAAAGCCTCACTCACTGGTTTGACTCTTAGCTGTGTGTACCAGGCACTGCTACAACTCTGGCTCACCAAAGGGAATGCTCACGAAACCCAATCTCCAACAGAGATCTTCATCTCTTGTTTTTCGTAACTTTAATCTCTCTCCTCTGGTCATTATACTGAATTCTTACAGCTTGAGTTACCCACTGACTCCTATCTGCAATTTCTCTATGGCTCTACTCTGCCCACTTTATTTAATTTCAGTGATTCCCAAGCCTTTCTGGAACTGCTGTTTTATTGTTTTATACCATATGCTGTTGCTCCTTGAAAGACTGAGAATACCTTCTGAGCAACTAATAAAGGCATAAGGCTGTCCATCTTCATATGCCCACTTTTTCAAGATGTCTTTTAATATAAAGCTATAAGGTAAAAACCAGAGCAGTGCAGGAATTACAGCACTGCTAGGGGTGTGAATCCACCCTATTTCATTTTACAAGCCTATTCTGAAAGCACAGACTATCAGGCCCACTGGTTTTCAGTGCCCTTTCTCTACAAATTTTTTCGTTTGCATAGTCCTCTTTTCAGTTAACGCGCTCTGCAGGCCAAGGTCCATGCGCTCGCCCAAGAGACACGCTCAGCACTGTTTGGCACATTCAGAATTCATGGACTGCTGAGAGTTTGGGCCACTTCATGTCTGAAATGATTTCTGGACTGAGTGCTTCACGAATTGTGCTGAAACTTTTTAACAAAACAGCCAGAGTATTCACATAATTAAGCCTGATGTCACTTCCAGGAGGTTTCCAAAGCCAGAGAGATTGGTTTTATAGCAGGCATTCACGCAGTGTTCCCAACCTCATTCTGCTTTGTTCAGGATGTATGTTCATACCTGTCCGGAAACTCATTGCTTGCTTTTAACCTAAATGCATTTTTCTTCTTCACCATTTTCCAAGTCTGTAAATCTGTTCATTACCTTATACAATTTATTGCCTTCCTTAAATACTGCATTGTTTAGCAGCTCTCAGTACTATTGCTGGTTGCAGACCTCATTTTAACACTTCACCTCCTTCTCAGAGCTTCAGGATCACTGCAGCCAAAACACAGAAAACCCCTCTTCATCCATGATGCATCACCCCACACTTCAGTGATCTTCATTGCTTCAGGGATGATCTCTCCTAACCAAACATGTACTTCCCCGTCTGAAAACAGGCACCCAGTGCTGAGCACCACAGTTTCCATCTCAAGGGATTTACATTTTCTTTCTAGCTTTTAATTCCTTGAAAGAAAAAGGAAAAAAGCCCTTCACCTTATTGACTTTATTGGCAACATCATACACCTTCAACTGTCAGCATAAATTACCTAAGAAAATAGAATACTTGTTTTATTTTCTCTGAGGAAAGCTACTGCATGTTCCAGCAGATGAACTGTACTGAGCTTCAAAGGCTCTGACATGTGAAACTCCCCTTCTTTGACAGCACAGGCTGTTTCACAGGTTACACTTGCTGCTCATCAGCGCCAATTAGGAATCATTTTCTTTGCATTTAGTTTTACATTGATGCAATTAACAGAATCAGGTGTGTTAGCAGGATCTGTGCATATATGGCTGACCAAAACATACTTACTCAATCTTCTATTCAGTTTATTCCTTATATATATTACTACTTGAGTTTTTGGGGGGTGGGGATGGGGACACAGAGAAGGGAAGATAGAAGAACCTCCTGACCAGATTTGCACCATCTTTTATGCCTAGTGTAATAAACAAAAGTTACTTGTGTCATCTAAGGCCCAAATTATGAACCATTGAACTGTAATTGATCTGTCCTGATTTTAATCAGCTGATAGTTTTAACCTTAATAACCTTGTGGATACAAACTTCATGGACTACAAAATTCCCCAGCCAGGACCCACACACAACCTCGCTTACCTCCGTGCCATAAATATTGTTATAGTTTTGTCTTTCCTCCTGCCCTTATACAATAAGTTGCTTCCAACCCAGCCATTGCCTGCCAACAGGAACTTAGTAGTGCCTTCTCTGCCTCAGTCGGGCAGGGTGCCATCCTTACACCGGGCACACCTGCAGAGCAGATTCAGCACAACAACAGTACTCAAAGGGATGTACACATGGCAGAAGGAGCCCTCCAAAGTAACGGTTGCAAACTGCGGGTCCTAATCCTGGAAAGATGTGGAGGACTGTAGGCATGGCAAAGCAGTGTCACACAGGCCTTGCAATGGGGGCCTTGAGCAGCAACTGAGCAAGAGGAAAAGTTACGTTTAAGTGCTCACCTGCTAGTGCATGTGTTCAGTTGATTGATACAAGCCTTCCTTCACCGGTGGAAGTGTGAGATCAATGTCATATAAATTGGAACATACACAGAAAAATCTTATCACTGCCTGAAGATATATTTCCATTAGTATGTTCTCTGTTTTCTTCAATCAACGCAGTATTTACGGGGTGGCTGAAAAGCAATCCTATACATTATTTATTAACATTGATTTTAAGCAAGTCATTCAATTCATAACCATGAATTACCTAAGAAAATAGAGTGTTTATCTTATTTTTCCTCTCTAAAGAAAATTAAATATTTAATTATTAATGGGATTTTACTGTTGAATTCAGTAAATAGGTCCTTAAAAATAAGAAAGGGGGACAGAGACAACTAGCCATGGTACAGTTGTACAACGTTATTAATAAATGCAGTGTTTACTGCGTTTCTTAATTTAAGGAAGTACTGGTGCTGATTTAGAAAGAAAGTTGCATTTAACAAAAGGAAAAAAAATAGCTCTCTGTTACTGAATTTACATTTGAAAAAGTAGAGGCCAGAGGCCTTTATCTTCTGTCTAGACCAGTTCTGCTCTGCTGACCACTCATTATGGTAACAGGCTGCAATGAAAAATCCAGTGGAGGACACAGATCAATTACTCAATGACATTCACTTACCGATATTGATTAGGCCATGCATTGTTTGACTTCTCCTTTGATTCCTTCTGTCATGAGGACATGGTTACACCCCTCCTGTAAGGGCAGAGGAAAACAGAATTCATGAAAATGAAATTACTTTGAGGTTTATAAAGGTCCTATCTACCTTGAATAGAAAATGGCCAATTAAATATGTTAAAGAGCAAAACCCAATAAAACAGCACAGGCTCAGATCTTTGCTGTGACCATGCAATCCTCTGGTGAGGTAATTTTGCATAGTATTATACAAGCTAATGACCAGATCAACAGCATCCAGGAATGCAACTCTGCCAAAGTACTAGCATTTAGGTAATACCTTTCAAATTCACATAGCCCCACTTTCAATTTCCTGGATTTTTGGTTACCCCCCAATTTTTGGCTATCCTTATCTTCTAACATTTGCTGTCTTCTGATAATGGGTCTGTTATATATAGCCAAGAGTATACATAGCTGTTCTGCTAACACATTCCTCTGATGAATCTGTTGCTTTATCAGTCCTTAAAATGTCAGCTTTTTCATTACTGCAATATTTTTAATTCCATTAAAAAACTTAAAACTAACTATTAATTTTTTATGGGTTATCAGTTACAATCCATTTATATCCAGCCAAAGAGCAACAGTTTATAAAATTGTGTGTTGTGTGTTATGTGACTGATGAGATGCTGTAACTTATTAAGCAAAAAATATTTCCCTTAGTCCGCTCTTCTGAAATTATTCTTACAGCTGAGAAAGTCTTACGGTCAGGCCAAAGCCTAACTGCCTACATCTGTGTTGCTGCGTGGTTTTATGGCCATGGCTAAAAAAGCGATAAACAAGGAGATGTAGCCTGCCAGAAAGAGGATATCTTGTCGTCCTAGCACTCCTGCTGACTTCCCAAGCCGAGGCAATAGGAGCACACACGGGGACTGGAGGCACTTGCACGCCCTCAGGGTGACCCATATGCAGTTTCTCTCATATAGCTCAGAAACACTACTACAGCCAAGTAGAGGTTTTTGATATAGCCTGACTCTGCTACATTTTTTACCTTAAAACCTCTCACACATGTCTGGAAATTTGTTTTTCAACAGTCAATTTCTGAAGCCTAACTTAGAAAATGTGGCAAGTATCACCACTGCAGTTATCATCTGCTCTGTTTTCCCACGCTGCCTTTTTCCATGCTACATTTTCCACCCCAAAGCCCCAAGCTGCACTGAGTGCTCAGCACACTCTTCACCAGCTCCCACCTCTCACCAATACCCCTAATATCTGCTAGTTCCCACAAAGCCACATCATGACACTCTGCCTGACCTTCAGGCTCTGCATCTTCCCAGCACTGCTTTCCTTTCCCATCTCCCTTTCAGGAGAAAGGTGTCCTGCGAGGTGCACGTGCTCCATCCTCGCTGTCACTGAGATAACCCTCTCGACATCCGAGCAGCCTCGCAGAAGGCAAAGCCAGCGGCTGCTCCTTCAACAGTTCACTTTCTTCTCATCTCCTGCCTGCATCTCCTTCCTCCTCTTTCTTCTCCTTCACCATAGCAAGGAGGCCACAACTTCATGTTCTTCAACAAAAAAATGCATCTCTATAAACTAAATGCTTTGAGTCAGTGTACAGTTTATTCTTTAGCACTGTTTCACTAAAATACACGCCTGCCAAGACTAGCAACAGAGGGACTGAAAGACGTGTTTGTCATCCGACCATACAGCTATTAGGAACTGGCAGGATCATTCTAGTAAAACTAATTCCTCTGGAAAGAAGGGGTATGTGCGGGTTTTGGAATGGCAGGTATGCAAGGGGGAAATGACAACTAAATCCCAAAGACAGTCCAGGATACAGGAAAAAAAAAAAAAGAAAAACAGGGGTTACTTTGAAGTTACTAATCCAGTGCTTTGTAGTTTCTAATTTGGGTCAAGGGTGTTTTTAGAAGGACATAGTGTAGCTCTGATTCCTTACCTAAGGGAGCACTGAGATGGAAGAAGATGGGTATCTTAGGGACCCATGGGTTCTCCTGGATTTAATCCAGAAATGGAAAATAACAAGAAATTTACCAACCTATTTAAGGTGGGCAAAATCACATCAGGTTGGCTGGTGCCTACTCCGACTTCTTCTCTGGTCCATTTCATCTTTTTGGCCCATCTATGTCTTCAGAGACTTCTAATTTGAAAAGTAAAGCTGGTTTTCAATTGTATGGTGAACAATTCAAATAGAAATCCTTCTGGAAAACTTCCTTTGAAGCAAACCCAACAATTCGAAGGGCCATTATGTAAAGAAGCCTGTCCTTGCTGTCTCTGTCAATGAAATGCAAAAATCAAAGAACAGGTGCTTCCACACATTTGCATCAACAATAAAATTTCTAAATTCTGTTTCTTTCTGTTAATATCTTGTTCACTACCACACTTTGTCATTTCTTCTGAAAGCTACTGCATTGCAAATAATTCAAAAGCTTTCTTAACTAAACAAGAGAAAAAGAGAACAAAGATAGTAAATTCATTTCATTTGCTTTGTTCCCCACCCAGTTTCCTCAATCAATACTACATATTACCTGCAATTCTCTTGCTCTCATAAAAACCTTTTGTCATGAATTTGGGATATATTTTAGAAAGTTTGTAGTTTAGAAAATGACAGGCTGCCCATGTAATTTTTCTAACTTATCAATAATTCTCTTTTGTTCACACAGAGGAAAAAAAGAAGTAAAAAAATACAGTAGGTGTGTTGCTGAATTCAAGAAATAATAGCCTGCAGATTTGAGCAACATTTTAATTTGCAGTGACTACACTCCCATCATTCTAAACAAGTAATTTGCAGTCCAATCACACCTCCTGCTGGCCTGGACAACACGTACCACAGATATTCTGGCATACAGTGTCTTAAATGTCCTTTTTTTTTCACCCCTTCTTTCCCCATGGAGCAGGAATTGCTCCCTGTGAGCACTGCCAACAGCAGCAGCGAGCTCTGCCCTCCTTCCTGCCATGCACACAGCCATGCTCTGCCCACCTTTGGGGAACAGCTTAACCACCAGAGAAACATTCAAGCCTTTGCCTTTAGAAGCGTCTCTTCTCTCCCTCTTTCCTCTCTCCGCGTCGTTATCTCACTTGCAGGGGGACCTGTGTATGACCCTTTCTGGACTTTATAAAGTCTGCCAATGGGAAATCTCAAGTCCCCCATCTCCTCCCTAGCACTGCAGCAAGTCTCTTCACAGAGGCTGGCCAGCCCCGCTTCCAGCATCTCAAAGGGACCATATGCCCCACACAGCAACTGGGGTAGAATGTTGGTTTAAAAAACACAGGATAACCCCACAGAAAGGTAAATCTGTTCCTTACATTCCTTTCTCTTTCCACAGTAAATTTGCATTTAGGTACAACCATCTTGATTAGAGGTGTGAAATGCATTTTACCATGCCCATTAATTAGTTTTCCATAATTTGAGTTTTTACGTAACTTTAGAGCATAGATGTTTTTTCCTAGCTAAATACAAAGATGCATATAAGTATTTTCATATAACACTTGGATACATTTACTTAATAGCACTATAGATATGTGTTACAACATACCTTAAATATCACTAAAAATATAACAGAACAGTACAGAAGTTTTACTGCTGAAGTGTTGCAGTGTCTCATGAGAACACTTGAAAGGAGAATGAAGCACAATATTCCCACTTGGTATTCACAGCCTGTTCATTAAACATTTCTAGAAACGTGCCCCCCACCCCACCCCACCCCCCCTTAATTAAAAAGAAAGCTGAAAGAGTAGGAGGAACAAAAATCTTCTCAACTTCAATGACACTATTGGAAAATAATTATTTCAAAACTGCTTATCTGTTAAAAAGCTGGCAAGCTACCAGGATCTTGATTGCTGTAAGCAATTTTATAACTGCTCTACACAGATAAATTAAACAGAGAAATTAATTTCAGTCTCGTAATAAGTCTCATCTCATTACCAAAACGATGTCTGTGCTGCAACAGAGCCTTGTGCAGAGGACTGCTGCTAGAGGATTTTGTGTGCAGACATTTAACAGCTGCCTAGAAAAAGTCCACCTCACAACTCTGAATGCCCTTCAACACTTCTTCCTAAACATAATTCTCCCTAATTGCGAGCCAGGAAGTGAAACACTGTGAAATACATGAAATTCTTCCCAGTTTTACTTGTATTTTGCCCACTGGATCTGAGGAAAGCTCCCTGACTGCCTGAAGCCACCATTTGTTCTGTTTGTTAGGAACATACCCCTGGGAGCAGTAGCAAGAGCACTGCTCCTTCGAAGAACCACATCGACTATGACACCTTTGTTTTCTTGTAATCCAGGGCACCCAAAAACACGTTAATTATAGGTCAGGTTTCTCTGTCCACACACATGGTAATAATATGATTGAATCATGCAGATGGTCTGTGGGTAAAAAGCAGTCTCCTTCCTTTCTGCCACCGTGCTGCCCTTTTCTGGGACTCATTTCCCACAGGATGTTTCTATTGCATCCCTAACTCCTGCAACAAGTCTTTGAAAATGCTGGAAAATACAACATCACCAAGATCCAAAATTAAAACCTGACAGCAGATTCAGCAATAAGGCTCTGGATGCTTTGAGCCAATTTATGGCCACTGTGCTCTGCAAAAAAAGGCACAAAACAATAACAGAGTGCATAACAGCTCATAAATCCTACCACGCTCACACTCGTGCTTGTAGCTCTCAGATGGCACTGCTTGCGCAGCGGCATTATGGATAGCCCGATTTTTTTTCTTCCACCATTCTTATTGGTGTTCTTGTTATGGCACATCAACCAGGGTATAAAAAAAATGAGCGCATGATATATCCTGATGAAAACCCTGATACAGATTCCAACTCTGCTAATGCGTAACTTCGCTGTAC
The DNA here is from genome assembly GCA_028565335.1 of Limnodromus scolopaceus. Taxonomy (NCBI): domain Eukaryota; kingdom Metazoa; phylum Chordata; class Aves; order Charadriiformes; family Scolopacidae; genus Limnodromus; species Limnodromus scolopaceus. The sequence continues at coordinate 6,236,334 of JAOXNO010000002.1, forward strand.
AGCATCTCATCTTCAGGAGCCACAATGCCATTTTCTGCTACTAGACACCTCATCCAACAAACTGCAGAGAGCAGATTTACTGGCACGGAAAGCATTTTTTCACGAGGTACTCCTCACACATTCACCGGTGTACTTGACCACGCAAATCAATATCTCTTTACAGAGCACATGCTGTGAGCAGTAAGAAAACAGACCGTATTCTTATCCAGCACATCCTTGCAAACGCAACTCCACTTCACTATTTTTTCCCAATTACAGAATTATTCTGTTCAACAATTTTGCTTCCTTGGCATAAACTCATCTACAGATTTATAGAAAATGTAGGCGTTTAATACAGCAGATATTTTATTTATTCTTGAATTTTTCCACATAAAATGAAGATGAAAATCCCCCCCTGAGATTTCTTCAGTTATAATTAAGCGTATCTGATTTTTGACCTAAGTTTCTTGCCCTATCTCCTCAAAGATGTTTGTCATCATTCCTTTTCTTGTTTCCATAGCAACCTTTCCATTATTGTCATTATTTTTTTACCTTTTTTTCTTATAATTCTATAAGGAAATAGGGAATTTGGGTTTTTGTGGGGTTTGTTTGTTTTGGTTCTTTTTTTTTTTTTTTTAACAAATGCAGAGATATTTATATATCTGTCTTTTAAAACAAAACCCAGATCCTGGGACAACGGTGATCTCTCTCTCTTGCAGTAATTCTATGATTCTGCAAAATTTCATTTAAATTATGTCGTCAAGTCTCTCACTTTACCAGGTTCTACAACACCACAAGCTTACTGCAGTCCAAGGTGGGGAAGGAATCTTCTCTGGACTCCTTTAAATGCTTCATACAGGAGCATCAGTCGACAGTACCAAAGCAAGGCATCCTTTCCATTTAAGAGTTTTGAATAAATGCTAAATAGAGCTGGTATCAGTCTCCAGTGACTAATATAACCCAGTTCAAACTAGGCAGAAACACTGAGAAATCATAGTTGGAAATTTTGATGGTGACCCATACAAAGACTGCCCACCCACACCCAGGTTGTAGGAGACACTATTTTAAAGGAAAAAAGAGACTAAAGCAATGAGCTAGGTCCCTTTATGCTGTTATTGCCATCCATTTCTTCCCTTTTCTTGTTATTGCTTCCAGTATATTTTATAAAATGCACTAGAAATGACTTTATATATACATGCATATATGCTTAGATGTCTGTATGCTGTAACTGCCAGAAATGCACCAAAATAATGGAATCTCTCATTTAAAATGGAAGGGAAAAATGGTCTCAGGTTCTGTGCAACTGCTTCCAGATGACATGAAAATAGACCTTTCCCCCATCTGAGATGCCCACTGAGGTCAAAGAGAAGGATTCTGTTTAGGAGCTGTTGTAGTTTATAAGCTGATGCAGAGGGGCAAGTTTTTATGTTATTTTTCTCAGCAAAACACAATTGAAATTGAAATGTGCAGTTTTTTCTGAGGCCAATGGATAACAAACAAAATTTCAGTTAGACTTCATTGCAAAAGCTATTAGATTTAAAAGTAATGTTCCAGTTCATATAAATGAATATTAAAGATAGGCCGTTTGCATCCCAATTGTTTCTGCATGTTGTTTATACTTAATTGTCTTCAATTCCGGTAATAAATTTCAAGTGCAGAAAGGGATTGTTCTGAACACGCTGCATTTTACACACCAGCTTTCAAAGCTCAGCTGAGTAGGAAAACATATCTCAGAGCATTAAGTTCTGGTTCTAGCCCAGATCTTTGCTAATAATAGTTTTTTCTTTCTTTCCTCCACCAAAAGCAAATGCAACATTCAATGTCTCTTTCTAATTTATTGAAAAGCGTACGCCTGAACCTTTTCAGAAAGATTCTCTTTACGGCCTGTTTTTTTCTGAACAGGTTGTTAATGGGACCTGTTTGGGGTTTTCCTACTGGGTCTGCGACACCTCAAAGTAGAGTAACTTTTCAGTTTCCAGACCTCCTCATGTTTTATGCTGCTTGCATCAAGGGGTACATTTGCTACAGCAGCTGTTCCTTCCATATTCAATGGATTTCAAGCTTTTAAAATAGTTACCTGTAAAAACAGAACAAACCTTAAGGTACAGCAGTCAAAGGGCTATTAATTTCACCAGCTTGAATATAAAACCCCTTATTTTAAAAAAAAACCATCCTCCTACACTACATGGAACAGAAGTACAACTGAACAAGAACTTTTCTTGAAAGATTTTTCTTTGCTAATGCATCAATTTATCTAAGCAGTTTTCTGCTGAGGCATGACCTTTTTGAAAAGTTACCGATTTTAATAAAAAACTTTCAGTGACAAAGATTTCTCAGCTCCAAATTGAATTTCCAGTCCAAACCAGACACAAATTGTGGCTGCACCCTTTCAGATCCCACATTGACCCTCCACTATGTAACTGGACCAGGGAAGCAAGAGCTACACCTTATGCCAGGTGTGAGGGGCCCTGACTGGAACAGAGCTTAAGTTTTTTGCACAAGGGGCTCAGGCTTCCAGGTAGAGGTTAAATCAGCCCTGGCTTTCTGGCTTGCAGCAAAACACATTTTTTGTCCTGTGATCCTTAAAAAGTTTCTCTCTTTCACACCTCTGAGGTTTGTCTGTGTCTGCTCCCTGCTCACAGCAGCAGCTTCATTCTCTGCACGAGCTGCAAATTTCTCCAAAGGTTGCTGAAATTCCTTCCATCCTGAACCTCTTCCGCCTACCGCTCGATGCGCACTGAAAGCTTCCCTCCCTTACCAGGGGCCGCATCCTAAAACTGCCCTGGGGGCAGCCCAGTATTCACAAGAAGGAAAAGAGAAATATGTGGTTCGACGTAATTTTAAGCGCTGGAGTGTGTAAGAAGTACTGTGACACCATCTAGCAAAGGAAGGGAAATAAAACCTGGCAGCACGTGCTACACAATGTCTATTACACACCTACCAGAGACACACTGACCCAAGAACACAACAGATGGAAGTACTACAATACGCCAAACCAGCTGTACATCAGCAGATTTAGACTATCCCTGGCTACAACACTCCCCTTTAGCATTGCAGAATAGAATGCTCCCAATAGAGCAAATGGAGAACTGGGTGTTCCGCACGGGATTACCAGTTTATCAAGGAAGTCTCACTCTAGATTTAGTAGCTCCTCAAACTCAGTTGTTGTCCAGGATCTTAAGTTTTCCACACTCGGTGTTCTGGATCACTGTCTGCTCTTCCAAGTCACAGAGAGTTTGTGAAGCTGGGATTTTTTTTTAGCAAGGTCAATAATTCAAAATACTCGTGCAACTTCTCAAAATTTTATATAAATTATGAGTGAAGAAAAGCTACTTCTGTCTCATACTGTAGATATTTTCTTCATCTTCATAATAGTAATACCTGTTTAAACACCTTTAATTCCAACTTGAAAACCTATCTGCTCTTGAAAATGGAGTTCCAATACCTCATCTGAACTCTGCATAATTCTGATTAAAGGTGAGGCCTGGTCCATCAGAAATGAAGTAGACTTGGACATTTTAGGTTAAATTGCTTTGTAACATCTTGTTCTGTATAAGCTCATTTTAAAGACTTTGCATTTGTATAGCTGCTTTATTCCACCCATAGACTATACTAGAGATATGCACGCAATTTATTTCAACTGTAACTTGCAAACTTTGGGATTAATTGTAAAAATGTAACTTTCATCATTAGAGGAAAAGAGACACATAGGCTGCTAAATACAAATCAGGTGCTGAACTCAGTAATTTCCTTCCAAGCTGTCAATTTATTTTGAGAAACATAGTAAATTGGTGCTAATTAATATTTACTTATTATAGCCATGCTCCAGACTAAGGCAGGACTATTTTGCCTCTAAATTATTAGTGACTTATTGAGGGGCTGGCATAGGTCTGCTGCAGCCCACTTAGGACTAAATGACATTTTTGAAAGATGCTGCACTCAGGAGGTGACACTGTAAGGCAGACCACAGGAGTTACAGGTGGGAAAAAACACGCATGCACCTCACCTGGAGATCGAATACAAATAGCTATACATTGTCAACTCCTTCTTCTTTATTTACAAACAGCAGAGTGTTCATTGATTTCAACTCAAAAAGCCCCATTTTGAATTAATAAACTTTCAGAATAACTCCAATTCTTACCCCTAACTGCAATGTTACAGTAAGTTTAAGCAAAAATTACCTGCTTTCTACAATGTTTCCAAGATGACTCAATCATTTGTTTGCAGGAAACTTTCATGAGTCTTACATGGGACATGTCCATCTTATAGCTTAAGCTTTAAGTCTAACTGTAACATTAGATCTAGAAATAAGCTTAAAGGCTAAATAAATGAGTCTTAAAACCATTTTGTCCTTCACTGGTGCCAGATCACATCAGTAGAAGGCACTTAATTTGCTCTGGCTTTTAGTTTTCAATCAATCACTCCAAAAGTTCATACACATTATTCTTGTAACTTTTTAGTTAATAATGAAAGACACAATGACAATTACATTTAAAATAAAACAAGCTTAAGCATTCTAAATCCATCCGATTTCATTATGCAAATGAGATAACATGTTAATAACAACACATAACATTTCAGGAATGTGACTTGACTTTGTACTTAAGTCATTTCAACTTCATTAATTATGTGGAAGGTGGAAAAGTCAATTTAGGTCACAGGCAGGTAGCACACCCATATGGAAACACACCATATGACATACCTGTAATAACAGCATTCAAATAAAATTTTAAACGTACGTATTAGTTGTCCTTGTAATTTTCAGAGTGAAGTGAAGGATGTACTTGGGAGTTTATCGTCTGTGCCACTGTACTACATGTTTCCATTTTTTAAAAATCAGCCAGCCTGGCCCCACACGCTCTGCTGGGGCAGATGAGCTTGTGCCCAAAGGAGCTGCTCACTTCCAGAGACAGCCGTCCCGTCCCACTGTCCACTCAGCTCTCTGCCTTGCATCAGCCAGGACACAGGAGAGAGACTGGTTTCTTGCTAAGCATATACAAACCACGCCAGAGGCACCTGTAGGCCTGCCCAGAACTTGCTTATGAGACAAACCAGGGTGGCTATCCATGAGCAACAGCCCAAATAACCCCTCAACCGCTGGACTGTTTCTCATTCAAGAGACTGCAGGATAGCAGCTGAACAGCACCTTCAGTTCCTCCCTTCTTCCCTGCAATGCCTCACATTTGCTCAGCATCTGACCCAGTTCTTACAGTATGTGCAGAGAGCACAATATGCTAAATGCATCTCCTGAGATTGATAACTTTCATTCATGAGCAACTCTGCAATTATCATCTTAGGCTTCTGACAAGATGACTTTACAGGGTCTGCTACTTAGCTTCTTCAACGAAAACACTGCAACTTACAGTCCTGGGCTACACCCCAAATATCTATTAGCATCACAAGGCTTAGAGACTCGGTAACAGGCATCATGTGGGCAAGCTACATTCTGACTAGTTGAGCCTTAGGTCTCTTGTTTAGTGGCTGGCCTTTCACGGGCCATAACTTGTCCAAGTAGCCACGGGTAGGCAGAAGGTCATGAATCCATGTTCAAAAATGGGGAGGATTATGTCACTGCAAAATACAGACCACCAAAGAGCCTGGCATAGTTATGCCTCCTCCACAGTGAGGCAGCACAGCTGAGCAATCATTATTTAGATTAAAAGTTGGGAAACAACTGAGTAAGGATAAACACAAGAATCTTAAAGTTAAGGAAGGAGATATGCTCTCCTTCCAGAGGCAGATTTGTGCTGTGAGGTTAAAGATGGCATATTGGCTATGCATAACCATTTCTGCTTAGCTCTCCCTTCTTGCTTGAAGCAGGCCAAGTTTCTTAGTCTTGCAAAAGCATATGGGACTGGTTTCCTAAAGATTTAGCAATTAATCATATGGGAAATCATTGGAAATCCACAAGAAGAGGGGAAAAATAAGCACTAGACACTGAATTTAACTTCATTTGTTTCCATTGTAATAGTCTCTCAAAGTTTTTAACTACAATAAAAAAAAAAAAGAATTTTTATGCAAGTTTTCTAAAAGCTTCCTTGAAAGGAGAATATTCTCAGACAAAAAACGAAAAAACATATTTTGATTTAAGGAAAAAGTTTTTCTATCTGCTTGTGTATATACAAACCCAAAAATAGGCATTCAGATCAAAGTGGCATTTGAACTTTAACTTAAATAAGCTACAAAAGCTTTTCATAAGCAAGGGCTGAAACTCAAAACTGTCAATCATTTCTTCAGTATTATGATAATTTTTTGGTTGAAATGCAATAATAATCTCTCACACTACAGAAAAATATTTTCCATATAGATATAAGATTAAAATGTAAAAATCTGGGGATAAGTTTGGCTCTTGACTATACGTATGCAGCCTTTCTGAAGGACTGCATAGATGCAAATCAGCTGAATTTTACTTTTGATCTTATTTTTCAGATAAGATTTCTGCCGTAGTTTGAAATACGAAAAGTAATGATGTGCATCATGTGATGCACTCCGCATGCAACACAAATGCAGTTAAAAGTGAGAAACAAAATCAATGACTTAGATGATCAAAGACTGTACACAGTGATCCTGTAACTTTTGTGTCAGCACAAACAATTATAACTGTAAATCCTGCTCTATTATGTATTTGTTTCCCGTTAGAGTATATGCTCTGTATGCACAAATACACAGAATTAAATCCCCCACCAGCCTCTACTCACTCTGCACTAGTTGCACCTGGTTATGCCAGTGGAGAATTTTGGGGTTTGGTCCATTATTTTTCAGAATTTTGTCAAAGGGAGAATTTTTGCTCTTAAAGAAGTTGGATCCTCCAGTTGGCTCTTCCTTGTCCCAGTCCCTCCAGAGTCCCATAGAAGAGCAGCAAGAATGCTTCACCCAGCAGCACTTGCTGGGATTAAATGCTGGCCTTGCCAATTTTTGTGACCTTTCTGAGAAAGTAGTGGACAGTTGCTACTTGAAGGATATGGGAATAACCTCAGAAAATACCTTAACAGCGACAGGTCAGCTCAAACAACTGTTAAGGCACGTTTGAGTGTGGCACCCTATCCAGGATAACCAACTTCTTTTAACATTAACGCTTCCTTTCTTGAGCGCATTCCCCCCGTGATCCCACAAAGTGCACTGCTGATTGGAGCCATCTCCCAGAAAAATAGGAAATACGGAAGACTATGGGTGTTTGCCCCACTTGGACAATTTAAAAGCACAGCGGAATGATGAACAGTGAAAATATGTGTTGCCTTACAGATGGTATTGGTCAGTAGAAACAACTACTTTCCGTGCCAGCACAATGGCAGCAGCCTTAGCCCACCGCTCTTTAAATGACACTGGGAAATTACAGCTGGATCGATGTCAGCAGCAAATCACAAAACTGACACTGATGAGTCCAAGGTGGAGTTACCAATATGAGCTTTTCTGAGGCCTTCATGGATTCACAGAAGGAAGAGACCCCAGGGCAAACAGTAGGTACCCCAACCTCCCTACTGACCTTGAAACAGCAGCCACTGGCAAAGCACCGCTCAGCCCTCAGCAGGAGCACACTTCTGCACTGGTGACGGGAGCATCAACCCCAGGGGTCCCCATTTCAGGGGCACTTGTTCTACAGAGGGATTTCACCTCCAGCTCCACCTGATGGAGGTGAGATAACGAGTTGTGGGGTCCCTCTGAAGGTAAGCTGAAGAATGCACATCTTACATACAACAATTACATGTAGGAACTGAACAAAGCACAGGAGCACATAGCTTCAGCGGAGACCCTCAAAAGGTTTCAAGTTGCCTAGGGTTGTAAAAGCCACAAGGTAGTCCTAAAAGCAGTACCGTAACTAGCAGTCAGAAACTGATTGTTCACAGACAACAGCTGCTTCTGGGACCTTAATAAGTAATTTGTTATGCCGCACCTTTTAGGAGCACAATTAAAAAGTTATGTCAACTTAAAATGAAAAGCATATTTCAGTATTCACCAGCTTTATTTGTCTTTTCAAAATAGTCCTCGTGCTACAACAATTTTGATGTTACCTCAGGAGATTCCTGATTTATCTCCAAACTTATTTAGCATTTGCACTTTGGTGGAACCTAAAAGTCATAGTCAGGATTAGGCCCCATTCCATGAAACACCACATGTGCTAATCCTTTTTTAAAGCTAGTTATTACTCAGCCTCTGTGGGAGACAGCCCTTGGCAAGCTTTTCAAGGACAAAGTACTTCCAACATGGAATTTAGAACTGTAACATTGATATTTCTTTTTCACGTTGTAAGAATTATGCATTATAATTGCACACTATGCATAAATTCAATATGCATTCAGTTTTCATAAAAGTTTCTCTTTTTTCTGCATTGATTACAGATTTATGCTATGAACCAATTCTGAACAGGTTCAGCTGAGACCAGTATAAACATCTGTGCCTGTTGAATTTGCCTGTCATCAAACAGACAGACAATTAAAGTCAGCAATAATTTATGGAGGACAATACCTGCTTCATTTCTCAGCACAGGTGTAATGTGAATAGGGCAAGAACTCCTTTCTGACTGAATAAAAATACTGAAGAATTACTGTAAGTGCTGCTCAGTATGAGCAGTGAACAGGGAAGCAGTTGTGCAGGAAGAATATGAGGGACTCTGTTGCACAGAGGAGCACAGCAAAGAAATCACGGGCACTATTCAATTCACATTTCCAAGCACATGCCCTTTACCAAGCAACATCCTGGATTTTGCTTTTCCTGAATTATCTCATTGTTAGTCACAACTCATGAGAAAATAACAAAACATCACCCAGAGTGATACAAAGCCAACTTGAATTTTTAGGATGAGGATAAACAGCACCAGGCACTAAGGAGAAAGCTGAGCGAAGAAGAATCACAGTCACCAAAGCCTACAGTCAGAGCACACCAATGAACACAGCCGTTGTACCATGGAGTAAATATTGCCTGATTTGACCAAAATACTTACATACAGATGTGGATCTGGTGAGTCATAACTCAGACACCATTAAGAAAATGTATTTCAATTGTTACTTTTGTTGTACAACAAAAATCCCCCCTGGATGTCAGCATCTTAGTTACCTGACATAGAGCTTCTGATGCAACTGTGAATGTTCCAAGTGAACCTACGTTTACAGTATCACAAACATTCCTACAAATAAAACTGTTTTTAATATTGGTATAAAAACCAGGTCAATAACTCTATGGTTTCCCAGAGAAGACAGTCTCTTTATTATTGATTGTGAAAGAAAAAAAAATAGGACGCATTCTCAATAAAATCTTCCATGAGTTTGTATAATTTTTTAGTGTGACAAAATTGCAAAGAAGAAGCATTATGAAACTAAGTAAGCATCCATAAACTTGTCTCTGCTAAACTGTTGTGTTATCACATGGTTTAGTCATGCCCCTTGAAATTCTTCCTCTTCCTTCTCTCTCTCTCTCTCTATATCCCAGAACCTGAGCTAACATTAATAACTTCCCCACAAAGCCAAAGAAACTGAGAATACATATTTAGCATTAAAAGGATCCACAGATAACATTTTACTTTAAAGCTTTGGCATTTTAAGTAGGCAGAAAAAACCTGGCTTAGACCACACTTAGAGTGCTTTCAAATTTCTGCACAAGTCACTTCTCTGTTAAAGTCAACGGGCATTTTGCAATTGTTATTTGTGTAAGCTACACACATTCTGCTCCCGTGTTGTCAATGCTACAAAACAACTGTGCCAACCCCAGGAGAGCTTTATTTCAACAAATATTTGACTGAGCCAGTGGAACAAATAGCCAAAGGGACAAGAGAGAACAATTTCACATACATTGTTAACAACAAAGAAGTAATATTCAAGCAGTTGTACCAACTGTTGGTAAATTTTAAATGGCTAGAAAATTCAACAAGGTTTATAGCTCTTCATGTAAGAGAATGTGTGTAACTCATTTACAGCCTCATGCCCTGTGACCCTTCCTAAATTCATGCCACGAATAATGCCTACTCTGCAATGTGTGTAATAATATCATATATGTGTAAACATACTATAAATATGTAGATAATACACATCTGCTACATCTCCTTTTATACTCTGCGATCAAGTCCTCAAATCACTCTCTGGGGCACACAATACAGAAAACTAGATTTCTATTCCCTTTTTGGTTTAGCACAATCTCCTTTCTCCTCTCCCAGGCGTAGGGCTGGGTAGGTTCCTGCTGTCTGTCCCCGTTCCCTTGCTGCTCAGTGTTTCACGTTCTCGCTCCCATTTGGTAGGATTCCCTTTGGTGCTTTGGAGTTTGCAAGCTCCAGCAACAGCCCAGGGAAACACTTACTTTCCTTTTGGGAAGGGGTTTTCAGTTTCATCAGGGAGGAATCCCTCCTGCCAACAGGTGCTCCTGACAGAGCCCAGTAAGCACACAATATTTTCTGGCTGTGAACTGCAATCAAACTGACAACTACGTGTTTGCTCATGTCCTTGATAAAAGCTCATATAGTCACAACATTAGGCTGATAGGTTTTTTTCCTGCTGTCTTCTTACATAGAATTATAGAATCGTTTCGGTTGGAAAAGACACTTGGGATCATCGAGTCCAACCATCTACCCTACTCTACAAAGTTCTCCCCTACATTAAGACTTCCCCCACTCCCCAACACACTACATGCAATAACCAGGTTTCACACCTCCTGGTTAAGTTTGATACTTTTCTGATAATACCTGTTCTCAGAGGTCATCTACTTGTTATCCGCTACCCCCAGTGAAGGTTACAGAATACCAACGGGGTTCTGTAGTGGGAGATTATTATTATTCTATGCTGTAGATATCTGCAGTATAGATATCTTCTGTAGGGCATCACTGCCCTTCAAGAGCAGGCAATATTTACCCCCAGCAGGCCCAGCGACAGCAGCGCGTGTGCAGGGACCAGACTGCGGATGTGTCTGCCTGTGCGGCCTCCCGGAGCCAGCAGCTAACCCTGAACAAGGCACAGCTCCAGCACTCTTCCCAAAGGCTTCTCCCGTCTGCCAGTCCTGTCGGATGCAGCACAACTCCCTGACAGAACTGGCCAGGAAAGACGTTGTCCCTGCGCTTTTTTGAGCATACATGTTATTAGTAGAAGAAGTGTTACTGGGACATTTGGCGGACATTTGGCAGGCCTCACGAGTTTCCCCACCTCATTTGCTATGGGGGTGTCAGCCTGTTTGTAGCTAAACCTCCCACGGGAAAATTGGCAATATTCTGTGTCACATGGGATTGAACTCCCCCGTTTACTCTTCTGGGCTGCTGCTACCATCTCTTCCTTTCTCTTTCATTTTCTCCACATCTATGCAGCCCCTGTGCCTTCCCTCCTGGGACTCCTCGTCTTTCCCCTGCTTCTGAGCTGCTTCTGTTGTCTCTTACTAAATAATGAGAACCTGCGATCACCTCCTCTTCCTTTCTGCCCTCCTGCCATCCCTCATTTTGATGGCATTTAAAACTTTAGAAGAGGAAGCACTCAAATGACTCCCTGGCAGTGCCATATAAAATTTATTCAGTGTAGGCAGAAAAAGTGCATAAAGTACACTGTAAAGATGCACAGGGTAAAAAATCATTCCTAGGATGCTAAACCATTATTAAAGCAAAGCAGATACTTCTTGCAGCTCCTTTACCATTGGGATCTTACAATGACAGTAAGTAAAGAGTTTAGAAAAAAGAAGCATTATAAAACCTTGCTACGGTTGTGTTAAATGCTAGACTAGGAAGGCAATAAATTTAAGAAAGTAAGAAAGAAAAAAATACCTCAAGTCCCAGAGCTCATATGCAAACATCATTCAGCACTGAGGGTTATATTGTTCAAATTTGTAGGCTCACTATTCTTGCCACCTCTCTTGCCATACTAGCAAATCATCAGTAATCATTAGCAAATTATGGAATCTTATGGCTGGAGAAAAAAACAGAAATATGAAGTGCAGATGTTTCCCCAGTGAATCCTATGTATTTACACTACTCTCTGAACATGGCTGCGCGCTAAAAGCATGGAGGCAGTGCCCTCTTTAGGGAACCTCTGCCAAAACCCTGAACTCATGCTACTTGCAACAGATCCTCCAAAACAAACCAGAATCAAAACAGCTCCTCCAAGATTTAGAAGAGCTCATATGCCAAGAAGGGATGCTCAAAAAAAAAATTCACGAAACAGTGTCATCTCGTGAGTTACATCCAACGTAAATATTACAGCAGGTCTCCAAGCCTCTGCTCCATCATCCCTACTCAAATGGGAGCATCACCACAATATAGTTATTCGCTATATCCCATAGTAATTCATCAGTTAGCACTCTACCCTGTCCTGTCTACTCAGAAAGTCACGGTAAATATAATTTCTAGTCCTTAGTGCTCACCAAAACCACCTTTCACTTCTTGCTTATGAATTGGCTTTAAACAATACAGAAGTTTTATTTTCATAAGTAAGTTTTACTGTCATTTTCACTCGGCTAAAGTCAAGCAATCCGCATGCTGTATTATAATTATGTAGAAGGAGGGGGTTAAAAACTACAGTTCAGGGTAAAAGCACTGCAGGTGTGCAGTTTAATGAGTTCTTAATTGAGTAGTGGGAGAGCATAAAAAGGAAGTGCAGCGGGTGATTACAGGGCTCTTTCAGAGAAGGGAGCAGAGCAACCACTGAACTCTATAATCAAGAATAAAGAAAAACGAGTTCACCTCTAATTTTCTCTGTACTACAGCCTTTGTTATTCATGCTCTGAATGCAAGATTAGAATTCGTAGCATCGAATTAACTGACAAGATTAAGCTTTTTTGAGTTGTACTTGTTTTAAGGCTAAGACCACAAAAAATGAGGAAGGACATAAAAAATAACTTGGATTGGAAAAATAGATTGCCTGCACTCCTGTTTTGCAAATCAGTCAGATTCTCTCTGGCTTCTGCCTGTTCTCTGCTATTGACTAGACTGCACAGGATAAATCTGCAGAGGAGTAAATGGAAAGAGACACCACATGGAAGGAAAAAGGCAGCTATTTGGATTTACTACACTCTTTCCTCAATTCTCTTCCTCCCCTCTCCAAGAAACAAACACCACAAAAACCCCAAAAAGCTCTCCTCTCTGCTCAGGGAAAGCCACCTACAAAGTGACAGCCCAGCAGTGTCATTGCTTAGGTAGGCACTGCAGGAAAGCATTCACACATGGCAGTGGGAATGCTCCTCAGAATTCTAACAAGATGTAAATATGTTAAGGAGACACAATTTTATATATGCTATGCATTTTATAAATGCTAAAGAGAAATTATATAGTGCACCCGTCTGCAATTGTGAACAGTTGAGATCTCCTGGAAGTTCACTTTTCTACCACACATAAATTTGACGACTGATGAAAGCAGCTTCATCCTTCAGCTGGGCCAAAGACAGTCACTGAAAACCCAGCGCAGTATCACTAAGCACAACTCTACACTTGAGTCACTTGGGCCATCAGATGTTTGGGGGTTTTTTAAGAAATAAGAAAGAGAAGTAAAATCAGGCATCTTTCTAAGCAGTTCTATGCAGTTCAAATGTTACCTGAAATGTGGTGGGGGGTTTTTCCGTTCAAATTTAATATTTAGAACTATGAAATTCATGAGAAAGCACAATCTGCCTCGATATTTGGGGAAAAATTATATTTTTATCTATATAACAACTTCACTATCATCTTAATTTTATGAGAAATCTTGTATTTGTGCAGCTACAGCAAGCTCTTGTAATAATTTTGTATGCTACATTGGCTTTTTTTATCTGTTTCTCAAATTCTTTCACATCAGGCCTTAAGACTTCAGAGTTTGTTGCTGTTGTTGTTTTTCCCCATAAATATATCTTTAACTGCATGTTGCTGACAGGGAACAGTTAGTTACCTTTCACAAAGCCACAGAAGACTTGAATTCACCAAGTTGGTTGCAAAGTTATTGATATTTGTCCCCCATATTGTGGTCTCTGCCTCCACACCAGTTTCTGACTCTGGGAGGTGACAGAGGGAAGAGGGATGACAAGACTAATAACCATTGAGGCCCTCTGAAACCATTATCATCTTCTATCCCAATTTCCCTTATAACTTACATTACAGAATATCACCCATTACTTCCTACATCAGGCTTATAATGCTTAATTCAAATATCATTGCAAGAATCCAGTGCATTCATCTCCAAGAACCAGGAAATATAGCTGTTTAATGACATGAAGCCTGATCTAGAGCCCACTTATGTCAAATGGGAGTCTTTCAGCAGACTAATGGTCTTTGCTTAAGGGCCATCAGCTCCAATAAATCAGGAGAAAATTTTAGCTCTAATCAGACAGATCTTGAGAAGTTCATATAAACACACTCACTGAGTTCCCTTTGGCCATTCCTAAAAACTGGCAGCAGGGATGACCGTGCTGTCAGCACTTTACAGGTGAGTAACTTCTCAGCAGCTGTGTAAGGTACAGGCAAGAAAACATGCTAAAACTTAGTGGCACAAAGCATGGTGTTACAAAGACATTGACACTTAACGCCAGGGACATCTGGGCAGTGTAGGTATGCTCATGGCCCAAATTACCATAATATAGCTGACACCATCCCCAAGGGGGCACACGTCATCCAAGTGCTGGAATTGAGCTGCTTTACATTATTTCATTGCATGCAGAACACAGATGCTAATAAAGAATTTGCCTAACATAAGCAAGAAGTGTTATGCTGTATTCATCAGACCATAGGCGCTAATTAGAAGTCAACAGATTCATTTAGGAAGAGTGGGACTGATTCTTCCTAATGGTTTAGGTTTGGTAGCTGCCAACTGGCCTTGCATTATCCAAATGCCATGTCTCTGGCAGCTGTTAATTCTCCTTTGCCCTATGTTATGGCACACTCAACTTATGGCAGTGTTCTACTTGCTTGCGCAAACTTGCCGGCTCGTTTAATTACATTCAAATCGCAAACATTTAAATAAAGGTTTTACTCTAATGTTGGAGAAGAACATGATGCAGGAGCCCTTTCCATATTATCTACAAGCAAACAAGCACGTTTGTCAAAGAGGCACCCATTTGCACCAGAACTTTACCAGCTTCTGAAATTAACTCCAGTTTGTGCACATCAGTACTTTTTTTAATTGAAGGTCTGGCTCTTTTAATCTATTATCTATCATCATTAGTGATTATTTTGAGTGTGAAGCAACATGTATTCTTTTAAAACAATTTGCTGATGTCAAAATATACAAGCTGTGGCATTAAATGGAAACAATGAGCTGTGTATTTAAAAGCTCTCTGAAGAGTAAGAAACCTTCACTCAAAGAGGATCCTGTCACCCATATCAGAATTATAATTAAATAGTACAGATCAATGGAGGCTCACGAAACTACCCTGATGAAGTATGAAGTTGGGGGAACTACCACGATGAAAGTCTCTGAGGAAGAATTTGCTTTATTTTCTATTTATGTGTTCTACCCAAAATGCAGTTATAAACTCCATAAGTTCCACTTGGTTCTGGACCTTGCAAACGCAAGTACTCTTCAAACCTCACACCACATCTACTCACTTAACATTTATCCACATCAGTAATAATTACCACAATGTTTAAGTCAAGATAGATTTAAATTTTACCCTTGTGTAACTTTTCCAGCCCCCACCATTTTAATGGTTACTTTGAAAATCCAGTACTCACACATCATCCTTCCATTAAGCAACAAGCATTTTTCATAATTTGTGACCAAATTATTTTGTATAGTTAAGCTTTTAGGATCAACCAGATTCCATTATATTTTATAATTGCAGATACAACAGTAACGGAAAACTCCCTACCTAATTTTTGGGAGAGCTGCACTACTTCGTGTATAGAGTGTATGATCTTTATGTCCATTAAAGAGAATGTCCAGTGGGATAAGTGAAACGCTGGTAAGAAACACCATGCAGTCTTTTACAGAACTAGAAAACTGAAGTTGAAATCGCATGGTCCTTGTAAGGAAGACCAAGCTATTCCTCAGAAGTGAAGTTACCACTTTTCTAGGAAAAAGGTCTTTTATATCTTTTATAGATATTAATGTTACAAAAATCTATCACATTTACCCAAACAGTAAACCTAACAAATCCAAACACTTTCTAAACTGAAGTAGTTTTATTTCTTCTTCTTGGGCAGACAAATAAAACTATATGGCTTTCAAACCATGCTGTTTGCTGTTCATTTTACCCAGATGTATAGTCTTATTAAATAAAACAGACACTAAAACAGTCAGCTCACAGGTCAGTGAAATTATTATAATAAAAACCAACCAGATGAAACTCATGCAAGAGAAGACAACTCATAGTAACTTTTCAGGAGGTGAAGGAAATGCAGGAGGGTGTTTCATGTTAATTGTGTTCGCTGGGTTTTTTCTTGATACTTTATAATTATTTCAACTTCAGTTCTGGCAAGTGAATTCTTATGTCCTGGGAATATTGCAGCACCTACCTGCCAAAATCACCAGTAAACAAGATTTCTAAGATTGTGCCTCCCAAAAGTTATTTTCTTGAGGGAAATTTGCTTTTTCATTTACTATGCAATTTCTAAAGCTTTACTAATCAAGAACTAAAAATTTTAATACTGTACAGTCTCATTAAAGTATGGGTTTCTATTTCATTATTAAATCAGTACTAAGATTATAACAGGGAGGCTCCATATTTTTTTGGTTTTCTCACATCCAATGGATAGACTACAAAAACTCCAGGCTCATAAAGTTCTGGCCTAAAAAAAAAATAAAAAATAGACCTGCTATGTTTATGGAACACTGGTAAAACTCATCCTGCCCTTCCTTCCAGCTAAGTGAACATCTTTAACCCGGGTATCTCCAAACCCAGTACTTTCTGCCAACTTTTCAAATTGCTAATGCATTAAGTTGATTCCAAAATGCATTATTGACAATTGGTAAAAATTACATTAAGCTGTTTATTTGCAACATTTACAAACTTCAAATGAGACTCATTCAGAGAGAAGACAGAGGGAAATAACAACAGTTTCAGTATTTTAAAGTGACAAAAAGCCTAAGGCCAAGGACGATTTAGAGGAATAAAGAACAACTTGCTGTGATAATTACAGGTAACTGGCCAAGGTTTGAGATGGACCAGCTGGTTTCCATCCAGATTAGACATTTGGGATCCACCTTGATGACTGAAAGAAACAAGCTGCCATAAGGTGACCTGTTATTGCAGTTACTACACAAACAAAACCAAACCCAAACAAGCAACAGAACAGAGATGTGCCCTTAAACATAAACCACTGCTTAACAAAAGAGCGCCATACCCATGCTAAACCAAACCATCTAGGTGAAATCTACAAGTTAATCTAACTGCAGGTTTGCCCTCAAAACCAATTAAACCATTGGAATTAACAGAACAGAATCACTGATCTACTGAAATTATAAGAATGAATCTGTAGAAATCACAGTGTGTTTAGTTATAAATCCCAATTAAAAAAATTCAACAAATTTAATCTTTACCATGACAACAGCTAGATATTCAGAAAATGAGTTATTACCTAACTAATAAATCACAACTTTGGAGGCAAATATGGCTTACACATTTTCATCACAGACTGGTGAGTGAGCCTTTCTTTCTCGGTGCAGGAAAATGCGGTACGCAGTAAATCCACCCCGAGTAGCAGAAGCGTTTGATTTGTCTGTTATATATACATATGACTCCTACCATAATACAAAACACAAGTCAATGCTTCTCTTTTACAAGATGATATTTAGGGCTTTTTAAACTCGATTTGATGCTTTTTCTCTGGCAGCTGCTTCATATGCACATAGAATACCTATACCTGCTAAGACAGTCCGAGAAGGACTTGGCTCTTCCTCAGCTAACAGACCACAGGAGGTGACAGGCAAGAACTGGTGGTCTCCACCTTTCCCACTGCTCCAGCACCCAGCTCTGTTGAACAGGTAACGTGCATCGGATGCCACCCCAGGCCCAGCAGAACGCTGGGAGCTGTGGACAGAAGGGAAAAGCTACTTGCCAGCAGATCCTTGGTGCCACAACCACCTTGGCATGGCAAAGCCCATTGGGAGGTACCGGAATTTGACTTGAGCCAGAGTAAGTAAGTGAGCTCATCCTTAGCAAGTGTCAGCTTGGAAAAAGCTACCTGAGCTTTAAAATTAAGAAAGCAGCAGAAGTTTAGCATTTTGTAAAGCTCAGCAGCTATAAGCTTGCAGCCTCTATAGTACACGGGAAGGCTGAAATCATGTGATCACTTGTGAAGATGGTGGTATAACTGTCTCTGTGAAAGATCATGAAATGACATTATGTCTGCAGTTTATAGAAAGTTTGAGCCAAAATCCTATTAAAATAACTGACTGAGAAAGAATCAGCAATAGCTGGCCGCTCAATATCCATCCATCAGAAAAAATGAAGAAAAACCCACAAACCAAATCACCTCATGACTACATACTAGCACAATGCCTACAAAAAGACAAACTACATTTATATTTAGGAACTGAGCTGTAAATCAAATCATTCCCTCTGACAAAATGAAATTTTCCAGAATAAGTTATTTTAAAATTCCTATAGATGTAATATATTTAAGAAATAAAAAAATAAGGAGAATTTAAGGTGTCTTTTCCTATACATGCTAACTTTCTTTCTCTGAGTCAGATGGTAGAACTTGATGCTAAAAAAAAATAAAATTCTATATAATACAACAGGTTTTATGCATCTTTAATTTTTGTCCTAGGATATTATTGGTGCCTATTGCATTATGTCCTATCAATGCAGATTTTATGTGGCAAAGCCTGATGTGGAACACCATTAGGTAAAAGACACAAATAAAGCTCCTCACATGTAATTTAAAGTTAATACTGGTAAAATTATATCATCTACTCTGATACTGGAAAACAGACACGCTTTTGGTTTTTCTTTTGTTTTGGTTTACTATCTCACTATGTATAAGAGAGAGAGGGAGAGAGATATCTACAGGTATACCAAAGAGACAAATTTCTATCCTTCCATGCCTACAGGAGACTATACAGTAATTGCACAGAAAGTAGCTTCTTAAAGTAAATGTGAATTAATGTCTTTTAACTTACATTAATTATGGCATATCTTGAAAAAAACAATCTGTACCACAGAGACTCTCATGGATGTTTTTATATCCAAAAGAGATGATCAATGGGAATATTATTACTAACCATTGTAGCTGATGCAACAATGACTACAGTTGCCCACATGTCACATTTCCCTAAGTCAAATCAATTCAACTGGGTAAATCTATTAAAAAAAAAATAACTAGTGCTAATTTTCCATATTAACTCCAGTTTATAAAAAGGCCACTTTACATATAGTGTTGTGCAGTTATAAAACATTTTTTCTTCTTATTTTATTCAGGCATGTTAATTAATTTTAGCCTTAGATAGTGCTGTCACTTAAAATTTCATATCACTGGGGTCTATATCTATTTTTTCAATATCACATTCACAGGAGAAAAATTGACAAAACGCACAAAAATGTTAGAATGATAAAGGTTGTCAGGGTAACAAATTATGCACACAGGCAAAAGGGTAAAATATAATTATGCAGATGGTAAAATAAAAGAAGGTAATTTACAACTGATGCAGAAAATTACTGGCACAATAAGCATATCCCATAAATCAGTTAGTTAACAACCTAATTTATAACTTTCTGGAAAACTGCAAAGATAAAACAGAGACCTAGAAAGGAATTTAAGTGCCTCGTGTCTTTTCTTTCAGTAATGCACCTACTAAGGATAACATTAATAGATCAGCAGCACATTAAATAATTGATGCCACATTATTACCCCCCGCCCCTCTGCACTAATGAGCAATTACTTCTTGTGATGACTGAGTCTCTTCAACAGGGAAAATAGGAAAGTTTTTGCAGTACAGAAATGGCAGAAGCTCATAGCTCTGAGATTATCAGATGGAAAACCTATTCATTTTTAAAAACATCAACAAACACTACTCAGGCCAGAATGAGAGAGGCACTTCTGTGCATTCTTACAAGTCCATTGGAAAGTGCGATGGGAAATGAGACCTGTCTTCTCCCCACAAAACAAAAGGCACATCTGAGTATGCTTTTTTTGAAAAGCTACACAAAATTAACTATGGAGGACAGCCCTTCAGCCCCACTCCC
>JAOXNO010000002.1:6256461-6313653 GCA_028565335.1 Limnodromus scolopaceus
CCCCCCCCCACCCCCCCCCCCCCCCCCACTTTTTTTTTAAGTAACGAGATACTTTGTGGGATAAAAATTAAGAAAATTGGGTAGCTCAGAAAGAATGAGCAAGGTTATGGTGGTTTCTGGACCCCTAACTTTTCAAATTATTCCAGCATGACATAAAAACTAAACACCTCTCCAAGTCCTATTAATTTAATGAGGACTCATTCACACGTCTAAATGTTTTTCTATATCAAAAAGGAAAGGGAAAGGGAAAAGACAAAGATTATTTCTGTAAATAAGGTCGCCCAACAAGGTGTGACATGCATTTGAGGAGGAGGAGGAGGAGTAAAGGTACTAAGCTGCAAAATACAAGAATACGTGGCACACACTTCAACGAGACTACAAGAGAGCAAGGTGATCAGGAAAGATTTTAAAATTTCAAGAAAAAAAGTGATCATTTGTGTGGCACAGTGATAATACAAAAAAAGCGGGTAGGCCTAATGCAGGAGTAGCTTTCTTAGGCAAAACCCACCACCCTCCTGGTACAGCCAGGGACTGGGGCACACACCACTGTGACTAGGATGGTGTAGCTGTAGCATTTGCTGTAAGTAGGGAAGAAGCAGCCTTAAGAGTCTGTATTAAAGTTTCAGAAACAATCTTGGCAGAAATGAGTAATAGGTAACTACAAGGTCATTTCATTTGTGACATTAAGTCATTAGACTGATTATGTGTCCATCTGCTCTGCTTTGCAAATTGGCCTTCTGTGTTCATTAGCAATCATAAACCTGGATGCATTATGACACAGGCTAGGAAACACATGTACAAACAGTCATGAGCACAGACCTGAGATCATTACAGCTACTTGGTGTCATAAATGCTAATGACTTTGAATCATACAATTAGCCTACTGGAAGTAAGCACCTTTAAAGCAAACCAAGTACAAGACCTACATCAAGAAAAAAGGAATTTTCACTGTAAATATGCACAAACCCAAGGGACTTTAATCTACCAAAACAGAGAGGGCTGTCAGCCTAGAGAGAGCTCTGCGTAGTAACTATTCATCACCATCACCATCACAGCATTACTTTCCACTAGAGATAGCAGTCATTTGGATCTGCTTCTCCTTCCTTCCCCAGCTCTTAACTGCGCTTCCCTCTGAGCAGCAAACTGCAGCAATACAAGGGTGTTACAAAGCACACTCTTACCCTGCCCTGGAACAGGATCCTCCAACAGGAGCTTCTCTGCTGCAGAGCCTGCTCTCGTGCCCCAAACCATGCTCTGCTGAACTCTGGTCAGCTTCACCTTTCTTCATGCAGACACAGAAGTGCTGGGCCATGTTGGCATCAGCTCAGGGAGCCAAATCCATTCCCAGTATCATTACAGGGATGAATTTAATGCAGGTGCTTAAGATTAAAATGAATACGATGTTCATGTAGCTAGAACTCTGCTGCATGTTGAAGAAAGAGAACCCCCCAACAGCCATTTTATGGTTCGTACGTTATGATAGCTATTAGTTAAATTATTTACAGAGTGAGCACTTGTACTGTAACAGTATTTTTGTTAGCTACGTATTCATGTCAAGAGAAGCAAAAATAGTGTAGTCCTAATGGATACATTTCTATTCATACATTCGACATTTTTCTCATTCTACCCTACGGCTATCATTATATATGGAAATGAAGGAAATTTAAATTATTCCTGTTGCCTCTCTGCTTTATTAATCTTTAATGATTTTTAATTTGAATTCTTTAATCCATCCTTTCATAAAAAGATAAAGCAGTAATTCTTAAAAAGCCTTTCACCTTTTTTTTTCCCAGTCATCCCTTTATACAACAGATTTCAAAAGGACACGTAGGAATTTTGTTTCTGGTACATACTTTCCTATTTTATCAGTATTCAGAGAAGCAACTAAGGGCATGAACCTGCACCCATCACTAGCACAAGGAGTGATTCAATAGAGCACATATGCATTTTTCTTTATAAGCAAATAATTATGTTGCTTCTTGTTCAACAAAGCATTTAAGCAAAAGCTGTTTACTGTGAGCTGTGCTCACTGTCATGAGTAATCTTTTTTTTATTTAAATGGACTAATAAGGGTAGAAAACATGCCGCCTAAGAGTGGTTTAGGAGGAGAACCCAAGCTTGAGGAGCATTCCTTTGCAACAAGCCAAGAGAAAAGGGGACACAAAGATTTAAGTTTGAAAGTCCATCATCTGCAGCCAGCTTGGGAGAGGGCAGAAGAGCTTGGGAGGTAAACCCAGGCTGAATTAACCCTTCAACCCAGAAATTGCTGCCTGCTGAGTTCCCTGCTGGGCACCAGAAGCAAAGACTTCCAAAGGTCTCTCTACACATCTGCTGTCATAATTCTCACAAACAAAACACCCACAAACCCCCAGACCTATATACCCAGGCCTGTCACCACTGTCCCTTCACACACTAGTCTCTGGGCTCGGCATAAGCATCTGCTTTGGCTAGTCCAGATCCAGCTGGGAAGCAAACAATTGAAAAAATAAATCACTCCCCACCATCCCAGCTTAGGAGCTGAGATACTTCTGAACATTTTACCAGTCTTCTTTAAATACATAGCCCTGAAACATTCCTCGTACAGCCCAGGCATGAACTGAAGTTACAGTAGCATCACACCCCAAATTACTTGTTCTCCTGGAAGGAGTGATATTTGGGTGATGCACACAGAACACTAGAGCATAAAGGCATTTCTAGTGTGGAATATACACTGCACTTCCTAGGAGCACTTGGCACAAAACAATTACCCAGTCTTTTGGAATTTTTTTCTAGTATTTCAAAAATTTTGCATCAAGGCAAAGTTTTGGAATGAATCTCATCCAGCCACAAATAAGCAAACTGCCCTTTGCCTGGATACAGGAGCCATGAAGTATGAGGACAGGTCTTTCTGAGTCCAAATCTGAGTGGGCAGGGGGAGGACACTCCATCTTCCAACTTCAAAGGAGGAGGTACCCAGAACAGAGGCTTTTTTTAACAGGCAGATCAACTTCCTCCAACAAATCTCTGTCAGGACATTTATTTGCAAAAATTCAGATGTTCTGATTCATCTGTCTTTCCCACTGGAACTGTTCCATTATGTATAAACACCCACATATTTGTTTATATACACATCTTCTGCAGAGAAAGAGAAGTAGCCTGAAGGCTGGGTCTGTTTTCTGAAATAATAGAGGAAGGCAGGTTCAAGTCCACACTCTGAGAACACAGAGGGATTTTGATCCACCAGGTGTCTTACCTCCCCACAGGTCACTCTCCACTCCGGACTGCTGGCTATTCCAACGTTGACTAGGGTTAGTCTCTTTGAACAGAAAAGCTATAAAAAGCTTCAAGTTCAATTAACTAGCTTTCATTTCCCTTTACTTATCTTGAATGAAAAAAAATACCATTAAAAAACCCTGACCCAATTATTTCATACATAAAAGAAGCCTTTGTAGCAGGTGTAATATTCCTAAGAGGTGGTTAATGAGAAATATAAATCAGAGCATAACTGGAACAAGGCTTTGATGTTGGTTAGCTTACCTGTCATGACACTAAAGAGAAAGATCACAAGGGAAAGAGTGAGCCCGCACTGCATCTCTACTGGGGGCTGTTAAAACTGGATAAGCCATGGTCTCCTGGGCTGTTGTAGCTCAGCTCACACCGAAGCTCTTCGAACCTCCTCCACAACCCCCCACACAACACCACACCAGGACACCTGCAACCCACAAGGTCAGGTTCCCCCAGCTTTGCCCACAAAGGACCCACCTCCAGTGGACTATGGGGAGCTTTGATTTCAGTATGTTTACTTCAGCACAAACCCTGTCAGGTCACACAGTCCTTATGATAAGCTGAACAACATTCACAGCTGAGGTGGAAAAAAACGCATTAAAAAAACCTGGTGTCTGAAAAATATAAAGCAGATTTTTATTTTTTCCAGCAAACTGAACTCAACTGAACCAAGAAGATGTAAATAAATTTCTAACAAATGTAACTTATTCACAAGAGTTGCTTTGATTAGACAGTCTTTAAAAATGCATAGTGACAGAGGGGGGTTGTGTGTGAATGCTATTTGATTAGGATAAGCACAGCACTGTTGCACACCACCACCACAGTTAAACAGAGATCCAAGGAAAGTTCCTTCTCCCCTGCAAAAAGCAGAGGGAACTTCTTTTGCCTTGGGCTCTCCAACTTGCTTAAACTTCATTTTCCCTCCTCACATCTTTCCATTGCTTGACTGGCACAGTGAGAGTTCTCCCTCCCATTTCGATTTATTGTAGCCACAGGAATGGAGCCAAGAATAAATTCACATGTCTTTGTGCATATAGCAGTAACCACAGCAGGAATCTCATCTCCACAATAAAACCTTTCCAAACCCAAAATATAAAATGGCCACATACGTCACATGCAACATCCTGGTAATGAGAGAAAGAGATAAATGACTGAAAATTGTAACAGACAAGAAATCGTACATCCTTTTCTCATTTGTTGTATTCAATGAATACCCATTTGAAAAGGTTATAAAAAACTGTCCAAAACACAGTTTCCCATTGCTGTATCAGAATAACTATTTTTCAAATGCTAATGCATCAGAAATGCTAAAAGGGTTCTCTTGTTACCGGCCTAAAAGTTATTTTCATACTTGAGTACATTACTACTGTGTAATGAGGGGACAAACGCACTTTACCAAGTGTCTATCTAATTCCCTGTGTGACAGCAAGTAAAAATGAACCAAGCTGCCAGCCCTTAGGAGACCTGGTAGGGCTGACGAGCTCCAAGAGAGTTCTTGAACATTCCCCATAAATTGCCAACATTCATGCCATGCCTTTATGCACCCACTGCAAAACCACTGAAATATGTGCATTATACTTATTTGTACTTGATCTTGGCTTAAATTTAGCTGAGTTTGGGGGGATCACACTTGCTAAAAACATGAACAAAATTTATTTGATCCTTACTAACACCCACAAGAGAGCTGAGATTTAAATTTAAAAATACCAAAAAAAAGGCAGTGGTGGTGCGGGGTGAGGGGAGGCATGGGGAAGGAAGGGCAGAAAGAGGAGGACGAAGAAAAGAAATGAGCTTCATGCTCCAAGACATGATGAAAACCTTGCCATTGACATGTCTTTGCAACACCCACAACTCCCTTGCCAAAACTCAGTTTAGGAGCCGTACACAGAATTGTCCCTCTAACAGTGTACTGGGGCATCATGAACAGTTGCTGTCCAACAAAAAGGACTTATAAAATGTGTGGTTTGATTTTTCATTACAACAGGAACGTGCTTTCCAACTGTTTTCCAGTGCATTCAAATTATTCTTGCACAGAGGTCTCTTTCCTGTGGTGCAACATAGGAAACAGCTGTTTGAAACAGAGAATAGCAGAATTAAACTCTCCCTTTATGTACAGGGTTTCCAGCAGTTTTGCAACCTTCCAACATAGTTCAAGCTCAGTCTAGACACCATTGCTCTGCAGAATCAGGGAATGCCTCTATGAGCTTAAGCTTTGATCCTCCTGCTGAATTTGATAACAAGAGAGTTGACTACTGCCTGACTGCTTTCATGGATAGAATCATTTAGACTGGAAAATACCTTTATGATGACTGAGTCCAATCATTAACCTAGCACTGCCAAGTCCACCACTAAACCATGTCCCTAAGCACTATGTCAACCCATCTTTTAAATACCTCAAGGGATGGTGAATCAACAGCTTCCCAGGGCAGCCTGTTCCAATGTTGACAACCCTTTTGGTGAAGAAATTTTTCCTAATCCAATCTGAACCTCACCTGGTGCAACTTGAGGCCATTTCCTCTTGTCCCATCACCTGTGACTTGGGAGAAGAGACCAACCCTCACCTAGCTACAACCCCCTCTCAGGTAGTTGTAGAGGGTGATAAGGTCTCCCCTCAGCCTCCTCTTCTCCAGGCTGAACAACCCCAGCTCCCTCAGCTGCTCCTCAGAAGACTTATTCTCCAGACCCCTTCACCACCATCATTGCCCTTCTCTGGACCCACTCCAGCACCTAAATGTCTTTCTTGTAGTGAAGGGCCCAAAACTGGACACAGCACTCAAGGTGGGGCCTCACCAGTGCCGAGTGCAGGGGCATGATCACTTCCCTAGTCCTCTTGGCCACGCTGTTCCTGATACAGGCCAGGATGCTATTGGCCTTCTTGGCCACCTGAGCACACTGCTGGCAGTCGACCAACACCCACAGGTCCTTTTCTGCCAGACAGCTCTCCAGCCACTCTTCTACAAGCCTGTAGTGCTGCAGGGGGTTGTTCTGACGCAAGTGCAGGACCCAGCACTTGGCCATACTTTATACCAGATGCATTCAGAGACTGTATTAGTAATGGCACAAGCTGCTCTCCACACCAGCTATAGATGAGGCTTGTTTAAGATTGAAAGGCTGAAACTCTAATGCCCCTCTCATAAAAACTAGCAATTTTTTGATGAGGCTTATCAGCTGTTTCAAAAGAACATAAAGGTGCAAAGCAAAACACTTTACAAATGACCAGGATCAAAATTACACACATAACACTAGTTTTGTCCTCTAGCACAGGTGAGTTATGATACAGTCTTGACAGACACGGCTATGCCATCGTGATTTTCATGAAAATCTACTTCATCCTTTACATAGGTTAAACTGGATTCAGCTAATGATCACCTAGTCAATTTTCTGTTTTACTTTATTACTTCCGTACAATTTAAATCCTGCTCTAGAAGTCTTAGCTTCCTTCTGGGTGCTTTTCGCAGTAGGACTTAAGATAATCATCCAAAATAATTTTTGCAGAAAGTACTCCTTAATGCAACTACTCTTCAGCAGCTTCAATACAAACTCATCTGGCTTAATTCATGCCTGTTTAACCTGAAGGCCATTTAATTTGACCTACCTGACTTTGCAATGAAGCAGAAAAGATCACTGTATGATCCATTCCACTGGGACGAGATGACACAGCTTTCAGCATATGGAAAATAAGAAGCTGATAAGGAAATGAGGGAAAGGCAGGCAGTATCTTAAGTACTGCAGCTGTTCCTAAACTGTACAAATATATTCCATGCCATTTACATTCAAGCTTTCTGTTCCAATTGCTCCTCAAATTTATTCTACCTTCACAGCAGCAGTCTCAAAAATGGGGATAATCTTGGGCACCTGCAATCATTCCCACTATCTCTCCCCAGACTACCAGTGATTAAGCCCTGTATATAATTTAAGGCAAACATGGCCCTGATTTATGCCACAACTACAAGTGTCCAGAAAGGGAGAGCGGTTTAGCAAAAGGCTTATGAGAAATCTGGGTTAAGCGACTGAACTCACCATTGTTGAGGAGCTCAGCAGCAAAGGCCAGGCCAGGAGGCCATTTCTTTATGCAGTCTCCAGGTGGCTAAGTACTCACACACACATCTTCCTGTACACAGGAACCACACACAACACCACCACAGCAATCTTCTCACTCAGTATCCACCTTTCTCTTTATGCAATAAACAAAGAAAACATCTCATTTCAAAATTAAATGAGAGCCTTACTGAACAATCATTCTTCCTTCCTTTATTAACTGGTCAGTGCAATATACACCAAATAAATCACAGATTCTGTGGCGACTGTGGAAGCCACTACAACCTTAAACAGTGTCTCAGGTAGTTTCCTCTGATTTACCTGCTCCCTCTCACCTGCCTACAAAAGGGAAAATGTAATTTACACAAATGACTTGACTGCAGCAGTTTCCAGATTTTTAAGTGCTTGACTTCACAATGTCAAATGTGATTCTTTCAGTGCACATGGGTTTTAGGTTGTGTCCACTGACACATAAAACATTCATTGTTAGGATGTTGACATTAATGCAATGCCTAGTTCCAAATGTCTACAGATTACAACTTGGATTTCCAGGCCAACTCTTATAATAAAGCAAAATAATATTTTGTGAGGCACAAACAAAACTCAGCACATTTAACAAATGTGATTGTTCTATCATCAGATCCTGATTATAGAGTGATCACATTTAATACATGTGTTTGGTCAATAACCACAATTTGATTATATAGAAATAGAGAAATATTATTGACCTATAAAAAATGAGATCTAGTATTTTTAATGCTCTCTAATAAATCAGTTTGCAACAGCTTTTTATTCTTTGCTAATAAAGTTAGCATTTCTTTTTAAAAAGGAAGGTTCCTGCTTAATTTTGCATCCAATATATTTGAAACTAGAAATCACACACTGGGTAAACAGCAGAAACAAAAGGTGTGTCAGGGAGTGCAAAGCCCAAGGCTACTGCCACACTGCTTTTTCTCAGCTGTGTTTGAAATGAGCATCCCGCAGCCGCAGGAGCTCCTGGCATACCAAAGCTGGTGCAGGAGGTGACATGGATGAGTGCTCAGAGAGAGGTAGTTGGCAGAAATCATCTTGAAGAGCGAGCTGCATCACCAATTATGAAATTACATTTTGGGTCAGTAATTATAGGATGCAAATTTTTGCTTTTAAGATCGTTTCAGTAGAAAGCCAGGAAGGCCTTAGCACTTCTACACTTTTCGTCTGATGATTAAGGTCATTTTGCTCCCAAACCTCATCTTCACTGCATGTTTTAAGTGGTGTGTTAACAGACCTAAGTGAAGTGTACTGATGAGGTTTTAGTCAATAGGCAATACTGTCCAGAGGCAGTATGGGATCCAGGCAAAGACTCGCTAGAATCAGAGGATTAGCAACAGCCAAGACAATGTATGGAACATCCCAAAGCCATTTGTTTTGGTGTCCGACAGACTGTTGAGATACTGAAGCAGCTTCCTTATCACAGCAGTTTCTGGTTCCACGGAGTCAGATGTGCACTCATGGATAACACTTATCAGCAGATGCATCTGAAGTACATGAATTTCTCTGCTACAGCTTTATTCCTTATTTTACCACATAAAGCTTCCAAGTGAACCCTTCCACTGCGACGTATTCCAAGGCCATTGAAGTAATTCTTTGAAGGTCTCCAAGCAAAATAAATTAAGCCGTTGAGAAATTGTGAGCAAAGTATGAATAGCATAGACCAACTTAAAATACATTTATGGTTCCTATTGGAAAGAAATTGAGTTGTAATTTAACTTTTTCATTTACTGTCCTGAGAGAGTGACATAACTCTGTACAGGTGACTAGATTATACTAAATACAAAAGACTCAAACCCACACCCTGTGGCAACCATGTATCCATTTGGAAAGACAGATTTGATTTGAAAAGGGATTCTTACTTGCAGACGAACAATTTCAGTGGAAATTTTCTTGACTCACACACACACCTTTCCTGAGAACCTCTGTCATCAATGCCACAAATATAGCTGAGAGAAAAGACAAGATGGTATCAAAAATATTAAGATAATTTGAGTGTGTTTCCTAGCTATAGCGAAAGATACTTCGCGTAAGTTGATTTCAACTTTCATTAAAGAAAGAATACCGCATGCTCTTGAGGAAGGAGACTCAACAGTTTAATAGAATAGCAAGAGGAAAAAAACCCACCATATATCCAAGACAGTATCAGTTCATTTAGAGTTGCTCATTCAACAAAGAGTTATCTAGCAGCCTAGACATTTGTCTGAGGCAGTAATTTGCCTGCCTATTCCAGGAGGCTTGTAGGAGTTCTTAAAGCTTTTTATGGACATCTTAGATCCTTTCACCCCTAGAGAATATAATTATCGCTTTTCCTACCCTGCTCTTCAACTGCAACCTCAAATCTGCACAGGAACAAAGAGGTCTGTAAGTAAGTGCTCTGAAGGCCTACCTTCATGCATCATGAATAATGCATTTCAGCACCCACACAAGGAAAGAACAGGGGATCCAAAGCAGCACCGCAGCCACAGCACTCCAAAGGCAACAGAACTTTTTCTCCCAGGGTCATACAAGCCCACTCTGAGCTCAGCAGCATCACTGGTCACTGTATTAGACCATCATGCCTGAAGGACAGAAAAGCGCGAGTCCAAAGAAATACATATATAAAAAATATAATACATCTATAACATAAAATACATATGGGATAAAACTGGAGGGTAAAAATCAGCGTCCCTGAACAAGAAAGGAAACAGTTTCTCAGCAAACCCATCAGAGAGGGCAGGAGCATGAGAGTGGGCCAGAAAACACTGGCTGAGCCTTAAGGTAGCAAAGTAGCACTGTAGGGTGGGTAGAGCTCCCCTCTCCCAACCTAATGCTTTACAATGCTATTTTAAGAGTAGACAGCTCTTCACACCACCCGACTAACTACAGTGTCTTGCTGAAGCAACTGGATTATACCCACATCATCCTCATTCAAGCATTCACCCACAAGAAAAGCTGTGTCAGGTGAGCTATAAGCAGCAGCTCATGCCTCTAGTGATTTGTAACAAGCAGAACACAAATAGCCCTGGCACAGACTGTAGGAGGCTCCTCATTAAAAGTCTTGTGGTTGGATTTAGGGAAGGGTTCACATCTGTTTTTGCACTGCACACATTCATCAACTCTTACTCAGCCAGGGCACAGCAGATTTGCCTGCAATTTCTGAAGTTAAGTATTAAGTAGCAGGATTTATTTCAGGCATCCATGGGCCAGGAGAGGACCACACAAGCCAGGACTCAACACAAGGCAGAGGAAGGATCCTTCATGCTTCGAAAAAACCTTTTTCGAGATGCCAAGTGCACTGTGAGAGATTTTCCCCAGCATCCTTGCATGGGAGAGAAGTGTCAAGCACAGCCCCCCTTCTCTGGCTGCATTTAAGAGCTCACACAGTGATTTGATTGTCACAGGTGTGAAAGCAGAAGACAACCAGCCATGATGGTCACTGTGCTTTGGTATCTCCTCCCAGGTTGATCTTTGTGGCTTCCCAAGGACTTGCTGAGCATGAACCCTGACAAACACCAGCCTGAGGAAAGAAGCAGAAGTAACATCCTCAGCTGCTTCACCTTCCAAATACTGTTCCTAGAGCAAGGGCAACCTTCCCCATGTGCAACCCCATTATGAGAGGCTCCCAAGCAGGGCATTTTCTGGGGAACAAGCTCCTTGCTGATAAGGTCTGAGGCACAAGAGAAGTGACCCAGGACTACAGAGCAACCTGCTGACAAAGCCACCCCTGACAGCTGCCTGCTAACCATTTCCAAGCCAGCCTTCCTCTTCTGCCTGGTAACAGCCAAGGGGAAAGAGACATTTGTGCGGACTTTGTAGGGGAAAGTCTTAATCCAAAACCCAGGTAGCTCAAGGATAAGTGTGGGAGATTTGGGAATAGGGGAGTCATTTGTTCTTAACAGACAATTATTGGCCATGAATCACTTACAAGGAGGATAATGAGACACTGGAGAGAGTGATACTGAATTAAAAACAATGGTCCTGATCTTTATCCCTTTCCATTTTTCCCCTTAATAAAATTGCATGGGATTTTCCCAGACAGAAGCCCTTGCTGCTAATTATCTTTAAACATTTGGATGTAAAACTAAAACACCTGAAGAACTAATACACAGGCGGAGAAGGCAAGGAGAAAAGCAAGCCTATACCAAGACTGTGTTATTTAATTTTGTTGCAACTACAGAAAAATACATGAAAAATACAGTTTCAGGAAAAATATTAGTTTTGTTAATGTGCATTTTTATAGGAATCCAAGCCGAAAATATCTTGTTTCAAGTAGTGTGGATCAAATAATTTTTTTCCTGCTTGGTGGGATGACACGGAGAAGTTTTGCTCTGAGTTGGCTCAACTGTGAACTGCTGTTTCTCAAGAGCTACAGGTTGGAACTGCCACATCGCACCTACAGGATGAGCTGCTGACCAAACTTCAGTGCTTTTCTTCTCTCCTCTTCCTTACCCCTACAGTAAGTTTTCTCATGGTAAGGATATTCCTGAAGTTGACCAAACACTTCACATCGTATTTTTTTTCTTTGCCAGGCCATCAGCCTGTCTCATGGGAGAAGGGATCTGTTGGCCAGCAGTGACCAGGTTCACCCATATGGCTGCTACGAGAGGCAGCAGCTTGGCTGGATTAGCTCTAATTTAGCCATAAGCAAAAATGAAGAAGTCAATACATTAACTTTTCCAAAATCAAGGTTTCAAATGTTTTAACTACTTGATAAGATTTAGGAAAAAAAAAAAACACTGAAATTTTCCAGTTTGGGGCAGAATGGAAATTGCAGCTTTTGCACAGCTCTACACTTTGCTACCAATGGTTTGAACTACAGAAGAAAGCATGGTTATCATCTCCACCCAAAGCAATCAGTACACACTTGATCCAATATATTAGTCTGCTACTTGTCATCTTGTTAAGTCTTACTTGTTGCAATCCAGAATCTTCCTAAGTACTAATCTGTATGTATGTATGTATGTATGCTGAATGGTAAAAAAATTAATTATTTCCTCCTTTTTTTCCATTCATTTTGAGAATTAGAGAGACAAATCTTTTCAAACTATTTTCAGGAAGGCTAGTTTAACAAAAACTTTCTTAAGAGCTTTACTTTGCCATACTTTTTATGATCCAGCTTTTCAGGCACCTTATTTGGCGCCAGGATGACAAATACCTGCACGCTTAAACCCCTATCCCCAAAATGCTTTACCTCCAGTAAGTGAGCATTTACCGGGGTCACGATAGCCAACACAGAGTCTGAGCCACTCCCCCCAGCATTACACCAGGCTGCTAACTGCCTGCCTATACACAGGTAATAAATGAGATTCTTAAAAATATATATATAATAAAATAAATAGACAATAGAAAACAAAATCCAGATGACTTAAAGCAGGGGAGAAGGAATATCAATCAGTTTTTTCCCCCGAAATTCACCGTGCTTTTAATAATTTCCTTTCATGGAGTCTGCAGTAAGAGCAAGTAAGGCTACCACACAGATGCTCTGATGAGCCCACAGCAAGCACGCAGAGGAGTAAGCAGCGGTTCTGAGCCAGTGAACAAAGCTAAGTCTGCAATGGATAACTCAGCTGATTCTGTCTGCTAATAAGCATGACAACATGCAACTCGAACCATAAAATCTTCATTCTTCTCTAATAATTTTAAAAGAGATTAATGGATTTTTTTTTCAGTTTGAATAAGACTTCTAGTAAGCTGAGATGTAGTACATGTGCAACAAGTTCCACTGCAGTGTGAATTTTTATAGCAAGCCCAGAAAATATGGGTTTATCACCTAAACGCTGACACAATCATAAATGTAATGGAGAGAACAGCACTTCTGTAATTTTTGATACAATCCTACCAATATGGTTAGTAGATAACGGTCGCAGCAAGAATTTTACTTTTTACTTTCATTCATGTTTTCTAACAAGACTTCTCAGGTGTTTCCTGCCACTTACCTAGTTTTTGTAAAACAGGCCTATGAAACACACCTCTTGGCTCATGGTGTACTATTAAGAGTAGATGATAAAATATCTAGTATTCTGCGCCGCAGTCAAGTAATGCAGAAGCTAAAATCATTGGATAACAGTTATTTCAGGGACAGCCTTGCACACGTGCTGAGATTACATTAAAGACTGAATTTATTAGAACTTGAAAGAAATCTCAAACGAGAAAAGACGCAGGAGATTCTGGCTCAGTTACACATGCAGGAGCTACTAACTTGAAGCTAACGGAACAAAAATCATCTCCAGAATTACTCTCATGAAGAAGAGTCTGAACAGAATAAAAAAAACTTCTTTAAAACATACGTAAGAGAAACAGCATGCTCGTGGGAGGATATCAGCTGTATTTCTAAACATGCTAAGATAGGTCTAACACCAACTTCTGAAACATTATGAAAGTTGTCCAATTTCACTGCTCTTCCCTCTGAAGATTACCATGCAGCTGCTGGGTGACCCATGGCAAGGACTCACTTGTGGCAGAGGAAGCTCCGGGCTGGCAGCCATGGGCAAATAATAGCCATGGACAGCAGCTGGTTGTCAGAGACACCACTTCCCATGCAGGACTGCAAGGTACTGCTTCGGATCAACTGCCCTAGAACAAGGCATTACGTCCAGGCTGTGGACGCAGCCTCTGAAGTCTGACTGATATGAACCTGAACTGCTGCGCTCCAAAGCTGGTCGAAACAAGATCTAAAAACACCTACTTCTTTATCAGCAGTCCTTAAAGTGGTGCAGTTATTCTCCACATTGCTCAGAGCATACGCTTTCCTTACTTTGCCTGCCACTTTTGGAAGATGAAAATCCAAAACAAGCCAGAAATGTTAAGGAGACACATTGCTACTAGGAAGGTTGTTAGTGGCCAGGTCAGAGCAGTGTCTGCGATGTGAGCTGGCAATGCTGCCGCCCTGCTAAACTGCGAGAGAAACACATCAGGGGCTGCTCCTTTTCCATCCCTAAGCTCACTAACTTCCCACCCCGGGAAGAAGAGACCATCCAATTGCTAATAGTGCTCAAAATCTTTTGCAGTAAGAGCATCCAGCAGCAGGCTGAGGCCAGGGGCTTAGCTCAGATAAGCTATGCATTATTGCAGCAGAGTCTGATAAAAATAAGCATACGTTAATAACATCTATTCTGTATTACAGACCTCTTTTTTTTTTTTTTTTTTTTTTTAAGATGTAGCACTTTAATTCTGTGTATGTCAAAGCAAATGGAAATTGTTATTTGACTAACGGAGGAAGAAATGAGACAGAGATAATCAGCAGGCCGCGGGCAGAGCCAAAAACTGAGGCCAGGCTTCTCAAGTATGTTTTCTGTTAGGCTGCACTGTCTACAAGTGAAGGATTAAGGATACCATAATGCCAATTTTCTAACCCAATTATGCCCTTTGTGGCTCGAACCACTGGGGCCACTGGAGTTACTACCAAGCAAACTGCATTTGTCATAAGTCTTCCAGTCATTCTTGCATTCAACTTCACAGCATGCTAGCACACTTCTGACCAAAAAACTAACCTTCCTTGAAAGGGAGCAGTTGAAGAAGAATGCAGTTCTCAGTTATCCCCAGCTATTGTTATAAACCAGTTCTGTCACAGTGACAGTTCACTGCAGTTCCAGCTTTTTCCATTGTTTTCTACTATATACTGCAGCAAAAATGCCCATTATTGTCATTTTGATACAGTAACCAGGTTCATTATCATTCAGCTATGCAGAATTCATTATAAATTACTTCCCATTACCTTCGCAGGATGAAGGCCAGCTAGTGGCAAGTAAAATCAACTCTCAGCAGAGGGGTGAGGCAGTACTTCCCAGAGGATGCAGCACAGCATCCCCCACTGTCACAGAAAGTTTGTGGCAAGATGCCCAAAGCCAAGCAGGTCCAAAATGCTGGTTTTCCCAGGCTGAAGGATTTCTTTTGAAACCCACAGTGTTCCACAAACCTGTGTACCCAAAACACAGACAGCATCAAAGTAGGTCCTGGGGAAATATTTTACTTGAAAACACCAGGTTTCATCATTTCTAAAATGCTTTTTACTTCCTCTGATCTCAAGAAGTTGAGAAACCTACTAGTAGTGGTCCAGCTACAAAGTAATAACAAACCATATTTTTATGCATATACATTTATATATCCATCCCAACTAAATTCTCTGTGTTTCACCAGTTTATGTATGTTTGCTTCATAAACAGTAATTTCCTCTGCCTTCATCCCCTTTCACTGCTTAGTACGAGGAAATAATGCATCACGTCTCTACCCTAAGCACTGAGTTTTGGAGTGGCTGGCAGTGTACCCGTACACACTCCCTCCCTACTTCTAGGTTATGGAGAGACGGAGATCAAGGCTGTGCTATTCCCCCACGCTTGCACAGGACTCGCCTGAGCTGAATCAATTCCTACACCACAAACACCAGCACTGGGTGAGGGTGGAGTGAAGAAAGAGTCAAAACCAATTTAAGTTTTTCTCTTTCTTAAGCTTTAAAAAAAGAATTAGTCTCCTGCAATATTCCTCTCACAATTCAAATGCCGGGGGCTTCTCTCCCTTTTCTTTGCTTCATTTAGAATTCACGTTTGTCTTATGCTGTATTTGCATCAGACTTTTATGCAAATCAAATCAGCTTATCTACCATGAAAGATCAATGCAAGCCCTGTAAACACAAGTCTTTTGAACTGGTTAAGGAGGGAATTTTTGAGACCTTTCTTCATCTTCCTGCTCTTGACTCAGTCTTAAGGTGCCATTTAGAAGCACTGGTTGTGACTTATAAGTACTCAGTGGTATTTAGCTTGCAATTTCCCCTTATACTCAAGGGTTGATTGATGTATTTTTTATTTAACCTTGGGAAACCTTTTCCCCTTTGATTGCTTCCTGCAGATGAGTGTCTGTCTGGCCTGTTACTCTGATCCCATGGCAAAACTGGTTCAGCTTCCACCTTCTTAGTGCTACCAGCACACGTTCATCAGAACAAACGATTACACTTTTTTCTGATTCAATTGTTAGTTTTCAGCTGTCAGAACAGTCTATGCAAAGTCATTTGAAGACATTTTGAACTTCAGGACTTGAACTCGTCACTCCATGGCTTCTACCACAGGTTGCATGTCTATAAAAAGATGTTGATGATAACAGCAGCCCAAGGCCTAAGGTTTCCACAAATGGTCAAGCTTTGCTGCTAGAACAATTCTTTATTCTCCTATTCTCCATCTTGTTTTGGTATCTGTGGGTTACATAAATGGAATTTCTTTCATTTGGATGTCTTCACTTTAGTGTAAACTTCTTGTCTGAAGGTTTCTCATTGCTGTTGCCTTGCTTTCTGTCTCCCTCTTTTGAGGATTTCTAAGTAATAGAAAGTTACAGGCTTGTCGCTCCTTATACCAGTTTTAATCTGTTATTTCCATCAAGGTGACATCACTTGCAGATTGTGCAGAGCACAAATAACAAATCTAATTGAGAGTAACAATGCCATCTCATTACAATTTAAGGGCTTCTGACAAAGGCAAGAAAAGGCACTCCAGGCTTACCTTAAGTGTGTACGGTCACTTAAATGACACCACTGAGGATTGTTTTCTTGTTTTTCTCTTACACTTTCACTTAGAGGACTTGAATGTCTATGTTGATGCTTTGCCAGCGCTGTCCGTTTGTAGCACATCCTCCTGCCTCCCAAAGCCTGTGGAGCTGCAGCAGCCTCCCCTTTGATGCTCTTTGATGCTTTTCATGCAGTCAGCTTTATCTGAAGGTCTGTCCTTTGCTTTGTCTCCATGTGAAATCTGTGCACCCTTCCGCAAGTATTTATTCTGCTTTAGAACTCAGTCAGTTCAGGAGGATAAAGATGAATGAATCTCTCATTCAGCCCGTGAGAGGTTTTGTACTGAAGAGTCCGCTTCACAGGGACCAGGATAACGTTACTCACATCCCTGGCATTGGCTATAGATGTGACTGCCAGGTTATGCTGCCACTTTATCAAGCTGGTCCCTGGTGAGCCCTACATCCCTCCACATTATTTGGCAAACACAACTATTCCCGGTAGATGCTGATCTGCCACCTTTAAGAATATCTACTGTTTCTGCGTGGTTATTTTCCAAGTACAGATGTATCTTCTTCTAGCTCCTTTATTCCCCACTTGCTGGTCCTGCTAATCATTGTGTCTAAACAGATTTTCTTGATACTCCTTCTAGCTCTCTTCCCTGCCTAGATCAATACAGAAAAAGCACTATATACATAAACGCGCACACACTCTCTCAAACACACCCCATTCCCAGTATTCCTGGGGCTCCCTGAGATGAAAGACTTTTGGAGCCAGTCACTCACCCTTCTAGAAATACAAACCACAAGGAGGAGTGGTAAGTAGGCAACCACCCCAGGCAACTTCCATTTCCTTCCTGGTGGGTCTGCAAAACATCTTACCCCCAAACAGCTCTGCCAATGTGCCTGCGTTTCAGCACTGTTGAAGCCACTGGGCCTCCCCTGCCTGTCCTTTGCCAAGGCTGCACCTCTGGGAATAAGCATTGCCCCATTTTTCATTGCTTTTCCATGGAACCTGGACTATAAAAAGTGCTGTGCTATGCTGGTTCTGACTCTGTGTTACAGTTTTGTTTACAAACAAGTAAAATGAGATTGTTATGGACACATGTTATTCTGGCTTCCAATCTGGATATTTCATTGTATTACGTCCTTTAGGAGTTGTAAAAGGATCATTATTAAAAAATTATATATACCACACCATGGCTAATACCTAGCTGCCCAAAGCAAAAAAAAAAAAACCAAAACATTACAGAAAGGAAAAACAAAAATATTTTTTAAATATCTGAAAAGAGGAATTTTACTTACTCAGTAAAGCATATATAAGGCAGTAAAACCCTTCTGCACTTACAAATTTTCAGGCCAAGGACTTCTGTTCAAGTTCAAGACCATTTTTCGTAATGCCAAGATATCATTTTGTTCAACTATTTAATTTTATAATAATTTTCCAACTTCAGTTTATCAGCATTTTCCAACTTACATTTACTGCTCAGTTACCAAACAGTAAAGTTTGCTCAAGTTTAGCTCAAGATGGAATGTGGAACAAAGAAAGTAGAAAAATGGGACAGAAATCTCATTACAGTTGCTGGCCCTGAATACAAAAGCTATTTCTGGACTGAGAATAAACACAGGAGCTAAAGGAACCTTCTATTCCCTGGTCAGACAACAAAAAGGCTGGCAGAGAATAAGGAAAACCATTAGTCTGCCAGATTACTTTTTAGAGTGTCAAGAGACAAACATCTGTGACCGCAGCCCCATGGCCCACTGGGTGCCTTGAGCACCGCCACCAAGCTCCTGCTGGGGAGCGAGCTGCAAGAGGACAGTGGGGACAGTGGTGACCAGGGGAATGGCCAGAAGCAGCACTTGTGGCTTGGTTTTGTGGCATACATATCCTGCTAACAACACGCTCACATAATGTGATAAAATCACCTAACGTGATAAAACCAACTACTTGCAGTGGCTTTCTCATCTTTTTTTTTATGTTCAAATTAAATGTTTGATTTTGGTTTTAACTTTACAATAAACGACCAACAATAAAGTGAGTGAAAATACCATAAGATTGGACAGTAGTGTCTTCTTGTACAGCTGACCGTACCGTGCGTAAACCCAGCTAAGATTTCCATGTGTTTCCCTTATCACAAGTGTGCACACAGTCTGCCAAAGGCTACTTTAATTTCAAATACAGAACCATACATTTCTGCCATATTTACGAGAAGTATTCTTGTCATAATGCATCTCTACATTTATATTTAGCAACACAAGCTGTAGAAAATAATTATAGAAAAAAATTTAAGCCTGCCTTCCTGCTTGATATCCAATCTCTGCACCTGAAATAGTTCCTTGACAAGGTAAAGGAAGGAGGATGCCTTTGATACTCACTGCTCTCCTATTTTTAGCTCTTTAAAATGGTTTCCTGTGGGGTTATGCTTGGGAAGATGTGGGCACAACTCAAAAAAACAGATATTCAGTAGCTGTAAAGTAAGAATGAAATAAAATTAGAGAATGCATATAATGAATAAAACCTGTATTCTGGTAAATATTTCTTCCCTGTTGAGAAGCCTAATGATCCTAACCCATATCATTGTAACTTGGACTTCTGAGATTTTTTTCAAACTTGCTTTATTTATACCTACACTAGCTGAACGGCAGTACCTCAGGATAAATCTCAGGCTCACTGCCATGAGTGGATTAACTTTCCTAATTACTGATCAATTTTTCTTTCAGCTCGTTTCTCATTCTAGTACCCAGTGATTTCCCTAACGCACACAATATGGCCTTTAAATGTCAAATCACAAATACATGGAAAAAAAAGACATTTGATAAATCTGAAAGCTATCCATAAAAACACTGGGCAGAAAGTGAACTGAACCACCAAACTGCCCTCCTCCCCCTCCAGTGCAGGGGACAAGCCACAAGGATCACATTGTAGACAAACATTTTTCAAGATAAAACAATCCATGAGAAATACATCAAAATGGGCTTCCAAAATAAAGGAAAAGGAACTGCAGCCCTTAAAGCCACCGCAGTGGGCTGCTGCTTCCTTGCAGCTTTATCCCTCTGCCCCTTTGCCTACATGGGATTTCCTGGCAGAGCAGGTGCCAGCCCCAGAGTCATGCCCCCCTCTCCTACCTTAGGAGGCCACCAAGATGCAGCAAGGTGGCTCCTTCCCACTTGGAAAGGGCACACAGCTGCTTAGTGACAATGCACCTTAAATTTTATCATGACTTATTTCAAAGGAATAGCTTGCGTATGCATAATCAGGTATTCTAACTCTGATATGCATGATGATTAGGATTAATCACTCAGCTGCTCAATTGGGCCAAGTGAGAGCTTGCCCTGTAGTAAAGCCACATGCAATAGCTGGCTATATTCTTTACTGCTGTTCTCCAAATTCAATTAAGATGTCACATACACTCTTGGAGCTAGGGATTATAAGCAAAGTTCATATTGTTCAGCAGTAGTGACCTGGATAAGAAAAGGCAGAGCCTCTCCATCACCACAGCCCTTGATTACCACAGTCATTCAGGTAAGAAGCTGGAGGGCACCGCTTGCACCTGAGCAGCTGTATAAGCTGGAGACACCTCAGTGGCCCAAAATGGTTGAAGAGAGAAATACTCTCCTTTTGATTCAGCTTTGGCTATAGCCCAGTGATCTGATTTCAGAGTAGGAATACTTTGGTGGCCATACATGGATGCCCTCCAAACACAATGCAATTACCCTTAAGTTTTTTGTGTGGACATAATTAACCTTCTGGTGGGATAGACAAGTGGAGCATCTTCTCTAGCATCTTCCTCTTCTGAACTGATTTACATAAACTGCTGTGGAGGGAAGGAAAGTAAAACAACTAAACACCCCCCACCTGCCCCCCCCAAAAAAAAACAATCAACAAAAGAAAAACCCCAAAACAAACCCCCCCCCTAAACCACCAAAATCCCCCAGCATGAAGAATATAATTTTATCTTTGTTAAATTCAGCATATAACAGAGGCTTTCCTTAATACTAAAAAAAACCAACCAAACAACCCAAACCAACAAAACAAAGCCTGTCTCTTCAGCTCAACAAATAAAGCACATACTGTACATTTGAAAGGCTACACTGAATATCCACTAGCATTATCAAAAATCATTGTCCCAGAACACTAAATTTTCAGTAGAAAAACCATCTATGTCAGAAACGTTTTAAACCTACATTAGAGAACGGGAGCTACTACATGCTGTCAGTTATTTCTCTGACATCTTCCAAAGTTTTTTCTGTATTCATTACATACCAGTTTACTCAAACTTGATTCTCACATTTTCACTTTGTCAGTATAAGTGTTCTCTTTTTTTGAGGATACTAATGATCTCTGGCTAGTGATCTATTTTAAAACTATGATTTACTCTGCTGTTTTTATGACAAAGATTTAATTATCATTTTCTGAGAATTGGAAGGTCATTTTGATGGTTTGTGTTTTCTTTAAAAATTGTAAGGAGAGATGAGAGATGTGAAAAGACACCTGGTTATAATCAACCATGCAGCATTGTAAGCAAAAGAACACCTCACCTGAGGAAAAATGCAATTGCCATACACAAACTTTCACTTGGTTAATTATAAAGCATGGGTAAGGCTGCTAAACAAGGCTTCTTTTAGGAAGAAAAAACAAAATAAAGAATAGGAAACCAATTACCTGGGGGGGAAAAAAAAAAACAGTTGCAGTCCTTCTTCCCGGGACGCAGAGAGGCTATCAGAAAAGATTAAACCCAGGACTGTTGTGGCTCTGTGAGAAACGAGGCATGATGGCAGCTGTCCTGATCACATCTTGGTAGCTCTTAGGAGTACAACCAGCTCTATTAAGGAAAAAAAAATAAAGTTTAACAATGTATATATACACACACATATATACTCCCAGCATGTCTAGTTATTCACATAGATGCAAGTGCTGGCTTTAATCTATTTGGACAGCCTCCCTGCATGCAGGGAAGAGGAGCAGCTCTCCTGTGATTTAAGAGGGCAATAAGTTATTAGGTCCAGTACAACTGCCCACTGTGGAATAGGTAATACCAGAGTACCTGGTCTCTGCCCCCCACCAGCTCTCTCAGCAAGCGTCCCACGCAAGAAAAGGCAGGAGCAGCACAGCAGGACCAGGAAAAGGTGTGACACGGGGCATCTGCCTGCCCTTCCCACCCAGCAGCCTTGCTCTGGCACGCCCGGGCAGGACCGCCCGCACAGCTCTCCACAGCTGAAAGAGCTGGATGCCCCTGTAAAGCAGATGTAAAATATCTTCCTGCTAAGAATCAATACCCTGAGAGGTTAAACGAAAGGACAAAAAAATCACTGCTTAGAGCCAGTAAGACATTAGGTCCAAATTCAATTTATTTTTGAAATTAGATTTCTCAAATCCAGCAAGTCTGCATTTTGGCCAGCTCTTATATCCCAGCCTTTTCTTTTCACATGTGGACTCTATCTTACAGATGCAAGCCAAGAAAAGCAGCAGACAGCAATGGTGTCTGACTTGAGTTTATAAGCACTATAGTTTCCAATAACTCATTTATTGA
The DNA here is from genome assembly GCA_028565335.1 of Limnodromus scolopaceus. Classification (NCBI taxonomy): domain Eukaryota; kingdom Metazoa; phylum Chordata; class Aves; order Charadriiformes; family Scolopacidae; genus Limnodromus; species Limnodromus scolopaceus. Next base: position 6,278,793 of record JAOXNO010000002.1, read on the forward strand.
TCACAGAAGTGGTAAATGTCTGTCTATCCTTGAGTAGGGAGAAAAACAACACAGCAATCTTCACGAAATGATTAATGAGATAATACAGTCATCCAGCTAAAGCTATAGGAACTCAGAATATTTACATGCAGTCACAAGATGAATGTACCCTTCTTTATGAGACTCTTTTAGCTTGACTCTAACACTGCGACCTGTGAATCCCAACTTTGATAAATTAACATCCAGATCACAATCCACAGCAAAAAGGATGTGAAACAGCACTAAGAGGTCAGGTCCTGAACATCAATCAGTCCAGTTTCTTGGGCCTCGGGAGCCAGTATGTACTAGGCAGAAATCCGGCCATAGTAAATGACTCCTATTTCCACTATGCAGCATTTTACAGATACCTTGCATGCATGAAATTACAAAAGTCACAGGGCAGATGAAGAATAGAAGAGAAATTTACAAATTATGGATTTATCTTTTAGTATAGACAGAGCACTCTGGGGAAATTTCCTCCTCGGCAGAAGAGCAAAGTAATTTCACACATAATAGAGAATGTGAAGACAGAAGGGCTCTGAGTCCTCCTTTCTTCAAAAGCAGCACAACAGTGCAGTGCAGAGGAGGGAGGCATTGCCTCAGCATCGCTGCTGCCTTGGCTTCCAAAATACCTGCTGAGACTCGTGAAGGAGCTCTGACTTCATATTTATAACATAAAATGAGTAACTGGAAGGAGCTGACAGTCTATCTTTAGTAATTTCCTCCTTGTTTTCCTCTAACACTGCAGCTTGCAAGAAATTTTAGTAAGAGCACATATTTCCCTAATTCTATTTCTTTTTGCATTCTTTCATTTTCAGGTCCCTTCCGATGCTTGCCCCTTCATGATTTTGTCCCTTTTCCACTTCCACACATCCCTATCATGTGCTGAATGGAATCTTTACCTTTTTTTTTTTTTAAGGTCATAAAATAATCTGATTCTCTAAACAAAAAAGAAGATACAGAACCTGACCTCCGTTGGTCCTAATGTATACCATCCTTCTACTCTGACTCACCATGATCAAGTCCCTTGAATAAAGTTCTACATAAAACCATCTACAGCACAATACCAGCTCATATGAATAATGCAACTGAAAACCTCTATTACTGAATGGTGGAAGGTGACAAGGTTTTCCCTTTCTCAACTATCCATGCTGTCACTTCATGCTAGTGGAGTTATGTCAGCATATCGCATCACTGAAATATACTTACAAATATTTCAAGACATTCCTCATTTTCCCAGTCCTGAGGTGTTTTCTGGGGGGTTTGGGTGGTGTGGGGGAGGGAAGGGTTCTTTTGTGTTTTGTGGTGTTCTGTTGGTGGATTGTTTCAGGAGCAGTGGCTGGGGTTTGGGGTGGGGTTTTTTTGTATTGCTGCATCCCCTAGTCCTGACAGAAACCTCTGAACAAATGTATTGGTTCATGAAGTTCAACCAGTCCAAGTTCAAGGTCCTGCACGTGGGTTGGTGCAATCCCAAGCACAAATACAGGTCAGAAGGAGAATGGATTTAGAGCAGCCCTGAGGAGAAGGACCTCGGGGTGTTGGTGAATGAGAAGCTCAACATGAGCTGTCAATGTGCATCTGCAGCCCAGAAAGCCAACTGCATCCTGGGCTGCATCAAAAGAAGTGTGGCCAGCAGGTTGAGGGATGTGATTTTGACCCTCTACTCGACTCTTGTCAGACTCCACCTGGAGAACTACGTCCAGCTCTGGGGCCCCCAACAGAATAAGGACATGGACCTGTTGGACCTCCTTCATGGAGGGTCATGAAGATGATGAAAAAGCTGGAGCTTTTTCCTATGAAGACGGGCTGAGAGAGTTGGGGTTGTTCAGCCTGGAGAAGAGAAGGTTCCGAGCAGACCTTGTAGCATCCTTCCAGTATTTAAAGGAGGCCTACAGGAGAGATGGGGAGGGACTGTTTATCAAGGAGTGTAGTGACAGAACAAGGGGTGACGGTTTTAAACTGAAAGAAGGGAGATTTAGATTTGATATTAGGAAGAATTTCTTTACTGTGAAGGTGAAGGGAGACTGGAACAGGTTGCCCAGAGAAGTTGTGGATGCCCAATCCCTGGAAGTGTTTAAGGCCAGGCGGGATGGGGCTTTGAGCAACCTGGTCTGGTAGGAGGTGTCCCTGCCTATGGCAGGGGAGTTGGAACTGGATGATCATTAAGATCCCTTCCAGCCAAAACCATTTTATGATGCTATAATTTGTTGATGAACTATTAAAAAATTAAGGAACTTATATAAATGTGACATTACTACTAGCCAAAACTTTCTCCTTCACAAATGAAACTTTTTCAAAGTCCTTCAGTCCATATGGATTTTATATATTTGTTCAGGCCCCTTTTACTTATTTTTAATCTTCAGTCAGGCAGAACTATATCCCAGGATTTGACATTCATACTAAGGGATGGTAACTTCTTTCTTACTTCACTTCAAAATAATCATACTTTGTTCCATGTGCTGCTTATGCAATGCAAAATTGCATGCAATACACAGTGTCACACTGTTGAGTGTTATCTGTACTTGTGCATTTTGCTACCTCAGCATCTCCAGTAAAAACATGTTCCCTAAATCATATTTATATATACGAGTTACAGTGCAATGAAGGAGGAAAGTGCCTGTACTTTAAAAATTATCTTTAGAACTTTGTTGGAAAGGATACTTAGAGTGTAACGTTCCTACATACCTCTATGATTCAGTAATGTAGCCAGGCCATAAATTAATTCTTAATGGTATTTTGCTAAATTGAAAAAAAGACAGTTCCATTACTACAGCCCATAACCTAAATCTCTTGATACAAAATGACTTCACATTCAGTTATAAAGAACTGAAAGACAACAGTTAAGGTTTAAAATGGGAATATATTTGGAAGATATCCCATTAAAATAGTAGCATTGATACTGCTGAAAGGAATCAACTTGACAAACCTTCCTGCAGACAACCAGTGGTACCTATGTATCTTACCTGGTCTCTGCAATTTTACTAATGGTAAATACCATTACATTTTGTAATTTAAAATATATTTGTACCAACATATGAAGCAGTGCAAAAACTAGATTAGCATAAGAGGGTTTCTTCATATATGTCCTTTACTGGAATTAAAGGTAGCAGATAGAGTATATGAAAGTGTGTGCTTGAGATTTTGCTAAATTACCACAACCATTAATCTACCTCTTTTGCACCTTTTGACATTAGATATAAACATACTTCTTGAGGAAAAGGGGGCAGGGTAGCGGAAGAAATTATGCAGAGAGCAGCCATATTAATATTTGTCTGGCCTTTCCTCACAGAAGCAGCGCACCAACTGCTGAGAGCTAGTCATTAATGACTAACTGTTAATATATTCAACATGTCTATAGATTTTATAGCCAAGCTTGAAATGCCCTGGGTCTGGCCAAAGGTCTTAAATTTCCATAGATCAATTAGAATCAAATACAAATTTAAAGGCCCCCCCCGCCACCTAAAAAATAATCTTTGTACACTTTTGAAAGCCTGTGTGCAAAGTTAGAGGGGAAAAATGGAGCCCAAGTATCGTAAAGAAAGACAGAAGTGCTGTAGAGTGCTTTGGAGTTATGGAGGGCATGCACTCAACTTCTCAGTCTATTCAGAAGCAGCACAATTTTTGTCACTGCACAATGGAATCAATTAATAACAAATGCACTCACTTTGAGTTGCTTAATAAAATGTCCAATTTAATAAAGTTGCTCCGATCTTAAATTCCAACACTATGCAATTGTGGAACTGCAATGGTTAGTGCCAAGTGAAGGCACTGACATACAAAGCGTATGAGAAACTTGCGGTAAGGAAGAAAATGAGAAAGACATTGTAATACCAGGATTAAAAAAAAAAAAAAAAAAAAAAGCAAAACCACCCCCCAAACACCCAAAACCAGTAAAGACAGGAAAATGAGCCACCTATACTGTAGTACTGTATGCTAAGGAGAGGTCAGGGTCGAACCAAATTAACACACTACTCATCTCAGTAAGTAACCCAGAATCCATGTATCTTGAAGTGTCTTGCCTAAAAGAGAGGAATCGAGGATTTGGTCTATATTACCCTTCAGCCGAACAGGGCTGCAATATGCCAGGACAGATCAGAAAAGGTACTAAACAAATGAGCAATAGGGAGGCCTCAGTTACTGTCACAGCCCAGGCAAATCTCACACTGCTACAGGAAGCAGAGAGGACGTTTGCTCAGATGCTGCCAGTAACTGTGCACAGAAGCTTGCTGGGAGCTCACAAGCAAGATGCAAAATGCTACTTGGTTCTAGGTAGGCACAGGTCAACCAGAATTGCACAACTAGAACCTATCTAGTTGTGACCACAAGGTAGTTAGAGGTAATCTCCTGCAGGAGTAACAAAAATGAAAAAAAACCTGAAAGAAAAAAAAATCCATTAGTGACACTCAACTTCAGGAAGGCAGATTACATAAAAATTAGGAAACTTATTAAAAAGCAGCTAAAACCAACATTTTAGATACTTGAAAGCTGAGAGACAGTGGTGAAGACTGCTGAAGGGCAGCATGGTGGAGTCGCTGGGTCAGTGTAGATTGCCCATTGAGAGGAGCTGGAGAACAAGCAGAAGGAAGCCATAGTAGCTGAACAGCACAGTGAGGGGCTATTAGAAGCAAGATAACAGACTTTAAATGCTGAAATTGTGTCCAAATGAAGAAAATACAGAAGATTCTAATCTCTGGTAAATTAAATGCAAAACCACAGTGAGACAGGCAAAAACTCAGCTAAGCAAAAAGGAACCAAAACTAATACTAAATCCTTCTTCAGCAGAAGCACCAAAGTCTCAAGGCCAACCAATGACCAGGGCACAAAGATCACCCAGAGGACAGGGCTGCCACAGGGAAGCTGACCTATTTCTTTGCATTAATGTTCACTGTGGAAGAAACTGGAGAGATGTCTGGAATTGAAGTAACTGCAGGATCAGATGTAGAGTACGTGGAGAAAACAAACAATAAAAGCACTAGCACTTATTCACCTGAGTATTCAATGAAATAGAAAATCTGATTTGCCAAGTAGGTAGCCCACTTGCTTTAATCACCTCGGTATGTACCAGAAGGCAGGAGTCTATACCAGATATAAAAATAGGGGCTGGGATAGAATCTAGGGAATTATACGCCTAATATCTCCACCAAGAAAATTAGCAGAAACTGTGATACAAGCTAGAACCAAGAAGGTCTTGGCTCTGCATGCAGTAGGTAAATTGTAGTACTCACTGAGAAAATAGTTGGTAGATGCTAAAAGCTTACGACGGCTGAAGTTTACAGAAAATACTCCTGTTGAGGGTTAGTAAGTAGATCAAAATCACATCCAGCTCAGGAAGCCCACAGAGATGCATGTACCTGAAGGCTTGCTATGTTTTAAATCTTCCTTGCATATCTACTTATGGCCACTGTTGCAGATGGGACACTGAGAAAAACAAATCTTATTTTGACCTGCTAGGGACAAGCTTTTCTTCTGGCATTAGAAGAGCTGAGCTGGCAATGAGATGTACAAGTCAAATCCAGAAAGCACAGCAGACTCCAAGAGCTTCCTTTGGAGATACTTACTGCTGGGTTCTCAGTGCTGTGTTGAGCCCTCGTGGCCAATGTGGGACTGAAACAACAGCTAGTCATTTTGCCAGCATCAGCCCTAAATCACACTGATCTAAGTTTCACCTGAGAAGGCATAAAAATATCACAGCCTTGACGTTTACAGATAAATGAAGCTCTGAGTTTATTTCTTGCTTTCCCCCTCTTGAAAGTAGACCTGTTAAAGTGTTCTTGAGTCCATCAGAAAGTAAATCCCATAACCTTAGCATATTGAGTCAAATCTTGTGGAAAAAAAGTGCACTGTCATTAAATTTTTAAAACCAACTTTCATTTAAAAATGCAGAGTGTAAAAACCTGGCTACTTGTTAGAATGCAATTTGTATGCAAATAAGGAGAAGGGATATGAGATCCTTAAACTAGTATTCACAATTAGAGTTAGGAAGGTCATCATAATTCCAATTAAAATACAAGATCATGAGCACAAATAAATCAATTCTCTAAATTACTAGTCTTTTCTATTTATTTAGGAAGTCTTTATTAATAAAAAGGAAGGCAAATAATAATTGAACATGGAATTGGCCATAAAGCATAGAAACAAACTTAAAGCTGAAGAAATCAGCTCACTGCTCCTGTGATGTTAATGAGAAATTTTACCCTCTCAAGAGATTGGGTTTTACATTGCCTGGACAGTTGGCTGGGGGAATGAAAGAGAGTAAAGGGGTCAGGTTGTAATCAAATTATAATCAAATTGTTCCTATTTTCTTTGTCTACTCCAGGTAATGAGCATGTTAAAGAGCCTGTTTATGCCCCAGACCTTCAACCAGAATAGCCATTTCTAGAACTAAGTAACAGTAAGAAGCAAGGTAAACCAAGTCCCATATTGTGGAAAATTTTTGCCATATTCAGGCTGACATTACTAACTATGGTTGCACTGAATGGTCCCCACCAACTAATATTTTCCATCCCTACACAAAATTACTTCCAGTTCAGGATCTGGAAAGAGGAAGGGCAAAGGGACAAGCATTATTCATTGCTCTGGTGCAGAACAGAATGGAAGTTGCCTCCCTGTCTTGAATTCTTAATGATTTACAGGAAGGCAGGCCTTCTCTATTTCAAAGATATTAGTAACTAAAATAATCAAATATTACACACAATTATTTGCATCAGGATCTACACATAATTATATTTAACAAGTTTCTAGATGAAGTGCAGAGTCAAGCTCACGACCAAAAAATAAAAATAAAATAAAAATCAGGAAGCTCAAAAGGAGAAGTGATTACCTCCTCTAGTTAGAAAAGACTCAAATGTTCCACTTGTGTCCTGATGGCTTTCTCCCAGGCCATGTACATGATCGCATAAAAACAGATCAGCCAGCGAAGACAGAATGGCTGTGTCACACCAGAGAAACAATCACTGTTGACTGTAGTGAACAACTTGATGATAAAGAGTCATCTAAAGCTTTTAATTCAAAATCAATTGTCAAAATTAGTCTTTTCCCATCAGCAAAGCACTTTGAGTTACCTCTGCTATGTTTATTTACCTTTCATTTCAAATAAGGCAGGAACAAAAACACTAAGTGTATTTTCACATGGGTAGTATCAAAGTGCAAAGACTAAAGAAAATACTGCACACAAAGGAGGACAGAGTTATATAGAGAATTTAAAGTAAGTTAAATTTTGAAGGAAGAGGCAAAAAACAGCAAAGGAAAGCAGAATACATTATTGTTATGCAACAGTGACTAGGATTGGTTTTAATGCAGTAACAAACAAAATATCTAAAAAAACCCCCTCAAAATTGCCAAGCTCCAGTTAGCACAGTTGATGCTATAAACCATAAAATAAACACACAGTATACACACACAGAGATATAAACACAAACCTATCTATAAGGCAATCTACGAAGTTCTTATCAGAACTTATCAGAATTATTTTTGATCAAAACGAGATTATGTTATCTCCTGCAGGAAGGCAGGAGATCCAACACACATTTCAGTGTCAGAAAATGGGCACAAATATTCCTTTGAATTGAAAAGCTCTTGAAGTTGCAATTAAAACAAGATTTTTTAAAACTTTATTTTGTTTTCTAGAAGCATCAACAGCAAATCCCTTGCAATGCCATAGAATACACCCTGATATCTCCAGGCACTTCATAAAAATGCACAGTTGATTAACCCCTCGATACAGGCAGTAAAGCAGGCTCTCGTTTAATAGGCAAGGAAATTGATATAGAGGAAGGCATAGGGCGGACTTTATGTTTGAATACCTAAGTGACTTCATATGTCATTAACCCCAGCGACTCGCGTCACTGCCAGCAACGGCTGCTCAGGACCTCTGTGGAGCCCAGGTTCACCAGGACTGGTCCCAGCGCATTCACAAGGGAGGCTGTGGTTTAAGCGATCTCTTCAAGGTTACATAAATCTGGCTTCCAGGTCTGCTTTAGTCACAAGATCCATCTTGCTACACTATTTGGAATATAAATGAAATACATATCAAATATCCTAATGGTTTTGCTGGTTGTCTTGCCAAATGCATTTGATGGTCATGAAGTCCCTAAGGGGAACTTTCTTCTTTTCTGTATAATGAGGATGAATAAAAACCTGGTCTTCGTATTAGGAGTTCTCTTAATATAGGGATTGACAGGGTGGCCCTACACATAAGTTGCTATGAAGAATGGTTACTGATAGAACTAAATAAGTCAAGAAAATATTTTGGGGAACAATCCAGAAGCAACAAAGCCTATATAAGGCTTTATGTATTTATTACCTGCAGACACCTGTTCTAAGCAGCTCTGTATATTGATCCCATAAAAAGGATCAGAACAATCAGTTTTGTTTTTCAGAAACAGCAAATTTAAAGCTGCCCTACAAAATATAGTAGATGATTGAAGAACTGTTTACTGCTCTCTTCACTCCCAGCTTTGTATCCACAAAACTGATTTTTAATATACCCCTGCATAAACAAAAATGAACTCTAAGTTAACAACAATGGCTTTTTTAAGCGTTTTAGAGAAATAATTTTGGTGAACTGCTTTGTAGCTACTAGAAGTATTGTCAAAAATTAAAACGTTACGTGTTTTATTTTTTCTGTAGATGGAACACTCTGTTCTAGAAACATCGTTTTGAAGACAACTTGTACTCTATGTGACCTTGTCTTTGAGGCTTTACTGGCAGATAATTTTATACCACCTAGCTAAGTCTTATTATATCGTAATTATGCTGTCACAGAGGATCTCAGACGAAATTAATGAAATACTATTAACCCAAGACAAGAGCTGTGGGAACCAGCAGAACTCTCCCCGTGAGTATTTGCTTTTACTATTAAGCCTCATCACTTAAACTCCTGTATCAGGTATCTAAAGAAATAAATAAAATCAAGGAAATTAAGTTCAATATACAAATGTTTTGATTAAGTGCTGTCTTCAGTTTCAGATTTTTCACTAAGAGCTCATCACGGTCCTCTATAGTCAAGAAAGAAATTAATTGAAACTGGTGCGAAAGACAAAAATAGAGAAGATAAATTAGGAAGGGCAAGAATGAAAGCACATTTCTGCCTGCCTGGTCGGTCTCAGACAAACAGGAGAAAAAAATTACCCAAATACAATTAGGATCTTCCTCAAGACTTACATAAATAAAAGCTGTTAAATGTAATTATCTGTAGAAACATGAGAGCACCGAATATTGATAGTCTGATTTGATCACTAACAAGAGGAAGATGCAGAAACTGTGAAGCAAGGATGATCTTTTCAGGACTCTGTTCCCATGAGTCAGAGCTGTTATTAGGAGGTGATTATTTTGGCTCCTTTGAGCCTTCCCACTACTCTGCACTCACAGACCAAAGTCTCAGTACAAATACTAACACCTCATCAGTTCTGCCTCACTGAGAAGGATCTACTGTACTTTCCTATATTGATTGTAAAAAGATGTGAATAACCTGAGAAGTAATAGCCATGAAAACCTTCCATGTAAACAAAATGGACATCTTTATTTTGTGCGCAATTAGTTTTGAGCAAAGGGAAGAGTAACAGGTTTTCATTCACATTTTGCCACTAGATTCATCTAAACCTCATTAAACATGCCCACTCAGAGACAGAGAACAGTTAGAAAGTGGCTCAAACCATAGTCAGTCAAGACTGAATCACTAAATCAAGGAATTACCTGGTTGGTAGCGGGTAGCAGCTAACCACATCACCCATATCCCCTGATGATCAAACCCTGTTCTGATGGCTCAGTCTCTCAGATGTCAGAGGACAGACAAGCAGAGAGCATGTTTCTCCATGCATATATTCAAATACACCCCAAGTTTCAGGTTGGGCTCGTCTAAATTCCTTACATACAGATGCATGATTCCCATCTCTCCCAGGAGATGCAGCAGGTTGCCCCATCACATTATGTGACAGAGAAGCTCAGCAGCTGCCCTCAGCCACACCTGGATTTCATCTGTCTTGGATAATGCTTAACAACAAACATGAAAGGAAAGGTAGAAAAGCTGGCAAGTTAGTACAGCCTCATCTGAGACTAAGTAGCTGGTAACTGAGCAATTTGACTCACTTTCCCTTGTGATGTTGCACTCAGCATCTCAGGATCATTCAGTGACAAAGCAAATAATTCCCTTTAAGTGCACAACACGAAAATGACTTGAAAAATAGTCAGCCTACAAACATTTCCTGAAGGAACTGTTCGTAAACTGTACCCTGTGCAAATGTTGGTAAACGTTTTAGCAAATGAGTATTATGAAAAATTTGATTGTTCTCTGAAGAGTTGCTGAATTTTAAGATTAAATTCAAGTCACTGGAGCGTGAAATGCAGGAATTGTAAATTTAGCTTAAGTACTGTAACTCCATAGCACCTTCACCACAGAAGACATGTGCAAACAGCCACAGTGGCTCCATGCTCCTAAAGAAGAGTAAGGGAGCAGCCCTATTAACAGGAAGGGGGATCATCAAGGACATCATTGAGGACTTCTCAAGGTTACCAGCCTCTCTCTGCTACAGATCAAGAGCCCAGTACACCTATCTTAAACTTCTCCAGTTGTACCACATGTTAAAAAGCAATGGATGTTTGCTCTGAGAAGATCTCTGATTTTACAACCCAGGCTTTCCAAACATGGACCATATTTGTCCCTGATGTAATTGTTAACTGAAACAGATTAACTTCAACCTGTTAAATTTGACTAATTTAATAGCTGTCTAAATAGAAACATAAAATCAACCTTAACTGAAATTGACAAGGCCTGTTTGATTTTGGACATCATCTCTTACATTATGTCAGGCCTCACTGTTCCTTTGGCAGGCAGTTTTTTAACCCTCGGACAGGAACACACTTGTCAGCCTTTACACCACAGACGTTGTGTTCATAAATACACATCAACATGATGTAACACCAGCCAATGCTATTACCAGCCTTACTAAGCTGAGAGTTCCCATCCAATGTCTTTTTTTCACTTTATACCTACAGACATTTTATGTCAGACTGAGTGCTTATTAACATGTATTTGACCACTGACCTAATTCAGCGGCATTTGTTTTCATCGGTGCAAGAAATGCAGTGGCCAGAGACGACTACAAGGGCTCCCACGAGCCAAGAGTTAAGTGCTTCATGAGCAACTCTTGAATTAGAAAAGTTGTGCTCCTCCTTTCACTCTGGCCTGAGCCCAAACACATAATGTGGCTTTCAGTTCTTGTTTTATACATATAGACACATGCATGTATATGCCTTTTTTAACATAGATTAATAACTGCTGAAGCACGTCAGCGTTCTGTCCTAAGGCCACACTTCCTGATTTCAGCAAGTTTCAGAGGTATGCAGCACTGCACAGGACCTCGTAACCAGCTTCACACAGCATGCCTAATTCTCGAGCTGGCCATATAATACACTTAATTTAGGACAGAAGTGGCCCATTCAAGCAGTAGTTTATCACAAATACAATGTGTTTTTCACTTATAGTATTTTGATTTTAACTCAAAATCTCAGGCCAGCTCCTGTCACCTATGAGCATAAAGTATTATCTGTCCTGGAAAGAACTGCTGTGGGACCACTGCGCAGTATTTTGTTTTTTAAAATGCTACAAACACTTTCAGAGTAGAACACTAACAATTTTTATATATCTTTTAGATACTTTATAATCATAAAATCACAGAATTGCCTAGGTTGGAAGGGACCTTTCAGATCATCTAGCCCAACCATCAACCTAACACTGACAAAACCCTCCCCTCCCATCCACCTTTCTTTTTAAATGTAGTTTCATGCATTAATTCACCTAACATAAAGACATCAGTTTGTGATCTGAAGAGAAATCTCTGGACAGAAAAAGAGAAGTCTTCTTAAAAAACTTGAAATTTTCGTACCACAGAGACACTGAAAGTGTCCCAGCATTGGTCTGGCACAGATGCAAACTAACAGAGATGTGTAACAGATTGTCTGTAATGCAGTCCTCATCAAGTAAAGATGCTGACAAAAAAGAACTCTTCACTGGGACTTCTGCATCACCATTATCCCACTTAATATTCAGTGAGACAGGATTTCTTACAATCTTTCTTTGAACCCACAATATTAAAAAAAGAAAAGAAAAAGGTGGAGCGCATTTGAGGCTTTACCTTTTCAGCGAATCATAACATGAAGATGGTAAGTATCTTCAGCCCTGCTCAACAGTACACGTTCTGTTAGAAGGGAAAAATGGCTGAACTATTTTTAACGTCTCAGAACCACATAATGGACCTTCTCTAGAGGGCAAAATGGTTGTATTCAAAGGCCTGTAAATTTACAGCCAACAGAAGGTAAGAGAGATCTTCTAAAGCTATGAAAAGAGGACTTAAAAAATCATACAATGCAAGATATAAGTACTTTTCCAAATTATCTTTGTGCCTGAAACTTTAAGTGCAGCTAGCACTTAAAGTCTGGGTCTGGTCTGACACCAACCAAAGGACTGCACTTGAAATCAACTGAGTAAATGATCAACAGTTAAGGAGTAAGTCAACTCTTTTTCCACCTTAAGATACTAGTTTAGAAAACACAGTTAGCTAATATTTACTGACATGATCTGCCATTATCCTAGCAGTTCCTAGAAAGATTACAAATTCATTTCTGCTATACCTGTTGCTCCTAAGATGTCAGTTTAAATACATAACATGAACAGGAAGACTAGATTTCCTACACTGCAAGGTTTTGTTCTGTATTTTTAAGATAAAGTTCATTTCATGTGTTGAATCTAATGAGATCTGGAAAATATAGTCAGAAGTGAAAGTTTACTTGTGTGGTTGCTAAGTAACAGGCTTGTACATAAGCTGAGTGATCATTTCATACACGACTTTTCCTCTTAAACATCATGACATTTTCAGCAAATTACCCAGCTGAAGGTAAAACCTCTCCCGTTTTCCAGTTTTGCAACTCAAATTATTTAATGATATTTAGAACACATGAGATATTCCAAAGAGTTTTATTAATTCCTGCTCTAAATATTTAAAATATTGGCAGTTTTCCCAAGCAGCAGCATCCATTTCAGCCTGCAGGGCACATTCCCAAGCAGCATCTAATAACAGGGCTCTGCTGAAGCCACTGATCTAGATTAAAGGGACACTCTCAGGTAACTCCTAAGGAAATCATGGAATAAACATAGCCTGGCTTTCAAAAGACTGAATCACCCTTAGGGCACAGCTGCCTGTACAACAGCTAAAGCAAGGATTTTATTTTTAAACATAAGACCTTCTATGATCCTAGGAGTCTGGCAGCGGTGTGCAAGAACTGTGTTCAGCCACATGGTCACCTCCAGCAGGATAAAGCTCTTCTAACTTCAGAGGGATATTCCACAGGGTTAGTCAAAGTGCTATTCTGGATCAGGGATAAAGACACTCAAGTCATGAAAGGACAGGGCCTGATCATTTTGCTTTACTCACCTGCACAGGATGAACCAACTAAAGAACATTTACATAAACTAGTTTTGTCCAAGGCACCTGATGGTCCTGGTCTAAGCCACTGTACATCACATAAAATGTTAGATGAAACTTTCTCTGCATTTTTAATGCCCTAACTCCACCACCCCCCTAAAATAAAACAGAAATTAAATTAAATTAAATCATTTTAACATTATTCCAGAATATTTCCAAATCTCAAGCAAAGACGTTGCAGGTATTTGCACACTGATTTAAGGTGACTACAAATAAGAAGCCATGTAACTTCAATCTTATTTCTTTCCTGTGAGGAGCTTTCAGTTTGGTGGTAACCAGCCTGCAAGATCACCCTGCTCCTCAATGCTATCCCACCATGACATTCTCATATACAACAAAGGGACATTATCAATGTCACCATGAGAGAGCAGCTGCACAGCCAACCAGAAGACTCCTCTCTGCAAGTGTTAATCAAGCACAGTTCAGGTGCAACCCCACATGCACGCAGTGGTATTTAATGCTTCCATTAGTGATCTGGACAATGGCAGCAATGCAAATACAGGCATTTTGTGGAAAACATCCCAGAGAATCAAATTGCAGATAGGTGGCAGATAAACCTGGAGCACTCCTTACCCTCCCATCTGGATCGAGACATTGTTTTCCCTCCTTCCCATTACAAAAATTCTCAATTTCCCTCCCCACTTTCCAGAGTAGAACGACAAGAAGCAGCAACAGCACAGGTATCCTTCTAATTCTACAGCAGCCCTTCTTCTTGAGTGCTTTTTCAGTACAAATTCCTCTCTCAGAAATCCCTCCAAGTGCTGCAGCAGAGCTGAACTGTACACACTGCAACTGGAGCGACAGCCACCCCTGCAGCACACTCTCACCACCCTCTTCCAAAACTGAGATTTCCAGCTCAATGGAGTCACCTGAATAACCAGTATCAGACTGGTAGGCAGCCAGAAAACCCCACTTTGGGAACCAGAGGTGCAGACTCCATGCTCCAAGATCAGCACCACTTTCAGGATGGCTGGTTAAGTCACACCTTTACAGCTGACACTGCATTCAGAAGAAGCCACGTTGACTCCGGCTCTCGGAGAGTATTATACCCTTCTGTGCAACATCACAGAACAGAACAGAAAATAAATTCAGGATCTCCAACAGCCTATAGGATTGAGATATTCCAGTAGATTCTAAAAAAAAAATGTAAATATGTTCTGGATTGTTTTCCTTGTTTTCCCACTCAAATTCCCATTTCCTCTTGAAAGTGCAATATGAGTAGAAATATTTCTATATCTAGAACCAACCGAGTAATAAAGGGTAGAAAAAGCTTTCAAGAAAAACACTGAAAAACAGAAAAGAAGAATTAAACCAAAGGGTTGGCATGAATTAACTCAATAAATTCTTTTCCATGTTTAGTAAACATTTTAACACAGAAATGGAGCCTAGTTTAATTTCTAGATGCAGACCTGGCTCTGCTTGGCAAGAATTCAAAGACTATATCTAAATTTTGCAGCTAACATCAACTGCTCTGGGAAGCAGGGAAAAAGATAACTAACAGGAGATTGGCATCCATATTTTACAGCCCTCTTCTGGTTGAAATTATTCCATCACTTTAAAAAAAACAACCTTCTTCAAATAGCTTAATTTTGCAAGTATAATTGCATTCAGCAATTATCCCTTTCTGATTCCCATGGTAATTCCTTTTCTTCATAAATCACAATAGCAGAGACTACATAAAAGCAGTAGAACATGTACACAGCTTACCTACAAAAAAAGCCATAAATAACAAACAGACTGCTCACTGCAACATTGCTGCTGTTGTAGTGATTGGAGAGAGGGGGGCTTTTGTTTTTAAAGAAAATGTAAATAAATCCGCACCAAACTATCTTCTTCAATTTTACCCAATTTAAAGACAGTTACATATTTTTGTCAGATTACTTAATTATTTTTTTTTCCTATAGACAATTTTGTCCTTCATCAGGCTTGTGCTGGATTTCTGCACTCCTGATTTCTTTGAGGAAAGTCAACAGCCTGACGCGAGACTCACCTTTTCTCTCATTATATAATGAAAAGAAATTATGAGTCTTTTCTCTATTTCAGCTGTAAGTAGCTGCAGGTAATAAGTGAGTCATCAGTTCAATACTGTTATGTCAAATAAATGACATCTGGCCACACTGCGGTATAATTGTCGACATTTTTCTACAATACTAAATCTAGAAACTTCACTCAAGCTACTATTCATTTACTCAAAGCAGATAAGACATTGTCCAGTATTATACAGTAATGCGAAATCATTAAAAAAAGAACAAATTGCCCACCTCCACTCACTGCTGCACATATTCCTTCTCTAAAGTAGTCGGGTAAGAGCAACAGGCAAAGCAGCAACACAGCTGTGTTGCAAACAGTAGTGTTTTCTACACCAACTACTACAATTAAACAACCACTTGGTATGACAACGTTTGAATACTTACTTAGACACAGAAAATAAAGAGCACTGTAAAACATTGGATGCCATGACCATCATCCAGTTCTTGTAGAGGACATTTACTACAAATACTGCACTGAAAAAGGAATGGATTATGATATATGGGTGTCAGGGCTCACTTGCCAGCGTACAAGATGGACTTGAATAACTGCAGGAACATGAGAAGTCACTTTTCTTACTATAAATTAGAGTTGAAAGTTAAGGACATAATATTAGCTTGAGTACATCAACAGCAGGAAAAATAAATCACATCTAAGTAGAAACTTTGTGTTTTCCTACTTAGGTCAAATCACTTCTACAGAACACACTTTCCCTTTATCCATAAAAATGAACCTATAGAGAGGACACTCTTGTCCTCTCCCCCAACACCACTCGGGCTTTACGTCCTATGACTCATTTCAGGGCCACTGAAAAGAGCTATAGAAATATGTGACTGCCATGAAAGCTTGTACGGGTTGTCAAGCCAAGTGATTTATGCAGGTGCCAGCAGGTGAGAGGGGCAGGCATCCTTCCACATTGCAGAGGTGGGAAGGGAGGACCAGGGATCTGACAGGGAAGCACAGATTTGCTTCAAATTCAATTTGCCCATTTTCACACTCTGTACCAGAAAGATAAAAGGTTAATCATACTACAATATGTACTCAAAAATCTTTATTTTCCATTTATTAACCTCTTGCATTATTTATAGTGGCTTAGCGCTTGCAGAACATTTCCATTGCCTAAGAGGCACAAAGAGCAGGATAACCATGTCCATTAACTCTGTCAAAAATCCCAATCAGACCATGCTTGGTGTCCCTGTACAAAGCATACAAGTGAGGCTGGGAGACTGGAAAAAGCAAGTAAAGATGGTCCAGTAGCAAGCCAAAACCACCCTCTGCAATCAAGCTTCTTTTGCATTTAATACCAGTAAACCAGTTGCAACCCAGAGTCCACCTTCCAGAGAAGAGAAAAAAAAAAATTTGAGATCAGAAGTACAGAAAAACTGAAGATTTTTTCAGGCACTTATCTCTACATTTCCCTTTAACTTCTAAGGTCTGGCAGTTATTTCAATGTAGGTGGGTTGACTTTAAAAACTTTTTTCACAAAACCGATTATACACTGCTACTTTACTGTATTTAAATCCCTATGAATTGAGTTAGGAACATCTCCATAAAATTACAGCATTAAATTTTTATACTTCATATTTAAAAAAATATAAAGACAGCAGGTCCTAAGATCACTTGACTGTGACAAATTGTCTCTTTCTGCTCACTTGAAATTGGCCTGTGAGACTTATCAAATCCCCAGCTTTGTTACTGCTAGAAGAATTGATTTAAAAGTGCACACTGTCATTATATACTTACAGAGTGGTATATTTTAGGATTATGCAAGTGCTCGATATATAATTGCTTCTGTCTTTTTGCCACATCTTAAGTTTTCTGACTAGAGAAAACAGAAAGATTTAAACTGCACAAAAAATGTAAGTAATCTTTATAAAACAACAGTAGAAGGCCAGAATACAACTCCTAATTAAATGAATGTGACCTTCTTAAAATTGTCAATCAAATTTAATTTCCTATGGAATACAAAAGGAATGGCTTTTTTGAAATGTCACTGGTGCCTATGTGTTTGTAGGGATCACAGCACAGCGCTGGGGACCTCTGCTAGTAAACAAATGAATCCCAAGTTTGGGACATCAAAAAAACAGGTCACTTGCTTTCAAAAAACAACTATAAAACCACAGCACGACGAGCACCAGGCATTACTGCATTCTTGCCCAAGGTGAAGGCAACCAAGCTCTCCCCCTGAGGGCTGCCCTGGTGGCGGTGAGGCTCCTGCACTTCCAGAAGACTCTTGGGTACCTTTCAGTCCCACAGTAGGGATACTTTTCTCAAACACAGCACTAGCAACGTGCCTTGAAGTGAGGCATCGTATCAAACCTCTTCAAGTGTTACAGGTACAAACACAAGATGAACTCCCCACTTGCCTGCTCAGCAGAAACAGGACTCTCAGGCTTTAAAGCACAAAAACCTTGCCTGGAGCACACGCCTGCCTTAGAGAAGTTACATCCTTCATTCCCTGTACCTCTGCAAAAGTGCCCAATTGAAGCACTTGCCTCTCAAGAAGCTTTTAAGTGAAGAATAACTGTCACCTGTTCCTACATAGCTTGTCATTTTTCCATGCAGGTGGCTGCTGTGCCAGTATCTGCCCAGGAAGCTGTTATGCGAGGGTACGGAGGTGTGGATTAAAACCATCCCTGTGTAACAGCTGGAACACCCCTGCTGGTTTTACTTGAGTGTACCATTTGCGTCCAGCATCCTCCAGAGAGGGAGAAATTCTCACTTAAGCCACAGACTCCAATTCCACAAAGACACAGACATACTCTGATCCCCTGCTCAAACTCCCCCAAAATATTTATATTTATAGCTTTGAGTTAAAAATACTGATTGTGCAAGAAGGCATATTGACACTCTGTTTAAAGAAAAAAAAAAGTTTAATCTCTTTATCTTGAGAAACAAGATAAGATTTGGATGACCTGTAAAGCAGGCCTGTCTGAAAACTATTTTTGTCTAGAAATAACCCTTCATCAAAAAATTCTTTATCAAAGCAGATGAAGTAATAAGAATACTTCTGTCAAAGTAACTCAATCCTTTTTTCAGAAAGCATATGAGTTACAAAAGACAAAGATCTTGAAGACCTTCTCATTTCAAGAAATGGTACTAGGGTTAAGATAAGTTTTAAAAAGTTGATTTTACTCCACAGAAACAACTACTTGATTGTAAGCTAACAAACACTTTCAAATATTTAATAGGACGCAGAATATCCTTACAACCAATACATGGACTTTAGAAACATTTATCAAGAATGCAGTAGATCCAAATTGTGAAAAATAGTAATCAAGATAGACTGAAAAGAAATTCTGGCATATTTAATACTCTTTATGTTGCAGGTTACAGTTACATTACAGCTGTGCTCCAAAGGGAATCTCAAAAAGTATTGTGCACTGTAAAAACAGAGTGAAAACCAGTTTGCCTGGTGGTCTTAGTACTTCTGATTGAAGCTTCCCAAGAGGTTCTAAGTGCTGGAACAGCCATCTAAATTTGATATATTACTTCTGACTTACCCTGGGCATTTGACTCTCCTTGGAAGGCAAGCCCTTTGGCTTCCTGCACCACTCACTCTCCTTTCCCCACGAGTTGCACACACTACCCTGGGGACTGGAAGACACAGCAGAAAGAAATCATAAAGGGCAGTATGGAGATGGTTCCTTCCCCAGGAGAGTCTGTCATTTCTAAAACCCTGGACCCACAGGCTGACAGAAAAGGTCTGGAAACCTAAGCAGCACAGAGCTTCCAAAGACAAGCATTGAGCCCTATAATTAATAACTGTAATTAATTATAACATTGCTTCCCAGAAATGTTTAAATAACTAACTACTATAATTAAAGCCTTATTAAATATTTGGTTCTGACTTTAACCATCATCAACACACACAGTAAAATGACATCCCTATCTGTATTTCTTCTGAGATTACAGGGAAGCACCATTACAGAGGAATACTGAATCGCACAGTAATATTGGCCTGTGTGTTCTTTTTCCTACCTGTTATTTGACAAACAACAATGTAAATAGTCATTTTCCATGGAACTTCAGCTGCAACAACAATCTATGCACAACGCTAGTGTAATGGAGTCCTCTTTCTGCCAAACCAGAGTGAGAAACCAAGCTAATCAGTTTATTGTGATCTGACAGTACCCAGCACGTTTCCTCGGTATTGTAAGGAAAACTATTTACTAGTCCAGTGTGTGCTGCTACACAGAAACCTTTCTGCATGGAGAAGCATAATGAAACCACAGTGCAGAGCAGCTTTTGCGAGAAGGATGCCTAGAACAAAGAACAAGTGACATCTGCCAGAGCTGAGCTGTTTCTGTGTACTTTCCCACTTCCTGAGAAATGCTTGACTTTTCTGCAGAGCTTCTAAGATGATATCCAATGAGAAGTGCACGGTAAGTTATCACATGCTTAAAACAATACTTGTCAAGGTTAAATATAACACACATATTTAATTTTGTAAACAAACACCGCAACAGATTCTTAAAGCTATTTCTGTTCAGCAACGCATTGGTAGATTACACAAATGTGCTCTTCTAGATGCTATAAAATTGCCAGTGTCCTGTATTTATTTAATTCAGGTTTTACACTTCTATATCAGCACCACCACCCCTTTTCCATGCTCTTGAACATACTTCCATTATCACTTTGAGGGGTCTAAATACGATTTGTGAGCAATTAATGTTGAATGAATGATAACCCCTGCTGTGGTGAAAGACCAGAAATTCAGAATCACCTATTGACAGCTAGGAAATTTTTTTTCTAGTTTAGATACACATATTTTCCAAATAGGAGCAGCTGGAATCTCATCAGTTGCCAAGCAATGCTGCTCAGTTGCCACTGCGAATGCAAAACTTCATTTACAGTTGTTTGTTAATCTTTTTACCACTCCTCTCTGAAACACAAATCTTTGCTAGTCAGTTGTGATAAATTTTGTTTCACTATTATTCGTGTTTGATATCTGGAACACATGCTTTACATGTCATACATCAATTACAGTTTATTAGGAATGTGTGAATTACACAGGTAATACCCGCAGTGCAAAAGTCCATTTTAAAAGTCTCAGTTTTGGAAGGGCGTCAATTACCTCCAACATGATCAATTTTCAACAATCCCCTCACTCAGCACCTGACTTTAAGATTTTTTTCATGCTCAATAAATTTTCTAGCAAGTGAGTAATGAGTCATAAGCAATTTATTAACCTTAATTATCAAAGTAATGAACTAATACTGTTATATTTGCTTTGACAAAAATGTCCTACATTTCTGACCCATATAATAAAAGGGATCATACTCTCTGAGAAGTTTCCCAGACAGTTTTCCTAGTTAACACAACTCTTTACTTCAGACTATTTTCTTTCAGTTTGTCTTGTTTGTAAAGACCTTTAATTCCTTTCTCATTTCTATCACCCAATTCACAGAAAATCTAGACCTGACATCCTCCTTCAGGATTAAACTCTATCAAGCAGTTCTGAACACGATACACTTCTGCAAAAAAACAGTAAAAAACATTTGCTGAAGAGAGCATATTAAGGAAATTCTCATGGAGGCAGTCTGTGACAAGCAAATAGAGAGATTTGTCTCAGAGTCATTGTTTTTGTTACTCTGCTGCAAGATCTCTAAGAACTAGTGTTTGCCAAGTGGACGTATTCTCTTCCCAAATCCTGTGCCAAGTGCCTTCAATTAGTATGAGTTATAATCGCTTTGCAAGAAACAGTGAGTGGGACAATAACAGAAGAGCGGCCACACAGCATTCCCCCCTTCAAACTCCTATTTCCTATCACCATCTGTGGAGTCAAAACATGCTCCCAAAGCCATTAATTAAATGGGTAAATCAACCCGGATACAAGAAGGAAGCCTGCAGTGACAAAGGAGGAGTAGGGCTCTCACAGCCTGTAGTGTGAAGCGGGAGCAAGTTGAAACCACTATTTGCCTTATGAAACACCCACTGCACCATGGGGCAAGGTACTGGCACTACAGCAACTGGACAGACTGGGTGAGAATACAGTTATAAAACTGTTAGAAAAAAACTAGAAGTAACTCGATAGAGATGGAGCAGAGTCTTGTTCACATACTTTCATAACCATTGAATTACTTTCCATTTCAGGAAAAATAATATTCAAAATTAATCTCAGAGTTAGTAAATACTTCTGCCAGCAAAACTAAATAGAGCAAAGCTGTTGCATCCTATTATTTTATTTGTTTTCATTTAAATCAGAAAATAGACTTTTCAAAATCTTTACATCAGAAATTACTCAGGTCATTCAAAGTGTGCCCCCTTCCCAAATGAAATATTCACACAGTTCTGCCTCTTCCGCCTCTAACCCAGAAAACACTGTTCACTTATTTGTATTAGTTGTATCCTAAGCTCAGATGGCGGCTTGACACACTCACTTTAATGTAAAAGATAAAATCCTGTGATAGGTCTCCTATCAAGTAAAAACAAGTGTTCGATTTCATGCATGCAATTCTGGCAAACGGAGGCAGTGAAGGAAACAGCGTATTGAATATTTCCATATTGACTGTTATCATACCCCTTGTAACTGCATTAGTTACTGTGTGATTAGAAAGGTCCACAGAGAGCTCTGGACTGTAATTCTTCCACTCCTGTGGAAGGGAAACACAGGGAAAACACTTTCCCCATAAAGAGCAGGTTGTGCAGATATGGCTCAGGCTCTATCTTTGGTCTCATGTAGTAGCACATGAAGAGAAAGATCCTGTCAGATTGATGTTACATCTAAACCTAAACACAGAACGTGATTTTTAAATTAAGGACTCTAATACTTGCAATAGGGCTTGGTAAATCAATTCAAAGCTATGATAATAAAAGAGGGCTTGGGGAACAGTGTCTATTCCTTCCATGGATTTGGTACCATGAAAGAAAGCTAAATATATTAAAAATACATTAGTTATTTAGAGAGAGATAATGAGCTCATCAGTGGCATAAAAATAAGATATTGCAGCAGAAACGTTCTCTCCACAAAAGGAAAAAAGGAGGGGAAAAAACTCATCATAGTATAATGAATGTATCAATCAACACAGAAGAGATCAGCAGTGGGAGGGGAAAAAAAAAGAAGGAAATTACGGACTCCAGCAGGAATAAAAATGTCCAAAGTGATAAATACTTCTGATTCTTATTGTCCCCATTATTCCTGTATTTACGCGTTTGGCAGAATCCCATGCAAGAAAAGTGTATTCAGCAGCAACATCTACATATAAGCAGGGGAGACAGGGGGGAAACCCAAACCAAAAAGATGCAACAGTAAGGATGCCACCAGAGACAAAAGAACCGTTGGTGGGAAGAAATTGTAAACAGTTGTCTTTGAGAAAAACAAAAATACACCCACCCCCCCAAAAAAACCAAACCATGCTGTTTCTGTTGAAACTGCAACAGCAACATTTCAATTGCTCTCAGAGGGTATCAGAATACCAGGGTAAGACTGAACCACAGTCATCCTTAGAAATTTGACAATATCCTCGTGGGGTGAGATTAAAGTGATATTATCATGCACCATATGATCTATATATCCTCATTCTTAATTTCAAAAAATACTTAGGGATGCTACCAGAAGTGAGCACAGATGATCATTAAGTGAAGCTATTTGGAATTTCCAGCCAAAATTCTCAGTGCATCAGCTGGAACCTTGCGAACTGCTTTATATACCTAGCAGGGGTGTTGTCTCCATGAGCTCGCCTGCAACCTAGATTCTGTGATGGGCAATTTTGTGACAGTCAGAGTTCTCTGAAGGTACCCACTGTAAGAACAAAAAAAATTTCTTAACAAGTTTTACTTATCTGACTTTGGAGTTGTGTTTTGCTTTAGCCACTGAAAAGCAAACACGGCCATTTGAAGTATCAAAGAAACAGCTGTAGAATTAAAATTAGGTAAAGCTTTATGAGCCCATGCTAATTTCTCAGCGGATCTCCACACAAAAAACACTGTTCATACAAAATAAAGCTCTTCTCCAAACTGTACTGCAACTTAAAAAGGACACGAATCCTTATTAAAAAAGGAACGGCAAACATGAACATGGTCAGATTAAATTAGTTTTTTTCAACATCTTATGAATACCCTTAGGCGTGATTTACCCATTTATAGCTTAGCAATATAAAAGGACAGCTTGGAAACTCCTCAGCCTAAATACAGACATCAGTGCTGGTAAGGTGATGTTCAGATGTTACTTTAAATCCTGCTGCATCTCATGAGGCAAATGAATAATTTTTAAGGGTCACTGTATGCATAAATTAGACTTGACAAATTCTTCCATCACACTCCTATTTCCTACAATTAATGACAATTCTGATAAAAAGTGCCGTGGCTTTATTGCGAAAAATAATTTCAATTTCAGTCCAAGCAAGGTGCATTACTAACCTAGCAAAACTAATTAATTTTGCTCCAAGCATTCTTTACAGAGATGCCCGTTTTGAACAATTTTCAGTTTAATGAACCAGCTCCAAGCAGAAGAAATGCAGCATTAATGAAAGAAAGCCTACTTGCTTTTTGTTTTGTTTTGGCCTTAAGACGGGTTGTCTCAAGTTAATTCAATTCTGGTGGCTGCGTGCCTCTCGAGCTGTGAAGGGTGCTGCTCAGAGTGCCTGCTTGGTTGCACTCTTTCCCCCTAAAGAAAGCAACCAATTCAGTTACCTTACAGCCAGTAAGACCATCTAATAAATAACTTTAAGTACTAGCCCTACAGACTAACAGAATTGGGCAGAAAAAAAAAAAAAAGAGTATCTGGGAAAAGATGCAAACAGGAAAGGTAGCAACCATTCCTCTTCAAGTATATCTACATCCACTAAACAGCATCTTCTCTCTCATAACTTTCCCCAGTGAAGGAAATGTTGCAGAAATTCTGCTTGAGGTCTTACCTTTACACTGAAATCTCACAGCTAGTTTTACCCTTGCCCTCTTAGTGGGAGTCTGTGTGACAGTTTTGGACCAAATCAACCCAACTGAATTCCTTCTGAGTCTTCCATAACTCGTGAAAGAAACATTTGAAACTTTAATAGACCTAGATCAAACTACTCATGGTCTGGATTCTATTTGAGTATAAGGGTACTGATGCACCCAAATACCTCTGGATACCTCCATCTAGGTATTGCTGGGTACTGAATGACATCTCATGATACTCCTGATAATGAAGGACTGAAAAATAGAGCTGTTGTCTCAGTGGTACGACAAGAGTTTAATATTAGTCATAGGTGCCATATAGGTTCTATCTACAGTGTAGAAATCCAGAGGGTTCTACCTAGTAATGCCAGTGGACATGACTTTTACTGGGGATGGCACACACATCAGGTGACCCACATGATTAAAGCCTTAAAATTAACCTCTGTGCACAAGAGAGATCTTCATCTCAAAAAGAAATCCTCAATTTATTCAAGTTGAAGTAATTGCAAAAAGGAAAAAAGAGCTCTATAATATACTAAAGTGAAAATTCACAGAAGACTAACTTTCTCTCTCTCAAGTGCACTTTCAAAAAGATGTTATTACTGAAGCTCAAGAGAAATACTTGTAATATGATGAAAATGAAACTATGCAAACTCTTCACACCTTCTTTCAAAATCTTTGCAGTGGTACAGTCAATACCATGGATTCAGTGTTCAGAGGTATTGCTGGCCAAAATTACATAGCAGGTTTATATAATGAAGAGCTAAAGCCACAGCCCAGACAAATTACCTCTCCTCTAGCTTTCCCTCCTTAGACAGAGACAGAAGCAAATGCCATGCTTTGCCACCTCAGCAAGCATGCTGCAGTGACAGACAGAAACACAGAGGGCATATTATGAAACAGTGATGTCCTGTTATATACACAGACAACAGCTCAGCCCCAGATTCCACAGCAACTCCTTGGTGATTCTCCACTTTCCACTAGAATGACAAGTAAAGGCAAGAGTAAAAAGTAAACAAGGTGAAAAAAATCTTCTCTATGTATTGGTGCTATCCCAATTGCCCCCTCTCAACTTATTTCTACTTAGTACAACTTAGAATCATTTGGGTTGGGTTGGAAGGGACCTTAGAGATCATCCAGTTCCAACCCCCCTGCCATGGGCAGGGACACCTCCCACTAGAGCAGGTTGCTCTAAGCCCCATCCAGCCTGGTCTTGAATGCTTCCGGGAATGGGGCATCCACAGCTTCTCTGGGCAACCTGTTCCAGGGTCTCACCACCCTCACAGGAAAGAATTTCTTCACTGATTGACTGCAGCAGCAGGCTAGTAATTTACTTTGTGATTTTTGCTGGAGCAGTAGAGTAACCCGTTTTAGAGCCAAATCTTGCAACTATTAATTACTAACCTTAATAACTATTTTCAAACTGCTTAAGGAAATAAAGGTAGGCAAACACTCCATCTTATCCCTGCCCCTTCCCCACTACATTTTCAACCAATTTCAGCCCAATTTGAGATACTGATGGAAGTTTGCATGGATTAAGCCCCAGCACCATCTGTGCAGCAGCACCTGGGTTTTGTTGGATTTGGGGTTTATTCTTTTTTTTTCCCCCTCCAGGACATCACCTAATAGTTTTCTCACGTTTCTTTACACTGATGATGATGATAGAAGGAATATCTGGGTGATTATACCCAAATCCATCTCTAATGGCAACACATTAATCTCTGTCCAGTTCCATTAAAGAAGACAAGTCAAGCAAGGAAGAAAACACCTTATAATGACCTCACAAAAGTAAAGTTTTCTAGATGCCCAAGAGCTAATGTCATATCTCTGCATACCCTCGCTCCACATGGCAGAAACAGCCAGTCAGATAGCTCTGAAATCAGCCCTTATGTCTCCCTCACCTCCCTGCTCCTTTTTTTTGACATATATTTTCTTTACTAAATCTTGTCTGCCCAAGGAACAAGCTCAGCCCACCACAAAACATGTCACAGAAGCTTTAAGCAAGAGAAAGCTTTTGTGACCCAACTGCTCTCCATGTTCTGCATCACGCAGAAAAGCAGTTGGGCACATATCCAGAGAAAACATCACCAAAAACCACAGAAAAATGAAAACTATTGTTTAGCAGTCTCTCTATACCTCAAGCTACTGAAAGAGCTACTTCCTGAATTACTCATCTTTAGCAGCAGCAAGACTGACAGCATGCAAAAGTTGGAAGAATCGATGCAGGAGACCTCTTCTGTAGAAGAACTTGTTTGGTTTCCGATTGTTGGCCCAAAGCAACATTAATTTACAAGCCCTGGTTTCTACCCTTTGTAGAAGAGATAGCAGGATACAGCCCAGACCATAGTTGGCATGGACAGGCAGAGAGTGAGGGCAGAAAGGCAGGTAAATTATTTCATTTCTTCATGTCTGAGCTGTGTTGCAGATATTCTGCGTGGTTTGTCTCGGGAGCATGGCTACTAACCTCTCTCACAAGAAGATGAAATAAGTGCTGAGCTCTCAACCTATCCAAATACCTAAGCTGTCTTTTCTTGAAAATCCTGAAGGAAACCATCTGGAATGACTCACTTAGTGGCCTTTTTCCAAGTCCTGCTTTGTTCCTCCACATGTTAGAAATGAACTGTAAGGCCATTTTCATCCTAACTTGTTCTCTAGATCCTTTGGCTTTCGCTTCATGGCTGAATGCAGCATTCGATATACTGATCATCACCCCTCACCGGGATCTGTGAAACTCTTTACTCTTGCCCTGATCCTTCTGGAAGACCAATTATTTTTTTTTTTTACCCTCTCCATTAAAGCCTCATACTTCCCTCTTGCTCCATCACAATTATATTTGCTTTCTATAATGGAAGTGGAGGAAGTGTCATGGCTAAGAGTGGCAGTTCAGGCAATAGGTGCTGTATCAGTTTTAAATTGCTATTAACTTGTTACCTCAAAAAGAAACGCACTGAGGTGTTGGAACCTGAGTAATTGGTGGTTTGGGTGAGCTTGTCACATTTGTCTGCCTCAGGCCCTTGGTCCTGTTCCCCATGATTATTGTTTTAACTTGTAGCAGTTACTCTGGTTTGGTGCTTTTGAAATTACAGATTCTGTTTAGACGTTCCCAAAATCCTGCTAGGAATACATACAACACCTCTAGTTTTTATAAAAATCCTTCTCTATTTAAGTGTGTTTATTCAGGGCGGTTGGGGGAGTTCCCTTCAGAATACACAAATGCATGTTTCTGCAGAAATAAATTACTATCTAATGATTTCATCATCCAAGCTGCTACACCTAAATGAGTGGTTACATGTATTCTGAATTCAGATAGATTTCTATTTATAGAGCCTTTATTTATGTCTGAGATGCATTTAAATATAAATTGCAGTACCTAATGCCAAGTTTTATAACATGTCATTCACAATCCATTAAGTATTTTATTACATGTATTGTAGAAGAGAGAAATTTATAGTTCCCATTTATATTATTAATAAGGAATGATGAAACCACACTAAAGATGTATAGCTTTTTGGTTTATGTGGAGTTCTACTGTTAAAGTATAGTTACAAGTCATGTTTTAATGTTTTATTATAATAAAAGACATGATCTGAGTGCTGTAATGCACATAAAAATTAAAAGAAGCACTACTAAAATGATACAGGCTTTCATATTTAGGCACTAACAAATACAGACTTAGCATATTCTCAGTTGCTTTCTAAGTTGTCGTGGCATGTGGAAATAAATATTGATTTGTTCATTTAAAAGCCTTTACGAGTTGCTTCATCACCGAGCATTTCAAACAAATGCTTCACTTTGTTTGAAAATTTGGAAAAAAAACTACACATGCACACAATTTATTCCTTGCATCCTTTTAAAACTTCCTATGTCATCCCTCACCTAGTATGTTTCTTTTCCCAGACTTTATGACTGTCAAAATCTGGAATCAGCAGAGAAATAAAGACTTTCCTCTCTACTTTTTTCTTAACTTACCTCTCAAAATTCCATTTCCTATTACTGGCTAGGAAAAGATGAGATATCTGGGAAAAACATTTTCCTTATTTCAATTGTTTCTACTGTAAGAGGCTCTCCTGCAGGCAGTATCTCCACGCTTGCTCAGTTCTCCCACTTGCCAAACAAGCAAAGAAGAGAGGAAGACAATCGTCTTTGCACATGTATGGGGGGAAGGGTCATTGCTTTAAAATAAATTTTTAAAAAAATCAAAAGCATCCAAAGCCAATTAACACTTCCAAAAAAGTATTGCCATGGGTTTTGACGATCCCCCCCTTAACCAAAATCCTGGGGAAGAGGGAGGAGGTAAGAAAAGGAAATTTTTTTATCAGTTCAGGTTTTGATCTAAATAGTTATTGCTCTCCTCCCAAGCAGCCCTGAATTCTACAGTCTATGTCTTGGAAGCCCTTTCCAGAGGCTTTCACATTCATGGGTCCTCAGCCAGTCCCCACTCAGCTGCTGTTATTTCAAACAACATGTACCTGAAAAAAATTTCAAGCAAAGCACACCTGAACAGGTCTTTACAGAAGTCTCCAATATTAAATTACTGTCTCATGTGTAACTACTGCTTGGCTGTGTATGGGAAATGGGAACCAAATCATTAATTCATGGCAACACCTATTAGTCTTTCCATTTTCTGTCCCTGTAATACCTGAATGTCTCTCACTAGAACAGAAGGTTGGAAGACAGCATTGTCCTAAAGAAAAACACTTCATCCCATATCACAGAAGAAAAACAGAGGAAAAAGTAACTTGCTCAAAGTAAACAAAGTCTCTGTGACAAAGCAGTAGGACAATGCTGAGCACTACTTTGTAACTAATGTACAGAAATCTATCACTGTTTACTTAGAGGTTTAAGAGGAAAGTAGGCAACCCTGACAGCTCATGAGATATAAATCCTAGGATTTCAAATGTTACGTTTTTAAGAATCTTTTAAGGCGACAAAGTAATTTTCCTAATGAAAATAATATGAAGACATACCTCCAATTAAAACCTAAGTTTATGATATGAGAACATTAGAAGTTAAAATACACACCTGTGAATTCACAATCTTTTTTGGTTTTTTTAAAGCATGAATCTTCCTTTCATTAAGTAGAGGTAGGTAAGCAAAGGCATAGGGAGACTAAGCAAGTCACCCACCTTACAAATAAAACAACGGAGAAAGTACAAAAGTCCCAGTTCTGAGCCATACACACTACCCAAGAATCCAAACCCTGGCCCTCTTCCAGCTTACCTACCAGATTTATTTTGACTGGTGTATACTAGTGATACTAATGCTCTTTCAATTTTGTAGATAAATTCAGGTAGAGAACTTTATCAAGATAATTTTCTTTTCCAACTTGTCATGTACATCTTACATTTACATAGTAGCAGACAATATTTATTTTACGTAAAGACAAGAATTATTGCTTACGAAAAAATTGTTACATGGAAACACATCAGTGCTTTCATATTGGTATCATCATGATAGCTATTTCAACTTAACCCATTAATTCTACTTTCCTTATCACATTCCATTTTTTACCCCCAGTTTTTAATATTTGCACTGGGTTGGTATTTTAAATTCCTTTGTCCAGTCTGTTTCTTCTCTTTTACAAGATGTCCTGGATGTCCCAATTTGTTTCCTCTAATCCTAAACTCTTGAAATCCATCAGAAGTCTACGCTATCCAGCCACATGCTCTCACTGATCTGTCTAGGAGAGCACTAAAATGCAATTTAATCATTTTCTGGGATGTATCTAATGAGTAGGCTGCTTCCTATATAACTTAGCATACAAGAAGAAAAAGCAATTACAAAAGCAGAAGAGCATACATACAAAATAACATCCAAATAGCAAAAAGCAAATAGCTCGGTTCACTGGCTACCTCTCTATTTCCTATATGCACCCTTCCAAACTGGGATGGTACAAAGCACTGAAATGAAAGCTGTTGAAGTGAACTGCTTTCCTCTCTAGATACGTGCAAGGTGCATCATGGTCTGGCAGTGATTTGTTTTCTCCCCTTCGTTCCCCTCTGGCAGTGAGTATGGTCTATGCAGTAGAGATTGCACAACCTGCATCATCCCAAACAGCTGCAGTTTTGTTTGTGCTTGAGGCCAGTGCCTATAATCGCAAAAGCTTAATTAAACATCACCCCTGTGCACTTCAGTAAATCCATAAAATACATTGTACTATCTACACTCTTCTAGTTAAGCAGTGGTTGGGAAAAGTAGCAAGAGGAAACCTACATTAATCTCTTTGCCCTTGCTGATCTAGCAGTACCATACTTTTAAAGATGGTCAAGCCACCGTCTTTACCCCAAGAAGAAAAGTGGTGAAAATCTTGAACTTCTTCCAGAAGACACCCTCAGGAGTCAGCGGTGGAGACATCTTGGGGCAATGTTTTTATCATCCTTTTGCAGCCAAAAAGTGCCAGAAGATAAGCTATTGAAATTCACAGCGTAACTCCTACGTTAAGCCAGTTTCTCTCCTACCCTCCCTCCACGCATCATGTCAGGCACAGAAAAACAATAAATGGATCCATAGGACCAAGGCCTACAGTGGCAATCCTAGTTGAGTCAGAGCTCATGGAAGAACCAAGCAGGAATTATTTCTCACAAGGTGGGCATTAAACCTGCGCAGCAGCAATAGCTCTGAGAGATCATTCAAGTACCAGAGCAAAAGGGGTGTAGTTAGTAGTATCTTTCTTCTGCAGCTATTGTCATAGTCATGTTCAATGCTTTCTCTAGATTAATGAGAGAAAAAAAACAGTGTTACCGGGAACTACGTCAATGAAATGGAGAAAAAAAAAACTGACTTGGAGGGCAAGATATAAAAATTCAGTAGTTGGAAATTACAGTCTTGCCACACTCTCACAGATGACCTTCATTCCAGTAGAATTATCAACATACAAAATAAAATAAGAGTAAAGCTAAAAAACTCTCTCTCTTCTTACCACTGGTATTAAAGCAAGAGGCAAGTCTGGCACAAACAGCACGTGTATCTGTTTTACAAGACCCTCACTCTATCATTGCATAGTTTTCATATTTTTCAGCTCTAAAGGAGGAAAGTATTCATCCACTCCCTTGGGTCTATCAGGACACAGATGAAACTGTTCATTCTTTACAAGAAACCTAAAATCCTCTTTTAATCTAACTAAGAATTCTGCTTCAAGAAATTACTCTTCTGGAAGGCTCCAGGAGCACAAACAAACTGCAATGGGAATCACAGAGAGCCTCCTGGGAATATCCAGTATACAACAACAGGTTCTCAATCAATCATGCCGATACAGGAAGAGATCTAACATAAGGGATAGTAAGAAAAAAGGGAAAAGCTGAAGTAATAGCTGCTATATAGCAATTTTCTGCCTTAGTGAGCCCTGGAAAACCAAGCATAAGTAACTGCAGAAGGCAGTCTCACCAGCATTTCAGATGCAACGTATTCAGAGCTCTGACTGTAACCCTGCAGGTTTTTGCATGTGACTACTTTCAGTATTCTGATTAGAAATGCATACCTAGGTACTGGTCCTACTCCACAGGAATAGAAATTTGTAGGATTAGTGTTAAGACAGCTGGACACACAAGACAGCATCTGT
Organism: Limnodromus scolopaceus; assembly: GCA_028565335.1. Classification (NCBI taxonomy): domain Eukaryota; kingdom Metazoa; phylum Chordata; class Aves; order Charadriiformes; family Scolopacidae; genus Limnodromus; species Limnodromus scolopaceus. The sequence goes on from JAOXNO010000002.1 coordinate 6,310,755, forward strand.
ATTAATAATTTTAGTTTCATATTCATTATTTAAAACGCTTCTAACATTCGCCAGCAGAAGTAGAAATAATGGCTTCATCTGGCTTCTCAGAGCATGTCTGACACGAGCAGTGCAAGGATGGAAGTCTCTCCAATCCCCGTTGGGACCTGGCAGGAAGGAATCACAAGCCCACAGCCAGCTAGCTGTTTTGTGCGCCAGAAGAGACTCTCCCATTTTAACCCCTCTTCTGCATCACTTTTGTTCTTCTTCTTCCAATTAAACTACTTAATTTTGGGGCCGTGTTAATGAGATCCTTTCCTGCATCTCTCTCAGGGGTCTGTCCTATACTTTAAGGATTCCCCTTTCAGGTCATTACCCTCAGAGTTGCACATGAATGAGAATTCTGGCACTTCCAGAAGCCTACTTGTTCCCTTGAGTGCAACTGGCCTAATTCCTGACTTAAAAAAAACAAAACAAACCAAAAAAAACCCCACCAACAAAACCTAAGCCCAAACATTGCAGCATCTCCTGGGAGACAATATTTACTCATACACTGAGCAAACTTCTTCATTTTCCTCATGTGTCACATAATAGGGGGGTGTAAGTGAAGTGGGCAATCCCAAAGGTAGATGCCATTTGTTGGTAACAACACCATTTCTAATACTCAACATTCCTTGGCCCTTTGTAAAATCTTTCATTTATACATTTTAAAACACATAAACACTTAAATCCCAGCCTCCTAATCCCTCAACAGCATCAACAGAACTTCAGTTTCTCCAAATTGCTGCACATTGGTGAAAGGTATTTAATGGTACCTTAATGCTCAATTGTTTGCCTTCTGCAAAAGAACTGAGTAACGACCAGAGGAATTATGAAAAACCCATTTCTGCCTGAGCAAATTTCAACTCCAGTCTCATACCTTCCACCTTCCAATTCCCACTACTACTGCTTTTCTTGGTTTGCTGATGGGGCCAGGAATCACACTTCAGACCAGACAACAACCTGGTTGGCCAGAAACCTGGGTCCCCAAGAAAATCATGTTAAATAAATATTAAAAGTTGGAGGGGGAAGGAAAGAAAGGAAGAAAAAAGAACGTTAACTTTTCTTTTGTAGAAATGTTAAAAGTGTTAGCTTCTAATCAAAGCTACTTAGAAACACCTAAAGGTCTCTCCACTAAAAGTTAAGTCCCCAGAAAAAGATTTCAACTTTTGCCCTTGCAGCAAGTATTTTTTATTCTGCTTTTATTGGTGAAAAATGTACAGTCAACTATCAAAAAATTACAACCCAAAGTATATTGCTTGTGTCATCAGAGACACAGTTCAGAGCATTCCCTTATCTCCTCCTGGTTTCACTGCTTTCTGGATGCACATTTAAGCCTGTCCCCGAGTTAGACTCCTGACAGTGGTGTTATCTGTGCTTTCTGAAGAGCTGTTGTGATGTCTGTTCAGACTGCATCGATTAAGGGATGTCTGGATTTGAAACTGATTACATTAAGGCAGATAATGGTCTTAATGAAGAACAGATTTTATTGCTTTGGACATTTTTCTCCCTTCCCTTTCTCCTTACGTACAACACAGGATGTGTATTTCACTTGTTTTTTACTGAAAAGAAACAAATTTATTTTTTAATTGAAATATGGTTTAAAGCTATCGAAAAGTGTTAAAGGGTTAAAAAGACATTTGCTAAAACTAGATTACTAAGTCTACATTTTAAGTAATGAATAATTAGTATAGATATAGATGACAGATTTGTTTTCTGTCTCTACAAAAAGAAAATAAAATCACAGAAAGTACATGAAGAAAGTAAGTAAATAGGAACACCACTGAAATGCTGATCTTTTAGTTAAACCAGTTTAGGAGCCTATGGTTCGCATATCTAAGGAGTAGACAAAATCACTGGTTTTAGGATATTATCTGAAAAATTACCACTTGACAATCAATTAGCAATTTTGCTCTTTAATCTAGCACTATGCATATTACCTTTTGTATGTCATTTGCATATGCAAATTAAATGTTTAAGCTCAGAGATAGGAAAAAACTACATCTCCAATTTAAAAATGTAGGGAGTTATTCATTGGCTAATGCAGAGGAGGCATGGAAGGAAAGAACCGTGTAATTGCTTCCCAAGTCACACCTTCTAAATAAAACAAAATAAATCCCAAACCAATAGTGAATCAATGAGATTTAGGCACTGGAAGCATTGAAGTAATTTTTGGAACAGTGTAAACCCATAGCTTCTAAGCTCCGACTCATTCCGTATTTAATAACAGCTGTGCATGTGCATACAGAATGTTTTCCAAAAATATTTACTGATTAAGTTCATAATTATATGAAATGAACAAATACTCTTCTAGAACTTTTTCTTTGCAAAAATTAGAAAACCTAATATTTCAGCTTTATGCTACATAAAGAAAAAAAAAAATTTGCTTTCAGACAGACTTAATTCTTTATTGACAGAAGACTGAAAACACTGTGTATTATGCAAATGAATATAACAACGTTCATAGCTAAAATAAGTCAAAATGTGGGAGAAAAATTCTCTTTTGTTACAAACTGAAAGAGCATTGTATATCCATTTGACCTATGTTTCATCTTTACCATAGACAAACATTCCAAAGAAATAGTCTTAACAGCACTCCAGTTGCCTAACTATCAAGCTTCTCAGCTGCTGTTCACATGCTATTTTTATACAACTATGGTTTCCACGTGTTGACTACTTCTGTTGTGTGCATTTTTTTTTAAACAGAAAAAGCACTCTGAGATCATATGAAAGGAGATTTTGTTTGAGAACAGTTTTTAAAGAATTCTTGAGAATTCTTCTGTTTCTTGTTTAGGGACCAAGATGATAAATAACCACAAGCTATTTTCTAAAGCTCTGGTTACAGACACCCTTGTTCCATTTCTGGTGTATATAATTATTG
>JAOXNO010000002.1:6322287-6413178 GCA_028565335.1 Limnodromus scolopaceus
CATTCAAAACCCACCTGGACACGTTCCTGTGCAACCTGCTCTGGGTGGACCTGCTCTGGCAGGGGGCTTGGACTAGATGATCTCCAGAGGTCCCTTCCAACCCCATATCATCCTGTGATTCTGTGATTTATTAATAGTAATTAGCCAGGTATTTGGAAAAAAAATTTCTAGCAACCATAGCGCAGATCCAAACTTATTTTGCAATGCTGGAGGACTAATGTGCTAGGTCCTGCTGCTTTTCCTATTAAACATTAATAGAGAGAGCTATGAGGGTGGGTACATTGGAGCTCTGGCAAAATGCAACATGGTTGCTGGTAAAATTGAACACACCATGTAAATACCTGTTTTCTTTGCCTGAAATATAATGTTGATCTTCCCAAGATGACCTGACCTGTCTATATAAAGAGATCGCACTCCAGACTGCAACAAACAGAATTTCAGCTAGTACTAGCAGCAGCTTCCTGACAAAAAGTTTTACACTTCCTTTTTAATATGTCTAGCACACAATTGTCACACAGAAAGAATTTTAATTTTTTTTGCCATTAAAAAATCAAGAAATGATTGTAACTTTTGTAACGAGGTAGAAACCACAGGGACACAGAGCAACACTGATGTAGAAAAATGCAACTTTTTCTCCTTTGGTCTATTGTTTCAAATGAATTAAACATGATCTAATCTTCACTGGCTTTTCAAACCGTATTTGGCCTTTTTTTTTTTTCCCCAAGGCTTTGAGTAACTAAATTTTTAAAAGTATGAAATGTTACAAAAAGAGGGTGGGGTGGTGGTGGGGGCAACAGGAAAAAAAGGGAAGGAGAAAAAAAAAAACCAGGCCACATAAGAGCTGGAAGGTAGATGATTCAATGCAACTTCAGACAAGATTTTCCATCATCCCTAGTCTTGTCTGCAATACTTTGAGTATATGAAGCACAGACCCAAAGGATCCCACATTTGCACAGCGTTACAGCACTCTTGCACCAGACACCACAGGGATCATTTGACCTCATATTGCAAAACAAACTCTCTTTTTCACATTAATTTTTGTTCCAGCTGAAATCTTAATTTTGGAGTAAATGAAGCAGATATTCTCATTTGCCCGTAATTTCCATGAATTTCCAGCCTCTCAGCTAGTAAAGTTAAGGAAAACAAACGAAAACCCATAATGATATAAAGCATCATCTACTTCCCTAGTGTTTCATCTCCTTTGTACAAAACCATGCCATTATGAGTGAAAATGATCAAGAAAACATAACCTATATTTTTCTATCTATAATAGCTGATAGTCTCTAGTACAATCCTTAAACCATTACCCAAGGTAATGGGAGTGGAAACACTCTGGATAAAGGAAAAAGCAGATGGGAATATATTCCAGGATCAGCAGGGCAGATGGATCATCAACCTGGGTTTTATCAGGCACAGTCCTGAGCCACAACATGTCAGACCTGCCAGAGACCAGCAGGCTCCTACAGAGCTACTCCCCATCTCCGTGACCAACTCCCTGGCACGCTGCACATAAAGAGCAGAGAGTTGAACCTAGGCTGCTTGCACATGCTTGTGCCAAAGAAAATAAGCATTCCCAGAGTATTCAAGGCAAGAGGAATTGCTCTGGACCACAGGGACATGGTTCATACAACCTCGAGCAAGTTCACAAAAGCCCAAACTCTCCCCTTTCCAACACTTCTGAACGGATGAATGCAGGAGCCACCATGCTTTTCTCTGCCTGCTGAAACAGAGCTCCTCCTTCCCTCTCTGGGAGGCTGCGCTCAGAAGGACTCACTCCCACCATCCCCAGTCTGTACCAGGCTTTCCAGGACGTACCCCAGCCAGATGTTACTCATTGTTGGAAGCCACACAGGCAATGCACATACTCAGAGTAGACCCCATCGCTACAGTCTATTCACAGCTGTGAAACACTACTTTGTTATGGGAGACTTCAGGTCAAAGGAAAGCAGACCTGAACCAACCAGCTGGCTTTGGGCTTCATTTTTGCAAAGACAGCAATAGAGATAAAGGATCTCATGTTGCCTTTTTTTTTCTGGCATTATAGAAAAAATAATTTTTCAAAAGATACCGTTAAACAGAGTTAGTAAGACATAACATAGAAAGTGAATTTAAATTCAAAATCTTTAATGGAGCGATTTAACTAATTCAGAGGGTTTCTTGAGCAATAGGTTTTAGAAATTTGATATGCTTTTCATCCCATCTAACTCAATTCTAAAAAGAGCCACTAATGGTTTTAAATTTGAAATAAAAACTTGCTTGACAAACTCAGACTCTCTTAAAATAAGGGGTTTCATCCCAGTATAGTCATTTAAGATTTTCAGAAAATGTAATAAATGCAACTCTAACACAAATGCTGGGTTAAAAAGAAAAATCATTTTTATCAACTATATTTGCACTGGAGAATCTGAAGTGAAAATCTGCAAAGTATTTCATATATATTGTCTTTCTTGCTCCTTCTGAAGCTTTGGAAAAGAAAGGAAATATTGTCTCCCTGATATTCCTCTTTTTTTCCTCTTTTTCCCAGTGTATGGAGGAAGGGAAAGTAAAAATCATATTATGTCAAGCAAAACATTATTTTCACAACTTGCACACTAGAAAAAGTTAAAATTGATCATCCTCAATTGCTTTACTTCAATTCTTCCCTTGGTGTTTCCACTGGAAAAAAAAGAACCAAAAAATAAAATAAAATAAACCCAGAGGAAGTAGAATGCAAAATACAAGGACTTGTCAAATTTAGCTGTTTAAATTGCAAAGATGTTCAGCAACTACAGCTTAAAAGTGGATAAGCAAAATACATTGTTCCTTTTTAAATTTCTGGAAATTCATCTTGCCCTACAAGATCTTTCATATCAAATAATGCAGGGCTCTATCTTAGCACGTAAAACAATTGTTCTGTTACAGAGGAAGTTCTCAGTATCTTCAGCTAAATAAACAGCTGCTCTATATTACCACAATCATTATTTTGTTAAATAAATATTTTTATGTTCTAAATGCTGTGTTTCAATTTTTACATATTAATTTAAAAAAATTATAATATTAAAGGGAAGCTGATAATTAAAAAAACATAACAAATATCTACGCCTTCTCACTAATTTCACCCACCCACTCTTTCTGAATAAATTTGAATATTATAAAGGAACATCTGTCTTACCTGAAATCAGACTAAGAAATTTAGCTGTAGTGGCATTTCAGATATCTATAAATTATAAATTACTTGTCATTATTAAGTTTAGTTGCTTACCAAACTTGATCCAGCTATCACTTCGCATTTGTGTACAAGCTGATTTTGCTGCCAGTTGATACGCATCTCCTTTGCCATGGTTCAGAACAACAGCTCCAACCACAAGCATGGATCATTGGTGCCACAAGCATGTATTATAATAAAACACTTCCAAAAAAACCTTCTGAGGTACAGCTCTGCCACTTTAAAAGCAGCATATCTAAACAGCATAGTATACCATTTTTGCAGTAGATAAAAGACATTTGAAAGGCATTAGAACAGTCACTTAAACTAAAATAAGCAAACTTTCAGTACCCTACTGTTACTCACAGCAACCTCAATTCCATCCCCTCACAACCACGTGCCTGGCATTTACTACTTAAGCAAAGCCGAGGTAAGGCTCTTGTTTCATGATTTTCTCTCACACTGTAATTGTCATCCATCTCCCCACCCTGTGGGGCAAGGGCACTGTAGGTTTCTGAGGCTCTAGATTTCTTTTTCAGAGTCTTTCATTTGTGTCCACTTCCAATTGCAAAAGCTAACCTCTTGATCTGAATCCACAGGATAGCTGTAGGGCAAGGGATGTGTTTGATATCAGGACATGACATTCCGAGTCCTGTAAAGACATGAGTTAACCCCTTGTTCACTGGGACAACTGTAGCAAACTCTAGTCTGTATGAAAAACAAAAAAGAGTTTTGGCTTTGGGTTTGCTTTTGGGGAGGGTCTTCAGGAAAATTCATTGCTTACATGTTTGTATGCTTGAAAAAAAAAGTGAGCAGGTGGGACATTATGAAGAAGTTGGGTGAAAGAACACAAAGTTTAATTACCCTATCGCTTCTAAAAGAGAGCATACATCCTTTCCACATTTCCGAGATTTTGGACACAAAAAAAATTCATGTGTCTTCCCAGTTCTACATGGAAGCCTTGCCAGAGTGCTTGCACTGCTGAGCAGCTGGGTTAAGCTGAAACAGTTCTGTGGGAGTAGTGAGTTTTGGAACTCAAAAAACCAACAACTTTCCTGGTTAAAACAAGCAGCTTTTAAGAAAAGGTATGAAATATAACAAAGCCAGAAACAGAAATCAAAGACATTTTTAAGATTTGACATCAAAAACCTCTGCTAAGCTTCTTCATTCTGCCAGTGGAGTTTTTCACCCATTATGGGCCTGAGTAGACATCAAAAATAAGATGTAATACTGCCTTTCTCTTAAAACATGAAATGCAAATGGTATGTCGTATGCCAGACATTAATTCTTCTCTAGCAATGGAAAACTTCAGAGACAACAGTAAACATATCTCCCAATTCACAGACTGAAATGTTGAGTAATGCGCGGAACATGAAAGGAAATGATTGTTCACTCTCTGCTCCAAAACAAGAACAAAGATTCATGTAAAATTAGCAGGAACAAAGTTTCTTCCAGAATACACAGTTCCGCCGTGGAAGTGTTTGTACACGTACAGCCATTCAAAAAGGAAGTGGAAAAATCCACAGTGGAATAATTCAAAGATGACACCTTAGCTTCAGACAGGTGCTAAGCCCACAACCCTGGGTGCTCAATGAGCGTACCAAACAATCCTAGAATCATAGATACCTCCTGACTTTCCTTTTCTAGCTGGTCGTGACTGCCAATGTCTGACTTGGAGAAGAAATCTTCCTTTCATCCTTCAAAACACACATTTCCAAAAAGTGGGGATTTTTCCTTTATAAAAAGCCACAAGAATACATGGATCACAGCCAAACTACTACTTAATATCAGTTTGGTTAAAGGTCATAAGAAAACTAGACAAAAGCTAATGAAGGGCTCGCAGCTGAATCCAGTGAACTGTACTCACCGTAGCCTGGATTCAGGCCAGGCTCTGGGCAGACACAGTATTAGCAGATGGTCTCCTAATGTCAACAGATGATAAGCAAGCACCGCTCTCACCCTTCGAGGCCTCTCTAAACCTTGTGACACTGTTAATCAAGCAATGCTGTTGCCCACTGTAAAAGGTCCACGGGAGTTAAGGGTGATTTGCTAGAACGGCTGTAAGTCCATCAGTGACAAATGCCCTATATGACCATACATTAACAAGACACTTAACAGCGTGGGCAAGATTACCTAACAGTAGCTGAATCCAAGCGAATAAGGAATGTTGTATCAGAGAAGAAAAAATTCACATCAATAATACATTTTGTTTCAATGACGCAAATTCATTGTAAAAAAGGAGCGCTTGGACATGCTGTTAAAATTAAGGTCTCACAAAACAGTAACACTTAAATATTGATAGTACTGCTTGGCACTAACTGGAAACATACTCTTGGTGAACAACACCCTGGCCTCAGCTACGACTTCTTGGTTTCTTTTATTCAGGAATCTAACATTTCTGGCCTGCATCCTTCAGCCCTCTGAAAACTCCAGAAGGAACATCATATTCCTGCTCTCTACTTTGGCTTCCTACATAACATTAGAGTAAGCTCAGTTTTCTATCTTTAAGGCATTCAGTGGCCTGGTTTCTGGCTTCAAAATCTCTTAGAAATGAGCTCCTTGGGCATGAAAGACATTAAAGTATGGAGAGTAGAAAGAATATCCATTCAGGGCATGGTTTCTTTAGAGGTCAGTCCCGAATTGGAATAAAGGACCAGCCCTGCCCTTCTGAAAAAGGCTGGAAATGTATTTACTTAAAAAGACAGAAAAAATGAAGCAATAAAAAACAAAACCTGACAAGATAGGAATTAGTTACAATGAAGGTGAAATGACTTAGTCATACTGTTTGGCACAAAACTCGCAGGAATGAGTGCACTGTGACAAAAGCAGGGAAAGAAACCGTATAAAGCATCCCGTAAAAGCAAAGAAATCTCTCAATGTCTCAGCATCCCTCCGTAGCACAGATTTCAGGCTCACGTTGGAAGCATTAAGTGTAAGATATTGCAAGGATCATGGTAGAAGGCAAGGTCATAAAACAGGAAGCCAAATTTACACCACTGGAGTTACGTACTTCAAATGGTATGTTTCATAAGGAACCCTAAATCTGCCTCAAATTTTATTTTTACCACTGATTGCTGTCTCAAAAACATATGCACAAAGTTTTCAAGGTTCAAGGCTACATATACTGAGAGAAAGAACAATTACTAATTCACATTGAAAACTACTGTTAGATCTTCCTTATTTTCCTCTATAAAGGCTATGAATTAATTTAGATTATATTTTAGTGCTTCTTCATGCCAATCATTTTTGTGTCACCTTTTATTGTCTGCTCTTGGCATTGACCAGCAATTGAGCACTAAACAACTTCTGTTTACCTGTAGATTTCCAGTTTCTTTTTTCCCAGCTTACTATTGACTCCAGTCTCATTTGTGGTGACAGATAATTTGCCATTAATCATGCACTTTGAGTATTCTCTGAGTTCATCTGTCTCACAGAGATCAAATTAAGGAGAAGTTAATGATATGAACGTACTTAGAAGGACAGAACAAAAAAGCCAGCAAAATAGTCTCTACTGCCATTTTCTCTAAGAGGTGAAGGAAAATATGGGATTAGCGAAAGGACGGATGTGAAGAAAACATGGCAGGGAGAAGGAGGGGAGATGTCTTGAATTGATTCTGTTCTCAGTGTTCAAGTGATCTGTGTTTATGGCAATAGTGGAAAATTGATTTAAAACAATTCTAATTTTTTTTAGTAAATGGCTTATATTTTCATGTGATAATATTGCAACCTTTTTGAGAAGCGTCCAATAAACCCATGAATTACTGACATTACAGACCTTACTTTCAGAAAGCACACAGATCTCAGAAAACACATGCTTGCACATCCTTGAGTCTTCCCTTGCTGGATGGATTCAGTTCAGTCATTTCCCCCAGCTCAACATGAATGCCCCACAAATTGATTGCACATGCCACATAACACTTATATATTCACACACAGCCACGCGCAGATCACTGGGCAAAGAGTTCTACTGTTGACACAGAAGACACACACGGTCCTGTCAATTGGCTGAAGCGCTTGAATTGGACAAAAAGGGAACCTCTGCTGATTGCACACCCAGGTCACTTTTACAGGCAAAACATTTTATCCTTTCACTACAGTCCTGGCCACCAGTAAATCTTCAAACGTTCTTTGAACTTGTATAACTTCTCCCTCCCAATAATTCTATGGACTGTAGGCAAGATGGCAAAGTTCTTTATTTCATATTAGTTGATTAGAAATGTCAAAACACAAGTAATACCCATTAAGATATTTTGCTCTGCGAAAGTCTTTCAGAATGTCAGCCCAAACCAAGCTCCACTGACATTGCCTTACAATCAGGGCTCTTGTACTTATTCACCTTGATACTTTTTAGTTAAGTGTCATAAAATGCCTTTTCAGAGTCCTGAAGGGAAGCATAAACAAAGGATTCCTGCACGGATGAGAGCATGCTCAGGAGACAGCATGCAGCCTCTGTGCTACAACAGAGCTTCAGAGCATCCGCCCCTCAGGGCAGGGCCTACTCTTACTTCGGTTCATACAACAGTGTTGCCCATCCCACCACTGCATCACAAAATAAATTTACTTCTGAGTACTACCTCTCAAAATCTGCTCTTTTATTACAAGATTGTCTTCTTTTTGCAGTAGGTACCTAATCCATGCACGTCCAGACTGCTGTGTGTGGAAACACAACTGCCAAGGACCTGGTCGTGCCTCAACAGGGATTACAGGCAGGAAGAACATGACAACAGAAAACACAGGAGGAGAGGGGCTATTTTTGGCAGAAGAAGGGGTGGAGAGGGCTGGATTTATACTACAAAGGAAGACTCAAGATAGAATAATTCCTTATTTATACAATAGTTTTCTCCTATCTCTGCTTTTTGCCGATACTGTATCAAGAAGGGAGATTAATTTCACCTTGAGATATCTGACAACATGCTAAAAGAGAAAGATCCAGGGCATGCTGGATTCAGATTCAGACAGTAAAACTGTAATCAAAAGAAAGGATTGCTTGTGCTTCAGGCTCTGAATTAATTCCTCTTTTCTGTCACTTAAATTACTGTTGTTTTTTTAAAAATTGTGCATACACACAGATATTATCTAAAACTAAATAAATAAGGATTGGCTCCAAAGGCCATTCCTGCAAGATGTCTGTCAGTTTCATATAAAATAATTCTGGTTGCCAAAGACTCAAACAAAAAATATGCATGCTGAGGACATAAGAAAAAGAATATGCTACCTTAGACTTGAAAAAAAAAACCAGCTGACTTCTCCACTTCAGACACCTTACCTGACCCCTGCAGAAGTCTGGCAAGATTGCCCTGTCTTTCTAAGGTCCAGTCTGGAACCAGAATAGTCATTGACCTTTCTTACTGGGAAGTGTACAGTCCCTTTCTGCAACTACTTTTAAAATTAAGGTGCACCTATATGTATATAGACACGGATACACACACACACTCTGCATTTTAGCTGGGTAGCTTTTAAAATTTTGCCACTCCATTAGGCTATAATAGCTTTGTTTGGATTAATTGTCAAATAAGCCAAGTCTTCAGCCTCTTGGTAACAAACTTTTCTAAAGTTGGAAAACATTATAATGAGCTAAAGCACATCACATCAAAAGCCTACACAGTGCTAAATTAACATAATGTGATAAGATACAATGTGACATAACATCTTCATAAACTTAAGCATGTCAGAAAATAAAATATCTTACTATCAGCTTATTCTGAATCTAATCCATATTTAATAAGCTAAATCACTAGCCAGCAATTTTGAAAGTTTATTTAATAACACCATCACCAATCGTCTACTGTGACCCAATTAGAACTATAGAAACAAGGTTAACAAAACACCAAGAGAGAGAAAGCTTAAGTCTTCAGTAGCTCTCCATGAGTGCACTAAAAGCCCATTTTCAGGGTTTGGCATTGTTTTAGCAAGAGTAGAATGAATACTTTGGTGATTATTGTGTGCACAAAAAGACAAGCATACTTCTTTTTTAAAAAAAAATTCCTCTGTGTTCAAGATAAGGCAACGTACAGAAGTGGCACAATAATAGAATTTACTAAAATCAGAAATACAGTAGGTGGTGATTCCATGGAACAAAAGATTTGAAGCATAGCTGAACTTTCTGAACATCCAGAGCAGGGACAGGATTTTATCATCCGAGTCTGAAAAATACTGCTGCAACTGTGACTGGAATACACTTTTTGCCCAGTTAAAAATAATTTTGCTAGAATACGATTCTTCATGGTATCTTAGCAATCATAATTTTAGCCTAAACAAATGCTGGGTAGCAGAAAGGTATTAGCATAAGTCCCTCAAAAATATTTAAAGAAAACAAGAAATATTTTGCCACTTGTTATCATTAATGCTTTTCAACCAACCTTTCTAGACTTTTGGCAAGGAAGTTTGTTAGACTCTCTCCACCTCCCCTTCCACCCACCCCCCTTTTTTTATTTTCAGCACTTATGCTTGGTATCAAGGGAAAAAAAAAAGAATATTCCTAGTCATGGACATGTGGAAGGTAAGGCACTTCTCCATCCAAAACCAGATACATGCAAATCTAAATGTATTTATCATTCAGGCAGCTTTTGTGTCCAACAAAAATTCTTTCAAGTAAAACAACAAACTACTTCCTGAGTATTTGTATGTTCTTTTTCTGAAGCACCACCCCAGTAAGCCCTTGGCTATATTGAACAGTGTCGCGACAACCTACATAGTGAACTACCTATTCACCAGTTCAGACCCTGTCGAAACCGACAGAGCTCACCAATTTCAGTGTCAATGAAATAATTATATGAAACTTCATAAACCAGCAAAAGCCCAAAAGGGCACTGCTTATCATCTGGGAGAACATAGCACAGGAATACGGCTTCTAACACAAAGAACCTTCCAATGTAATCAGTTTTACTAAAACTAAATTGAGTGGCAGATGTTTTTTTCTTGTATCTTCATGACTGTGCTTATCAGCAGTGTTAATAATAGTGTTTGTCTAACTAAACTAGTATATTTTAAAGGGCAGAGTATAGTTCAAAGAACAGCCACCCCACTAAAACAACAGAGTTCTCCATTTCAGACATTGTCTTTTCCATGTTACTTAACCAGCATGTGGTCACTATCTCTAAGTTAAAGAGCAAATCAAATTACAGGTAACAAATTGGTCTATGATGTGTAAATTATACATAAGCTTGTTTAAAATCTGTTTGCAAATTGTATAATATTTTTGGGAGGGGGGAAGCTCTGTTTGGAACAAAGCAGTTAACAGCTTCTCCATTGTTATACTCTGTTTTTTCTCCAGACAAGCAGAGCTTGCCCATAAAGCCTAGTGATACCTGAAGCAGAAAACAAACCTTGTTTAAATTCAGAAACCATGAGATCCACTTAGCTTTAGCAGATACATCTGGGAAATTGCAGGGGGGCGAGGAGGGTCAGGACAATTTGAAATTTTAAGTGAAACAATTTGTTTTTTTAAACTTCAAAATGAAATACTGTATTAACTCTTCCTTACAAAAAAAAAAAATTGCATTTCATCATACCATTTTAAATGACTTCTCAATGAAGAAGTATCAAATAAAAGTGTTCTAAGCATTACTTACATGTTTCACCTAGAAATATTTAAGACCAAGTGATTTCACCCAGTAGGGGCAGAAGAGAGAGTCAAATGTGTGACAAATCTTTTTGGCTCTGACAAAAGGAATTCTACTGGCAGAACAGCTTCGCTGACTGTCTCCAGTACTGGTAACCAGGTAGAACTGGGGGTTAAAGAATGATATAAGTATTTTGTATTTCCATTGACATTCCTGTTCCTTGATATGTGCCAATTATCTTAATGGATTATTGCACATAACTGCAATAATTTTCTCTCTCTACTGACCTCTGTGATACTGGCTTTGAAAATAGCTCATATAACTAGTGCAGTGAAACCCTGTTACTTATTGGCATCCTGGGACTGACAGGTTAGAGAACTGGACGCTTGCTAAGGTCTCCCAGTTGGTATACTTTAAGGCTGCCAGACCCAGTGGTGCAGAATTCATTGCTGCCTGCCAGATCCCCCACAGACAGCATTAGTGAGCAGTATGGGCTTGATGCACAACTGCCATACTTCTTTTGAAACTGTGTTTATTATGATTACTTAGAAGCTAAGCAGATGGATTACATTAAGGAAACCTCCTGTGCTTCTATTGTCTAAGATGATGGCCAGGGCTGCTCTCATCTCAACCTCCTTCCCAAATGCAAAAAGGACAAGCAGCAGCAAATATGACCCCTTTTGATGCCTTCTCAAGTGGGACTGCCCTGGCCTTGTTTAGGAAGGCTCCACTCCTGTATTTCCTGTGATCGCAGGCACTGAAGCCTTCTGTTTTCTTTCTCCCTAAGGTCCTTGAGTAACGTTGTTATATACCTTACCTAACATGTCCCTGACCTCAGGCCACTTTCTTCTGTTACAGCCTTCTGAAGAAACATTTGTAAGACCTTGAACAAATACCACATTCTAGAAATACTAAATCCCCCCAATCTTTCTAATGCTGCCACTTCTTCCCTGAGCACTGGGAAGGCTGATGACTGTACTAGTGCTAATCCTTCCCTTCAGTAGCAAGTGCAGCAGTAACAAGTAGATGTTTACCAACCCGGCTCTCATTAACTCCGGTCTGTCATTTAAGAACATACTGAACACTAAGTATCTCCTGGCAGGTTTTGGCAGAGCTCAGACAAGAACCCGGCAGCAGTTATTTCCATGCTTCACTGACTACATTCTCCCCCATCAGATCTGTAGGTACTGTTTGAAAAGCATCCCCTTGTTAGCAGACCTAGGCTGACCACATGTGTCTTCTGAGATTCTGGGTAAGAGATATTTCCAAGATACTTAGTAGCAGACACTGTCTTTAGAATAACTGTTTTTCCATTGGAAAGCGCTAGTTTGCCTAATCAGGAATGCTTTACAGAAGCACACTACTGACAGCTAAGACCTCATTAGGATAGGATCTGTCAAGGTGATCTTTCTTGTCACAGTAGAGTTCAATGACCAGGATGCCACCCTAAGCACAGATGACTCAGGAGCAGCAAAGTTCCTGTCTCTGGTAAGTTCTTTGAGAAGAACTATTTGCCACTCCAAATCGTGGTCCTCTCTCTAGTCAGTAAGAGATAAATCTGTTTTGAAATTAGGAGATAAACTCATTTCGCAGGTTTTGTGAAGCTTTTATGTCTTAGAACACACACCCCAGTTAGAATTTGTGAAGTTAAAAAAAAAAAAAAAATAAAGGCAGCTAACTCTTTGTAGATCTATTTTTAAAAAAATCTTTGATAAATTGTGCTGTATATTTTTTGCTTTCTTAAATATGAAGGTATGGGAAGAGAAAGTGAGCTTTTAAATAGCTTTTCTGGGTTTAATCCCCCAAATACTTTTGCCAAATGCAAATTGTGATCAAGTGCACCATTCTACAGGAGAATATACTTGTATTAATCAAAATCATACATTTTTTATTTATTAGTAATTCTTGCTGTTGTCCTCATACTTCTGGACTATTTGGAAAAGAGATGAAAAAGCCTGAGCAACACCCTTCAGAAATATTCGGATTTGCCGAGGTGACTGGAGAGCAACTTCTGGGAGTGAGGAAGAAGGAAATGGCCAAAAGGAAGAGAACAAGAAACTTGAAACACATCATCAGGTTTTCAAGAAAGCAAATCCATAAATGTGTTGGGAAAGGGACTGTACAAGAGACAATGGTGATTTTGATGAAGGCAGCAACAATGCCTCCTTCCACCTTTTCCATGGCTCCTTCCCCTCTCACCTAAGGCACGGGATTTCTGCCTTTTTACCCAGATGCAGAGGTTCTCCTGGACCGGTCTCCCTTTCCTCCAAGCAGCCACCTATCACTACCACTGAACAACAGCCCCTATTCATGTCTCTGCATCTCTTGGGAGAGGCTGGGATCTTCCTTTTTACGTTCCCTCTAGCAAAAGAGAACACGCAGTTCAAGCAGATCGCTCCTGCAAAGTGGGAGCCGCTTTAACAGCGGCAGCTGCAGAGGATGCACAAGTACCCACAGACACGCAGGTCTCCGAGGTCTGGCTGGGCAGGAGGCAAGAGCAGCCTCCTCAGCTGAAAGCAGCTGCTCAGCCCCTGGCACAAACCAAGCTCCCTTCCGTTTGCCAGCTCAGGCAGCTGTTTTGGCAACTAGATCCCTTGCTATGAAGTTACTAAGTAATACGCTGATGATATGAGCCATTCCTTCCACATACAGAACCTGCCCGAGGTGGGGTTTTAATGAACAAAATAAGAGTAGATAAGTCTTCTAATACTGGATAAATATTAACATTATAAGAATTTAGTTGTAAATAAAGCATGTCTCGCTTTCTGATGCATCAAGTAATGTTAGAATAGTAAATGGAAGAGGGATTATCCGATATGCCATTTCCTCTGCCTATTCAAATGGGCCAGAGCAGTATGCCCAAGTATCCTTTTGTTCTTTGAGACCATCTGTAGCCAAACAGCCTGATAATCCTCACCCTCATCCTCCCCTCTTCCCCCAGCTCATGAGCTTGCTTTTGTTCCCCAAGCATGGCAAGATTTGCATACAATTTGCCAGGTACAAAGCCCACTGATACAGCAGGTGATTTTTGATTAATAGCAACAACTTCAAACCTTACTAGCACAAACGCTGCTGACCTGAGCCCATTTTAAATCAGTGTTGTCTGTAACAGGAAGCATGAGAAGCTTCTCACAACTACTCTGCACTATCAGCTTCCCCAGCCTCTTTAAGAAACTGATTTTCAGGATTTACATTTACTAAATCCATATGAAGTATGTTGCTTTCCCATGCTTTGTTATGTGTGATAGTTTTCTACCGCATTCTTACAGAAGACTGGTACCTTGCCAACAACTGAGACCTTCTGAGCAGAGATTCTAGGAAGGACAGAGAGCTGCCCATTTCCCTGCTGACCCCAAATAGATTTATACAATTTGCCTATTAAGAAAGAACAACAAGATGGTATTGGGGACCAGAGTTTCACTTCTATGAATAGCTTTCATATGTATGTGAAATGACATTTCTGTTCAGTCCTGGTCATACTTTGTGCTGCGTGGATGGAAAAAGGAGCATCAGGAACCTGGTCTTGGGTACTGTCTCCAAGCTCCTGGGAGAAGAGAGCTCAACCCCAACAGTTCAGTTTCTAAGCGACTTACATACTGGTACAAGTGGGCACAGGACACATAAAACTGAATTGTGACATCCAAGTGTGGATTAAGCTGCTTGCAGAAAGAGACACAGACAGAATTAGCCAGGTGAAAGAGAAACAGACAAAACTAGCCAGATGAAAGAGAAAGTAGTTTGTCAACAAGTGAAGTAGGCGTGGTTGAGGACAGACTGTGAAATGCCTCAGTAACTTGGTAAGTTTTTTCCTGTCCTCATCTACAGGAAGTCCCAGTGTGACAGGAGGAGGACAGATGTCAGGGGTGCGAGCACGCAAGTATTTTTCATACACCACTAACACTTTAACCAGACTACTCTAGAGGCATATCTAGAAAATACCGTAACCGAAGTTGTGCAAGGATTGTCTGGTGAAGGCTTTGGCCTTCAAAATGAAAGCAACAAAAAGCATTCCAAAACTGACAAGAGATTAGATTTGCAATTACAGTCCAGGAAAAAAACCAAAAACAACACAAAACCTAAAAACTCAAAACTTATTCCCTTGCACGCTTCTCTTAGTCCCCAGGTAACAAAAGCTAAGGCACCCATTGCCAGCTAAGCCACCATCTCAGTCAACTTCATTTGTGTCTAATAATTTCTGGTCTTAAATATACAGCTATGAATTCTCTTCAGCTTGTTTTCTTTTACCTTAAATCTCTCAAGAAGATAAACTAAAAAAATTTCATATTTCTATCTACTTCCTTTCTGTGTCCCAAATAACACCACCTTGTTTTTCCTAGAGATTTTTTTTTTTTAAACAAAGCAAGAAAAAAAAAATAGTTTCAAGGCCAGTAAAAATGAGAGTTTAAATAAATGCATAGAAGAAGCTAGGGGAGGAAATAAACTAAGAAAATTCAAACTATGGTTTCAAAAGTTCTCCATTTCCTGAGGTAAAATTAAGGTTTGCAGGTTTTTTTTTCTTTCATACTGAAAATGTTCATTTATTTTAGGGGTAAATATAGAAATGAATTATCTACAGTTAATTTCTGAGATAAAGAATTACAATACTAAATGGGGTTTTTTTTGTATCACAAAGCCTTACTTTAACTGTGAAGTACACAAGAGGTTGCTTTCTAAAAGAATATCAGGGATCATATGCGAATTTTTACCATTGAAATTACCAACACAAGTAGTTATTCATCAAACAAAAATATTTCCAGGGTCAAGCCCTGAACTAAAAAAAAAACGAAAAAAAAAATAAAGCATCCTTTAGAAATTCACTGCAGATATAAGAAAAAGAAATTACTTCATTTGGTGTTTTTTTCAAGCATGTTGATGTTTTTGCATCACGTACAAGTAATAAATCATGACAACCTCCACCTACGTGATCTCATTTCATTTTTACTTTTGATGACAGAAATCCAACATTCCTACTCGTAACACGTTATACCCTTGTGATGCAGTGGGAGTTTTGAGCCGATAACGACAACTTGGAGAACACCCAAAGCACAATGGAGTTGATAGCAATGCGGATATGGATTCTGAATGTGGAAATTGTACTGCTTCTGGGACTAGGTTTTTGTTAGTGCTCCCTGAGCTGCCTCTACACAAGCAATCACACCCCCACAAGGCATGGACAAAAATCTAGTCTCAGAAGTACAGCTTTCACATTCGCCAGCAGATCCTGTAAAGATAAAGCTAATTCCCAGCAAAAGTCTTGTCAAAGACTGAGTATACCTCATCCTTGCTTCAGTGTAGCTAGATGAGATCACTGCTTATATTTCCTACATGGGATTTACCTCATGAAGTTAAGAGCTCTTTCTTCATCTCGCTCCACTGGGATTCTATATACAGGCTAGATATTTTACAGGTTTGGCTGTTTGGGGTTGTTTTTTTTTAAAAAAAAAAAAAAAAAGGAAGAAGAAAAAAGAAAATTCACTCATCTTTGCAGTGAAAACTCATACATAGATTGAATTTGAGGAATGGAAACCATTATTCTTCACAAAGGAGATAACAAATCTGACCCACACAACTCTTCCATAGCGGCCAGGAGCCTTTTAACTCATGAGATTCTGGCCCAGTACAGGACTACAGTTCCCATACAGACTTCCCTCACTGTGTCATAGAAAAGCGACTTCACTGATTTTCCTCAAGCTTTGATAAATTAGAGCCTACATCTACCCAGACAGCACACTGTCATCTTGATTCCTACTGCTGTTGTCCTTTGTAAGAAAGGAAAAACAACTGATATTTGCTGATCATTGAAGGACAAAATGGCTCCTACATGTTACTTGTCAACATGCACAGACAGATTTCTTTGTCTCTTAGCCGTTGTCATTAAGCAGATCACTTCTACAGATAACTGCAAAGTACCTTTAAAAGCTGGTGGCTATGCTCACAACACCTCTCCAGATCACAGGACAGGGCTCACACTGGAAGCATGGGGAGAACGGAGCTCTATCCTAACCTGAAAAGATGCAAATTGTGAGCAGAATTCAGCCACATAACCAGCATTTCCTGAGCAAGGGGACTAAGTACAGTCATGTGTACACTAGAGATAGAAACCAGTTTGAAGTCAGTCATACTGTTATTCTGGAGGGAAGCAGAGGGAAGGAGCTTCACTGAGCCACAGACACTGCAAAGACAATGGCCATGATTTAAGAATTTAGATTTCTTACTGTTGTTTTCACTCTGCTTACTCCTTTACAAACAAGGAAGATTTCACAAGAGAAACAGTTGGCTTGTATCACTTACCCAGACTCTGAATTTTGGGTCATCACTCACAACAGAGTTCTTTTTTACCTGTTACTTCACTTAGAATCATAAAAGCTGCTCTATTCACAATGACATCTACACAAGTTTAAGGACATTCTGAAATTCCATTTAATTAGCACTTAAAAGCACTATTGGCTTTAACCTAGTTTTGAACCATTCCACACAGAGCTCAGCTTATCCAAATGCCAAACCAATTTGATGAAGTGGGTCTTACAACTCTCTAATTGTGCCTTAGAGCACCTAAACCAGCATATTTAGTTGCCAGCTCTCCAGACCAGCCCTGGACTTGTATTTCATACGCATCACAGGGTTTTAGTAGAAGAACCTAGGACAGGATCTGAAGAGCTACCATTGCAGGGACGCCAACATAATCCAAATTTCAGTACCTTTGATGACTGCTGCACAGTACTCATTTATTCTCACCTATAGTAAAGAAGAAACACTAGCATTTCATCATCATTTTGTAAAGAGCGTAAAAGGTTAATGGTCAGATTAAGCAGAGAACAATCATACCACTGTATCTGAGATGTTTTCATTATAGGTGGTATGAGTGACAGTATTTCATAAGATGTGCAAATTATGACTCAAAACCCTGAACACTAACTTAATTTAAAGTGTGTAGATGAAAAATTCAACTGACAAGTGCCATTCATCCCAACAAAATATCTTCCACACTGTTAAGCAAATGACAAGATAGTAAAGCAAAATGAAATTTAAACAGTGTTTTTCCTTACCATTCCAGTGAAGCACAAAATCCGAATCCCACTTCTGTTCTCTCAACGACTTCTGCTAATATACTGTTGATCAGACGCTCCAAAGAAGTTTCATTACTTGCAAGCAATACATTCATTCATTCACATTTTTTCTTCTTGGTTGCTGGTTCATTTGGTCTTCAATATACTATACTATAATATAAAATTGTCAGGATATTACTTAACATATGCCATGGAGCCGGGGGGGGGGAGGGGGATGTTAGAAAAAGAGAACTTTTCACAACTGAGTTGATTTTCATGGAAAAAAAGCTGGTTGCAAGCAAACTGAATAGGGATGGGAAAATATTTCTGAAGGATTTCAAGAGGTCAGGCCTGTGTTTTACCTCTACCTATCAGACCAAGTCCTCAGTGGATACAAATCAACAAAGCCAGTTCAGAAATCGGCCTTTTTCCCTCTCCAAATACTGCCAATAGCCTGGGTGCATGTGTCTGGTTTTTTTTCAGATCCCCCTCTTCAAATTCAGCCTTAAGAGAAAGCTCAGAGAATCCATTTGAATATAACTAAGACTTGGAGTATTTCAGCGGATTTGTGTTTGCTTACAGAATCCCAACCTTTAACCTTCCCCATCCTAGCGTGTCTGAGGGGGAAAAAAAAGCTCCTTTTACAAAACCTCAGAAGTCAAAGTAGTAAGCTCAGATGCTTAACACGTATCAGTTTTCCTTACAACCTACTTTCAAGAGACCCAAATACCCTTTTTTAACACAAACCTGAGGTACTATACGATACCAGATATTTTCCACAAGGCAGACTAGCCCCAGGCAGGCTTTGCAGGCATTGAAGCCAGTCACAGCAACACCTCTTTTCTGCTCGCTGCTGCCCATGCTCTTGGCAGCCATTTTCCACCGACACCTCTCTCCTTGAGACGTGGGGTCTAGAAGCCTGAGGAAGGCCCCTGAGCCAGCCGCCCTCCCTCCCTCCCCTCACACGGTTCGCCCCGGGGTGAGGACCGGCACCGAGCTCCTCCTACCCTATAAACTGCCACCACAGCCAGCCTGGTGGGCTGGGAACCATTCCGAGCTCTCCTATTACACCGAGGGAGGGAAAACGCCCCCTCCTGCCATTTCTTTCTTCGTTACCAGAGGCTGAGCTCCGTGAGGGACCCGGAAGCAAAGCCCAGTCCAGCCCCGCCCAGTCCCACCATCTTCACACAGGGAAAAAAGCAGCCCTTCCACCACTCACTACTGAAGCCCTACTGCTAAACACCTTCCTCTTCGGCTTTTATCTCAAGCAAAGCCCCGCGGGGGTGGGGAGAGGGGTTTAACGCGGCCCCGAGGCGGAGGATCAGGGGTGCAGGCAGGCGCCCACCGCGGGGGGGCCGCCACCCTGCTGAGGGGCAGCTTGAGCCTCCCTCAGCGAGGTGCAAAGTGGGGTCAGATTGGCGTGTAAAACCCAAACAAGCGACTGCGGAAACTGCAGGTGCCAAGGGCCTCATGGCCTTATTTTACCTTGTCCTAGGTGCAGGGGGAGGTGAGTCTAGATGCCTTTTGAAGAAATCAGGCCAAGGAGGCTACAACAATTTTGTTGGTTTTTTTTAGGACACCTCCAGCTCACAGTTGAAGGAAGAGTATGGAGCAGCCAACACTAGCAGTTCAGTCAGGGGAGCACCTCTCCTCCAGGTACATCACAACACTGAGGGTTTTTTAAAGTGCCACTGACAGTGAAAGCTGAAAGCCAAACCATCTCGTTCATAACGCTGAAGCTGAGATAAAAGCGTAAGGCTGGCTTTGCCATCCCTCCAGTCCCCGTGGCTGGCTGCTCTGGGATATTTTGCCCCGATGCTCCCACACAACAGTGGGTGGTTTCAGCAGCGGGAAGGTTTGTGAGGCAGGAGGGAGCTGTGCTCCTCAGGCCGGCACCGGCGGTATCATGGATGTGGCTGAGTGACTTCAGCGACAGCTGAGGAAGATGTAAAGGTGTGGGTGTATGCACAACGTGATAAACCTCTTTTAACAAGAGGAGAAGCAGGAGTGTTTGCATCTCTTTGTATATGCCTTCTTTAAAAGAAGAAGGGCTGCTGGGACTGCTGTGTGCTCCTCCCGTCCTGTCAGTCACACTGCTGCGGGAGGCCAGGGTGACTGATACACCCTGACACAACGTATCAAAATGCCCTCAGAAATTGAAACAGGGGAGTTTTTTCCTCACTAAAAATGTGACAAGATCATGTTATTTTGAAATGTCATGATCTTTTAGGGGAAAAAAAAATTGTAATATTCAAAAGAACTTTTTTTAAACTTACGATCCAATAAGCTGGACAACAGCATGAAAGCCACTATCTTTTCATCTGATTACCAGGACAGTAGGATTCCTGGGGGAGAACAGGCTCTAATATAGCCAGAAAAAAATCCATGAAAACACCTAGGTTATCACTTCAAAGCCATGACAATATTTCAGGTTTCCAAGAGGGTTAGTTTACCAGCTTGCAACCTCAGACTCCAGATTTGTACAAGCTAATTAACAAGGTATTCTTAAACACATTTCCAAGTTGAGTCTACAAAACACTCTGAAAATGAAATGGAGCCATTTATACATTCAAATGTATTTCAAAGACCAAGAAATCAGGCTTCCAGAATGACTGCTCTTCTTTGTTTCTATAGTGAGTACTTCAACTTCCGACATTTACAATTGTAATTTTTATATGATTCTCATTTGAAGACTAACAAACAAGCACCCTTGGAGAGAAGACCAATAGCAACACTTCATAAACATGAGAAAACCTCACTACAAAAGCCCATCAATAATGACCGCAGCACAGTCTCCCAAGGGCCTGGTCCTCAAGTGCCTTCGCACATGGATTACCACCATTAGCTCTGGAGGACACACAGTCACATCTGGGTTTTTTGTAAGGGGACCTCATCTACCTGTCCCCCCCCTGCTTTGCAGCTATCCCTGCACAAGGCTGCAGACCACCCAACACCCTGCGGATACTTTGCTTCAGCTGCTCTGCTTTGCCAGGGCTTTCCCAGGTGAAGCCAGCAGCACACTGGCTTGCATTAGCTTGGAAGAATGATTAGGGGGTAATTGGAATATCTCAGAACACATACTGACCTTCCTTACACCAGGGAGGGCAATTAAACGGGTGGGCTCAGCACAGGCAGAGCCCCCTGCCTGCCCACTTCCAGTTGAAGGTTACAGCCACTCTACACCTGATTGACCCGGCTGTTTTATGCTCCTGCATGAGGTGACATCAATGAACCATCCTTTTTCTGCCTTAAAAACTGACAAATATCGACTGTATTTATGTGTTATAAAAACTGAGGAAGCTGGCAAGTTTCCAGCTAGGAATTTCTAAGGGGCCCAAGGTAACTAAATATCCATTCACCACTGAATTTCAGACAGATTTAGACACTTAACTCCTTTAGGTCCATTTGAAAGTCCCAGTCCAAAACTAACAAAATGCAACAATAATCAGCAATATAAGCAGTAAAAGTAAATTGAAATCAGTTCAGCCTTAACTATCATACATCTAAAATTTGCATTAATAAAAATATAGTTTAATCAAAGTGAAAGCATGCCTTTAGTGTTGGTATTATTCTCAGTTCCCAAAATACAGCAATATAGCTGTAGTTTAAAGCAAGTATGTAAAGATAAAAAATTACATTCAGACAATTTTTCCAGTCACTTGAAATGCCAGACATATTAAGTGAAAAAAATATTCTTTCAACTGTTTTTTATGTCTTGTGAAATGTTCTGCTTTGTAATTGGTCTTTTTTTTTATAGGCATTATTTTAAAGCATAGAGTGAAGGTACTATGATGTTCTGAGGATCTGCTGTAGTGCACAGCGATTATATCTACTTTCTTCTGCTGCAATAGTTATAAAAGTTTACCGTCTCTACCCTACATCATTCTCTTCAACACCATTGGACTTAAATCATGCATGGGGTAAGAATTTAAGATTGCTGAGGGAGAAACACAGACAGAGTGTTATGATCATCTAAATTAATCTTTTTTTAAGTTGTTACTACCTTGCCAAAATACCTCAGCAAAAAAATTGATCCAATTATTTTCTTAATGGAGTAGGTACCAACAATAGTCAGCACACCAGATGAAACATAATTTTTCTAACCTTTGGGCTTGCCCTCACTGCGTAATGGCTAAAAGTTTCTCTGTGCTCCTTTTATTATTATTACTGTTAGCACCCACAATGTGGATTCTAGTAGAAGAAATGAACAGGCAATTTTGCTAATGATGAATGAAGCAAAAGAAAATATACAGTAATTTTCTATAACTGCAATATATTTGGGTTTGGAATGGTGACTATTGTGAAAAAATATTTTTGTTTTTGCAGTGAATTCCAAATTATTTTTATTTAGTCAAGCTTTCTACACAAAACCTGACATAACAGGAAATAAAATATTTCTCAGGTTTTCTGTTTTAAATAGCTGGGTTATATGTTGTGAATTCCACAGCAGTCATGTTTGCCATCACATGATCAAGTCTTAACAAGAATGTATTTTTCACACAATATAGTCCATAAAATTATGGTGGCCATCCACAGTGGTAATACACGTTTCGTCAAGTGGTTCAAATAGCCTAGGAAAGCAGAATGTGTTTGTTACAAGATTAAAGGGGGCTGTTGGATAATGGTATTTATTTCTTGACTTTATCTAATAAGGTGAAAGGTTTTAGTGTTGAATGTTTTATTCTATAAAGTCTGTTTGATGTTAAAAATCTTAAGATGGGATGCTTGAGAACAAAGTGATAAAGCCTTTTGAATTCCACATACGAAAAATAAGCAGGCTGTAATAAAAGAAATAGTTTCCATAGCCCCACAGAGGGAGAAAGAGAGGACTTCATGGACTAGATTTTCACTTTGGCTGAATACACTCAGTTCCACTGAGGTCACTGTGGCTATGCTGATGTAAACAAGCTGAGGACAATTGGACCCTATAACAAAAATATGGATGAAATTGTATTTAGTCTGGATGTTGTCTCTCTGTGCCTTCTTTCAGTCAAATGTAAGATAAGGATCACATTAGAAGAAATAGGAGCTTTGACACTAGAAGAAATATGGCAATCAGAATTATGTTAAATGGAAAAAAATATTTATAGAAAATAGTAGGAGCTGATGTTAATCAGTCATTCCTGTAAGGCTCACAGTCTGTATGACTTGAAAGTTGAAAATAATTTCAAGTTACTTGGCTAGGGAAGGAACATGCTATTTTCACGCAGCCATTCCATTCAGCTAGAGAACAGGGGCTACATTCACAAAATGTCGTGGGTGTTAAAACATTAAATATTTCAAAGCTTCACTTCAAAGTATCAGGTTTTCCAGCAGAAACTGCAACTGTAATGTGAATAAGACAGTAAAATTTTGGTCTCCAACAAAAGTTGCACTTTTTCAATGCATACTCCCCAAACCCTGGAAAGTTTATCAGAACAGGCTAGTCAAAGGGTCTTACTTTGAGTTTT
The DNA here is from genome assembly GCA_028565335.1 of Limnodromus scolopaceus. Taxonomy (NCBI): domain Eukaryota; kingdom Metazoa; phylum Chordata; class Aves; order Charadriiformes; family Scolopacidae; genus Limnodromus; species Limnodromus scolopaceus. The sequence goes on from JAOXNO010000002.1 coordinate 6,345,530, forward strand.
CATTTCTCTTTTCTTGCCTTAGAATGATATTAAATTTACCTTTCTACATTTACTTAAAAAAATTCATTTTCTGAAGCTGTTTTCCACCGTGATGTGTCTTATTTCAGATATGGCTTACTGAGCCAGTGAAACTTGTCAGTACCTGTCAGTGAGAGAGGATTTTCCTTATTAAATGGGGCAGCACAGAAAGGTATTTACAAACAGATATTTCATTTAAAGTCTTGAATCACCTTGAGAAGACGCCTGTATCTTTTTATCAATGACACTCATAGCCAAAGCATCTCACTTTCTGAGATGTGAGTCTCAACCAAGTTACCTGCCTCAAGTACACAACGCAAATCCTTCCTGTAGCAGACATTAGGGAAAAAACAAAGCACACCACCAATATCCGTGAAGCTATTATTATTTGCTCCCTCTATTTGGTACATGTTGGATTACATGCTTTGTATGTTCTGTGTAGCAACCAGCACTGCTGTTGGAACTGACTGCATTATCACAGATCAGCTGGGGTTTGTGAAAAGCATCCGTGGTTTAAACGATTGAAGATGGCAGCTGTCACTGGGACTGAGCTATATCCAGGTTCCAGGCTGGGTGATCACTGGGCTCACTCCATTTTACTGTAGGTGTCATTCTGCTTTAATGCATCTACTTTGACTGACTTCTTTTATTACTATCTTATACCAGACCTACTTCCTGATGAGGAACCGCAGTGGTTACTTACATAACTAGTCCTGAAATTTTGCTCAATTTTCTCTGTGGGAAAGCTCAGTTCTCCAGCTTTCCGTTTAACACAACTCTTTTTTTCACCCCAACAGAGAGCCATTTGGTAGCCCAATTCTAAACTTAACAAAGCTACAGTTAATCAAAAATAGCTTTTAGCTAGTGAGCAATCTTTCTCATTCTCTAGTCTATTTTTCTCTAAAATAAAAGACCTAGTGAAATCCAAAAATTTCAGAACTAACAAACCCTTGTTTCCTACTTACCTGGGTTTCATAGTTGGTACGCTGCTGTACAATCTCTTCCTGAAGCTTTTCCAAGGTTTAGGTACTCATCATCTTTCTTTCCAGTGTGGATTCTACAGGTAACATGGTGTGTGTTTGTGCTACATCCTCATCTCCACTTCCAAAGAGGAAGAGATTTTCCCCCTCTCCTGCACTGTCATTTATGCTGATGAAACTTCTAAGGATCATGCTTCTACAGAACTTGATTTAAACTGGTCAAGAAGTTCAAAAATTCATTTGGGGAGAGGGAATGCATACACACAGTATGAAAAGATACGCTGCTTCTCCACAGGAAAATCAGACTAACAATAAACCTGTAAAAATATCCTGGAGAAAAACTTCTTTGCAGGTCCCTTTTCCTCAGGCTCTTTATATCTTTCTGTTTCACTCTTTGGATGACCATCTGACCTTTTTTGCCTACTTTCTTTTCTGCATCTGGTATTTTTTCCTCTGTGTCTGTTCTTCCTGCTTTTCCTTTCCACTCTTTTCTCTTTTCTCTGGATCAAAGTGGGAGGAAGGACATTTGAGCATTATTAGTTTGGGGACCTGCAGGCATATATCACATTGCGGCAGACATCACAAAAAAGCAAGCACTTCAGCTAATCCCCAGGACTGACTGCTGGCATCGGCGCCCAGCAGACAAGTGCTGGAATTTTCAAAGGAACGTTGTCCTGCTGAAGATGCTGACAACCTGTCAAGCAGAGTGCTCGCTAGCACACACATGGCACTGAGGCAATACAGATTTTGCCAGTCCACAGTGCCATTCTGGAAAGGTCAAGAAAGTAGTTTAGACTTTCTGTCCTGGCTTTTATCAGCTTTATTTTTGTCTCTATTGGGAAATTGAACAAAACTAAAATAAATTACTGTCCATTTTGATAGGCAGAATACTATACTTGCTCAAAATGCCATTTAAAAAATGCCTTGTTGCAAGTCATTTCTTAACAGTTCTGAAATTCTTACTACCCTAATCCAAGCTCGGGGTTAATTTAGTAAATTCAGCCTCCTATATTTGTAACATCCATCCCCAGCATTATCACTTTGTTTTTAGGGGGGCAGAGCTAGTAGCTTTTTATGTTTTAATTTTTCAAATCTAGATGCCTTTTTATGTCATATTCCTATCACATTCAAATATCTACAACACTCAGGATAAATCCACCTAATGAAGTCAATGGCGTTCTGCCAGGTACAAAACAGTGCAGAATTTGTCTCCTTGTTCTCATGATGGAGTGCTCCATCAGCAAGAGAAATTGCTGTCTCGCTTTGGCAGGAACTCTTGGATGCTACTGCATATATAATATTCCCCTTAAGATGACTGCGGTTCAAGAATCTTCATGAAAGATTATTTACTTTAATTAACAAAAACACCACATCAGTAGCTATAGCATATCCTCGAAGACAAGCTTAAAATGCAGTTCAAGTCATTTGCTGAAAATAGGTTAAGCAAAGGCCTTCCTATAATTCAAATTTATACAATAACTTGCCACAAGAGCTCTCTTATAAGGAGAGAATAGCACCAGAAGGACAAGTTTCAAGAATGTGCAGAATCAAAGAATAGTTGACGTTGGAAGGCACCTCAGGAGACTGGCAAATCCAGCCACCCTGCTCAAAGCAGGGTCAGCTTGAGCAGGTTGCTGAGGGCGACAGCCAGTTGGGTTTTCAAATATCTTAGTTTACTAAGCAGGATGAGGCTTCAGGATAAGCTCAGAGACTAATTTTCTAAAGTGTTGTTTCAAAACTTTGAAATGTTGACATGTCCCCTGAAAGACTAGTTTCTGAAGTTTACAACTTACACCTTACATTTGCATCTTAATTGAACCTCTATGCTATCAGTTACTAATGAACTTTAGTATAACTGTAAGCAAATAACATCTTTTATCTTCAGTGTAAAAGACATAGTACATAGTTTTGGAGGAGTGATTTATAGCTAAATGGGTTACGTCTATATAGACAACATTCTGATGAAAATCTCTCTTCATGGATTCCTATTAAGCTCTATTTGAAGAAATAAATCTAAGCTTTCTGAAAAACAGGCACAAATATATACATAAATTATTCCCTTTAAAATAGAAGAGCTTGACTTTTAACATTTCACAAAACAATTTTCTCTGGTCAGAGTCGAGAAAGATTGAAAAAGAGCCCTAATTTGCCCTTGTTCCATAAATCTGTACATTACTTCACTCTGGGAAAGGCTCAAGTGCTTCAAACAAAACCTTTACTGGGGCTGAAGCAGCCCGTGTAAGACAGTAAGTTCCCAGTCCCAGTAGGTTTTGGTGAGCAGAGTCTGATACACTGAGTACCACTGGGTAAGCCTCTGCAGATCAGCACAATGACCAGAGTGGAGGTGCAAAATTTAAAGTTACCATAAAAAGCTGGATGCATACCTTATCTTGAAATATGATTTTATCTGCAGAGGTGCAGCTCAGAAATACTTTTTTTTATAGAGCCACAGATAAAATCGAGACTGCTTAGTTTTGCCTTCCCCTACAGTACAGTGCGTTCTGTATGCTCTGGTTATATGCATGGAGCAAATAAATTGCGTAACTAGAGCGTGCAAACCAGATCTGACGTATGCCACACTGATCTTATTTCACCTTGCATAAATGCCTGACAAGTGTAATAAATAAACCAGACCACATTAATTGCTTTTCTAAGTCTCCCAAAATGCATGGAACTTATTCCTGAGTGAGTTTGGTTCTTCCAGCCAGAAAGAAACAAACAGCGGCCAGGACTTCCCACTAGCCATTTGCAGATTCCCAAATTGCAAACATATGTACAAGATCTAATGAAGGAGCCTATGAAACTTGTACTTTCTTGCATAAATAATCTTTGGAAAACTTTTCAAAAAATCTGCAAGCACCATGCACACTTCCCAAAAATCCATCTGGCAGAATAACAACATCAATTAGCACTCAGAAGATCTTTAAAATACCTGGAAAGATTAAGCATTCAACCTTGGGAACAGGACAGGTACTGCCAAAAATCGAGGACATTTAAAATTCTCTGCTCAGGAACCCCAGGATATTAGTACACAGTGTGTACATGCACATGCATGTAGAAATTATACTTGACACTACCATTCGTCAGCAATACACTTCACTGCCTCTGTCGGCTTCACTCTCTTACACACAGTTCTTTGGGGCATGGACTCTTTCTCACTATACACAGGAGAAGCCCTCCACAAAAAACTGGGCCTTGACTGTAGACAGGACATCTATCTGCTGATGTGATGTACACTAATTCAATACTAGTAATACAGGATTTACATAGCTGAATTGATGCTCTTCATAAAGTTATCATTAAATAACATCATTTCTTATATTAGTAGAATGAAATAAGATATAGAAATCTAATATCATCTTCCTAAAATTTATTAGAGCACTGATATTGGTTTATGATTAAAACTTAACATCACTTAATGCCTTGGCATTACTCATATTATTTTCCAATCTAGCAATCACAGTAAGACTTTCCAGTCCACCCAGACAGAGGATTTATAGCAGGCAGTCGAGAATATTGGTTTAAAATGTCTTTCAAAACATTTCAAATATGGTTGTTCAATACGATGGGCTTTATTTTCTTCTTTGTCCATTTTCTGATTCTTTCTAGATTAAGAAGACATGATCTGAACTTTTAGACACAACTGCACATTCGTAGTGCTCTCCCAGAATGGCTTCCTTCCAAATCACTCATAGTCCTTCAGACTGGTAAGTCACAATTCCTAGGGCAATGCAAATGAAAAAAATATTCTGATCCTTTTTTCCCTCTCCACGTGAGAACAGGTATCTACTGTAATGTCAATTTTCAGTCCAATGTAGTGACAATTGTTGGCAGGTGTTTTTTCCATGAAATATGCCCTTTATCTTTTTGAGATGCTTTATATAATTTGTCCAAAGCGAGATTCTTTCACCTCTCTGGACTTCACAATTACAGCTGCTTCTTCTGTCCTAATAAATTTTAACATATTTTTCTATCACTGAGTGACAGGTAGGCTGAACACTCTTTCCTAAATAAGAAATTTCAGCCTGAGGAGCTCTCATATTTTGGGAATCCAGGAGCCAGATGGTCTCTTTATCTCATTGATATGTTACTTTCTGATCTGAGAAAAAAACCACCAACTTTTTCTTTTCATCAGCCCTGAAAGTGACTTCTTAATCTATTGCCTTTTTTTATGAGAAAGGTCTTTGGTAATAGTCTACTCTCAGACAGAATCTTTCTAAGCATTTTTTGAGATATAGGAACATTTGCCTGCTCCTTCTGCCTAGAAGAGGGTTTAGGTCTTCATGCTACATCACTATGAATCAGATCTAACCCACAGAAGTCGCTGTATCCATACCACTTTACACTATGTGAGGAGCTGGCCCAAGGTCTTAAATTTATGGTTATTTTGAGTTAAAGATGCTTTTAAAATTAATCACCTAAAGCTTTCAGCACAGAAAAACTCTTTATCCTTTTTTTTTATTATTAGGTGTCATCCTTCCTCCAAATGGCAATTCTAGTGAAATTTATGTCTTCTGTCCCCTTAACTGCATTAATTAGTAGTAAGCAGTATTGGATGTGTAAAGTATTCTTTGTCTTAGTAAACCAGGATCCCCCATAATCCTCTCCTTTCTCCAGATCCATCTTGCACCTCCCCAAACTCTGGCTATGACTTAAAAAAAATATATTTTTTTTTTTTTTTTAAAAAAGCGTTTCAGGAATTCTGGTTGCTTCTGAGATAAGTTATTCTCAAAATGTTGTTGAAAATCTTGATGTACTCCACTGTTATTCTCTGCATTAATTCCCTGAATAAGCTCCTGAAATTGAGGACTATGAGAACACTCTGAAAACCTATTTTTAAAAATTATCACGAAATCACAGAATCACAAAACCCAGTTTGGAAGGGAGCTCAGAAGGGCTCTAGTCTGACCTTCTGCTCAAAGAACAGTCAGTTGTGAGGTCAGACCAGGTTGCTCAGGGGTCTATCTAGTTGCATGACGGAAACTTTCAAGGATGGAGGCTGCACAACTCTCTCTGGGCAACCTGCTTCACTGGTTGTGACTGGGCTGTCCTTCTGGGGAAAGAGGTTTTCCTTTTAGCCAGGCTGAACCTCTCTTTTTCCAATTTACACCCATTGCCTCTTGTCCTCCCACTATGCACCACTGTGAAAGAGGCTCTTTCTTCTTTGTAACCTTCTCCTGGGTTCCAGTGGGCTGCTGTTAGGTGCTTCCAAAACCTTTCGAACTCTAGGCAGAAAAAGTCCCATTTTCTTAGCCTCTCCTTACAGGAAAAATTCTCCCGCCCCCAACCATCTTCATGGCCCTCTACTGAACTTGCTTTGGTTTACCAGCGTCTTTCCTGTATTGAAGGGCCCAGAACTGGACAGAGCTTCCAGATGCAGCTTCACAAGTGCCAAGCACTTCCTTCAATCTGCTGGCTCTGCTGTGGTTTGTACAGCCCAGGATGCTGCTGGCCGCATTTGCTGCCAGGGCACACTGCAGGTCATGCCCAGCTTGCTGTCTGCCAGGACTCCCAGGTCCCTTTCAGCAGAGCTGCTCCCCAGCCAGGCAGCCCCCAGCCTGTATCATTGCTCCAGGTCATTCCTTCTCAGCTGTGAGGAATTTGCATTTGTTCTTCTTTTCTTTTGTGCCCTTGTGCTTCTCATTTGGAAACTTGATGAGCCTGCACTCTTTTGCCTCCTCCAGGTCATTGACAAAGATGCTGAAAAGAACAGGTTCAGCAGGTGCCCCTGTGGTACGCTTCTCATGGGCCTCTGAGTGGAGTACGTCCCATTAACCTTCTGAGCCTGACCATACGATTAGTTGTCCACCCATGCAGACTGTAACATCCTAACTTGCAGAGGGCGATACTGTGGGAGAGTGCTGGAAGCCTCACTACTGTCTTTAGAAAATGATTGTATTTAGCAATTATTGTGTTTGGAAAAATACAGCACAGAGAGAACTTTTTATGTTTCACAGGTCACTTTATAAAATGTTCTTTTCACTCCAGTATTTGCAATCCTACCCTGCCTTCAGTGGTTTTGATAAACTGTAGACCTAATTTTGGTATCAGAGCTCCATTGGAATAACACCACTAACTGTCACAAAATCTCTTAGGATTTATGTCAATGTAAGTGATATCAAGCTCTAAGTGATAGTCAAGCTCTAACCCTTTCCCAGCTAGGTGACTCAGGGTAGGAGGAACACTTTATCATTGCTTTTCTCCAGGCATGTTGACAGGACTATGCAATGTTTAATTCGTGGTGAAATTAAAATATTCTGATGAGATTTGGGGCTGGATGTATGCATGTTTCTTTGAATAAAAAGTTTTGAGGAAGGCGTTAGAATGCTTTTGATATGACATGTGCAAATCAGAAGAGATGACAGCTGTGATTCCTGAGCAGTCCTCCGGCACTTGCCATTGTTTTAGTTGCTCTGTTTCCATATTGCTAGTGTAGTCAAAACCAATTGTTTCAATTAGCCCTTTAGAGTAAAGCCATGTCAATGTCTTGCATAAATACAATGAACCCTACAGCAATATGTAAAATGTCTCTTTTCACATCTCACAGCTTCTATGTTGACTTCTGCAGTTCTGTAATTAAGTCTAATTAAGTAGACTTATGGAGTTACACTAATGGTTATGTATAAGTACACGTCCCTCACAGCTATTTGTTCAAGGCATTCTTCGTATCATTTAACTTGCTTCAATTATGCATATTATATTTTGCCTACCGATGTTTTTGCATGGTAATTTTATAAAAGTAAACGTGACCTACAGGATTTTCAATATTATTAACTTAAGATCTGAAGAGAATTGACATACAACTTAGTTTCTTTCCACTACTTTTTAAACTCAACTGCTGTTAACATTACTACTTGCACATAAAACTTATTTCATTCGTACTTTAATTATACCAGAGTAGACACAAGATAATGAGAAAATAGATGAACTTTAAATAAACATTTTTCTATAATTTTATATAACTACAAAGTTTTGAAAATGAAAGTTTTAGAAGGGTCTTTATACAGAAAGAAGTTCATTATCTGAGGCCACAATTCAACATAAGAACATTAAAGAGTATTTCTTGCCATAGTCACACAAACTGTATTTTGAAGACAATAAATTTACCAAATTGCCTGTCTTTGCTCTTCAGGAACTCTGCTTATACAATGTAAAGTTGTAGATTCAAGAAATGTTAAACTGTTCAGCTACAACTTGATGAGCTAGCTTGAAGGTGTGTTTCTTATCTTTTTTTGCTTACTTGAAACAGTACTTTTTTTCCCATCCGAAAATTAATCCAGCGTTCACTTTCTAGATGTAAACAAGTCCTGAAAATAAAACACACAATGCCCAAAACAACATGCAGGTTTACACACGTAAATTCTCAATCTTCAGCCACACTTTAGTGTTATGAGTATTTAATTTCCTTTGAGCTTGGATTCAGCAAATGACCTAAACCAGTGAAAGCAACCCTGATAAATATTATCAGCTTGTTACTTAGTGTAATCCTGGATTTAGGACATTCTATTGATGCAAAACACATAACCCATCTGTTGGCTCAGGGGAAGCATCTGTAACACCTCGTTATGCTCCAAACTGCCCAGAGTGTTTGCAGTGAGAAAGGAGTTCTGCTATACATTTTTACATAGAAGACACAACATATGTGAACAGCATGGGATTTTTAACAAACCTATGGTATGTCTGGAGACAATTAGAATATGTAGAATGTATATCACTTATGAAGGCTTGATCAAGAGCTGTGGTTACAGAGACCCAGATAAAAATCCGGCAGCTCATTGCCTATAGAGTTTCCAGAGAGGAGAGAGAAGATGGCCTACAGACTGCTAGCACAGTGGCAATGCAGGGGAAATTCCCAGAGGCAATAAAATGACAAAGGACCTTATTGAGACGGTGAAAAACCACACAGACCAAGGTGACACATCTGAACAAGCACCTGCTTGTCAGGAAGTAGAGTATTAGCATGAGAGTTGACAGAAAGAGAGAGACAGAGAGAAAGCTGTCCAGTGTCCTGAGGTAGATCCATCTAGACCTCCTCCAGAGGATATTCTCCCAAAAGACTGAAAGACTTTTAAATGTAAAAATAACTTATTTTGTCTCAATAAAACCTGGAATGTTTCCTTTAAAATAGAGGAAGTCCAAAGCAACTAAAAAGGACATGAAATGAAGGATTTACACAGAGCTCTTTGCAACTCAGTGCCTTTCTGAGTAGCAGCACACTCTCACCAGACCTCTTCAGTCCTGAGCAGGTCTGTCTAGCCACGCAGTGCCTCTCCTGGCAATCCTGCAGCCTTTATGCAGGGCATACAGGCTCTTGACTTCCTGCAGTAACTCCCTTGCTTGCCAAACCTTGCTGTTCCACAAGCCCCTTCCCCCCACCACACTCAATGGCTCTCCACTATCGCATTATCTTCACTGCCCCAGTGTACCCCACCTCACCTCATCTTCTTAAAAGAACATAGCATACCTTGTGAAGACTGGGTAAAGCAAGTATGATCTGTCAAATCTGGTTTGTTTTCTATTATAGGATTATTGCTGAGTTCAGTAGTTTAATATCGCAAAAGAGCACAAAAAATCATGAGATTCCAGAGGGAGTAGGGGTGACAGATTTCTGAAACCTAGACTTGCTGGACATGGTCTTGTTCTCTCAGGGCCTAAACTCTCCACAGCACTGAGGTGGAAACTAAGGAGATATGGGTTACATGGACACAGATTTCTTGAGGTTCTATCAAAGAGAAGCCAAATACTCATTAAAAGAATTCAGTCTTAAATGCCAATATATACATAGATGAGTAATCTACATCAGGGGACAAGTTAAAGTGAACTGAAATTAAGAAACAGATGCATGAAGAAATTGAAACAAGCTGGTATTAAAAATAAAATAAAAGGCAGTAGAGGAAAGGAAAAAAAAAAGGCAAGACTGCTCGTAAGAAAAAGGAGAAAACATAAACCTAACACTTCCCAGATCAGCACTTAAATACCAGTAGTCTATCAACTACACACCTGTTCTCCCCACACCCCTGCTGAGCATATGAAAAAAACAATTTAAAGAATCAGTAGTGAATGTGGAAATTGCAGGCCTATCCATCACAGCTACTGAAAGAGGAGCAAAAGAAACCAATAAGCCTTTGTTTCTGAACACACAGAAACATACACACAACCTGCCACATCTTCTGCTGCTGTTGGTTTTGTATTGAGTTTCATCCAAGGAATTAAACCAGTAGTGTTGAAGTGATGCTACAGTGCCAGAGGACCCATATTTACTGTCCTCATTTTTATGTGTTCTTTTTATTATGTGAATACTGTCCACATCAGATGCCTGAGCATACAGAGAGCAATGGCAGCAGAAGCTATTGCTGGGTCAGAACCTCTCAAATCACCTAACAAAATTGCTACTCTCTGCTCCCTGCCTCAAACACAGATTCAAGGCAGACAATAGGAGGAGGATAGATGCCACATTTGCTAGCAGTTGACGGAATGGCAAGTCTTAATTTTAATTTCTCAAACCACCATAAAAGGGGCTCCTCGTCCCGTGAGTCAGTTCTCAGGAGATGCCAGTGCTGTTGCCTTCATTGCTGGTCATTTATTACAGCCCTAGTGTAAATACTGAACCATTTAACATGTACTTAGGGCAGGGTTCCTGCTTCTGGATTCCAAGCTAGTGGCAAGAAGTTGTGGTTTGTAACAGATCACACAGTGAGAGTCACACACAAATGGATGTTCAAAAGAGCGAAGTCACAAGTATTTAATTCCCCTTTTTGTACAACTTGCACCTAAAACTGAGAGCCTGGGGAAAAGCTCAAAATAAAGACAGTGACAGCGATGCTTTTAAGCTTGAGCCTTTTATACTTGCACCACTAGTCTGCACTTTCTTGGACAAAAAAATTCCCTATTCAAGATCAAAGAATCAATTTAAAGATCAAAATGTTTAAAAATGGAGCACAACCTAACTATAAAAAATTAATTGTGACTGTTGTTCTTGTAGGTGTTAAGGTTGCTGTATTTAGACTTCAGAGGTAAAAATCTGTGTTCTTCATGTAGAATTATGAAATACTTCTTATAGAAGCATTAAGAAACATCATTTTGCTAAACTTATTTGACAAATACTTGAATGCACAACTCTGGATGACAGTTATGCAACTTCCCCAGGCTTATGTATGGCCAACAGTTTTCAAAGGATGCAAATAAGTAAGCTTTTCAGATTAATTCAATCCTATGTGTCAATCATCTAAGAAATGATTTATACCTTAAGGGGAACAAACACTAAAAAAGTGCCACCCTTGGTGTGTTCTACTTCATTTTGTTTTGTTTACTGCCTTCGCTGTCGGTGTCTTACAGATGATATTGTTCATTTTGGTATTTTTAAAGCACTCTTTAATATCTGGCGTGTGACTGCCCTGCAGTGAATAGAAGTAAAAAGCTGTCAGTTTGATAGGCTTGCTTAGAGATTGCTCTTTCTCTGTGCTGTCATTGTACGGGGGACTGTACAGAAATCCTGCTCCAGCCTTCTGTGGGTGACCAAGGGATCTCATCCAGGCAGCAAGGCAGGCAACAATCAATGGGAAAGCTGAATTAATCCACTCTTGTGCAGCTCTAATGACTGAGAAACCCCAAATACATGCACATCTTTTTCCACTAACACAAAGCTGATAGGGTAGATTCAACCCTTCTCAGCCCCATGTCATTTATAATACTATAAACAGTACTACTGGAATTGACCTCAGGAGATCATCTCAGATATGCTCCTGCCAAAAGGTAGGATCAACTACTGAAGCAATTTCTGATGATCTGGCCTACTGGCTTGAAGAAGACAACCAGGAGCAACTCTGTAATATCCCTAAAATCCCCTGATCTGCTCCAGCATTTAATCACTCCAGTCATTAGCAAGTTTTCCTGGCTTCTAATACCATATCTCACCTGCTAAGCCTATTATGTTTTATCCCAACAGTAGTAGAGATGGAGAAGATTCTCTTCCTCTTTGCAGCTATCTCATAGATAGCTGTAAAATAATTTCATATCTCTGCTCCTTTTTCTCTAGCTAAAGCCTCATTCTTCAGCTCGGTCCCCATAGCTCGTGTTTTTGACACCCTTAATAGTTCTTGCCACTGTCTTCTAGGATCTCTGAAAACTAGCCCACATGTTTCTTAATATACATTGCCCGCAGCTGGCCACCGTGCTCTGGTGGAGGCCTGGGCAGTGTGCAGTAAAGCAGAAGGCTGCCTCATCTTGTTTTGCAGACTCTTGTCTCGCTTATAACACCCTCACTGGGATGCTTGCCTTTTTCTTGGCAACATGATATTGTTGACTCACATTCAGTTTGTGAGCCATTAACATCTTCAGATTTTTGCAATAATGACTAGTTGTGCAATTAATTATTCCTATTTAAGTACTGAAACTTGTTTCCTTGTATCCTATTATAGCACATCCTATTTTTCAAGTTCTCAGCTTTTCTTCACACGCTTCCTCCATTCCTCCCTTATATTTCATATTTCATGTCACATCCCTGTGTAGGGAGTAATGACATTCACTCCTTTAATGTTAGCACTCAAATCCATTATTACAGGTCTTTAATTCACACTTATCAGAGAGAGTCTAGTGTCTACAAAGGGCATTACAGCACAGCCAGTAATGCTCCATCCCTGCTTTCCCTGCAGGCTTTGCTAATGATACCTATTCAGGAGCAGCAGCAGTGTTAGTGAAGTTGTCCTATCAGACATAATAGGAATGCTACAGACAGCGATTTATAATGACTTAAACACCATGAGAAGGAATTTACAATACAAATTGGAGTGGAGACTTCAGTGTCTCTAAAGCAGTAGTTTGTAATTCCGAAGAGATCTGAAGGGTGAGGTCTCAACAGAAATGAATTAAAAACTCGGCACTTCGTCTTTGGCAGGAAAGTCAGTGATAGACATGCCTGACTAGAGAATATAGAAGTAGAATAGCCACAAAAGGGTCCTGCAGACTGGTCTGACTCCCTTGATACTCAATTATTATATGGTCTTCAATACCTGTCTAAGTGGATCTTTCTAATATGAGAAACCAGTTTAAATACCAGAAATATTAGCACATTCACTGCTGCTCTTTATGGTGTAACAGTCACTTTGTGACTTATGAAAATGAGTCTTATAGGATTTCTACAGAGCTAGGAAGCTGAAAAGGTCAAGTTGTGTTGCCCTGAACTTACCCCTTTAATACTTCGCTGTTGAAATACTGTGTCTTTCAGTAAGGACCTAGTCCTGTATAAAAATCACAAAGTAGAATACTTGATCATTCCTTTAGGATTAATTAATTTCCCAGAAACCAACTAATGCATTTTAGAAATAGCTGCAGGCAAATGTTAATAAGAGATTAATCTTTCATGCCTTTGACATCTTCTTAGGCAACATGAAGACAGATTCAACTTCCCCTTGAGTTCCAAATGTGAATGAGATCAACTAGTTTACACACTAACTTTTGCGATGTGAGACATTTATCAAAATGCAAACAACTGTTGCCCAGAGCAAAAAGATAGTATCTTATTGTTAGGCCAGTAGCAAGATGAAGTTTCAGTAACAAAGCTTATAATAATTGTCTCTTCAGGTGGAACCTTCAGAGAATACTCCAACCTGTCTCTCAGTCTGAGACCTGCTTTGGTCTCAGAAGCTAAGAGGAAAATCCTTTACAAGCAGAACCAGCCACTTTTGATTTGTTTATGGCAATGAGAAAGTCCTGCTCTCATTAAGTAACGAAAAACTTCATTTTCACGGATGAGAAACAGGCCACTTCTTAGAAGGCTGACAGCTTGTGCATAGGGTGAAAACCAGGAGTAACTCCAGCTCTGACAAGCTCTGGCCTCCAGTAACTCTCTGCTTCTCACCAGCTCAGGTACCAGTGACCTGTCAGCACCTGTGGGGCACAGCCCTGCTGATGGTGCCTAGCCCAGCCCAGGTGAGGGGCTTCCCCTGTACTGCTCACAGCCCTTTAGCCCCAGAGACAGCAGCTGGCCACCTCCTGTGAGAGCTCAGGCCAGATTCTCTCTCCACATAATTCAAGACCAGTCTCCTGTACCAAAATACTACCCTTCCCTATCAAGAAAGAATATCCTTCCCTAACTTGCAAAGTATAGGCGTGGTGTAAAATACCCAAGGTTTGTAAGATGACATACTGTGAAACCTGTTTCATGCACAGAGTTCTTTCCACAACACTGGGGCACTGAAACCCCCTACTAACAGTTCTTGCACCGTGACTAAAACAATAATGCCTTGGCGCTTTATGAAGTATCTGAAACTTCTGTGTGTGTCACTCAGTGACTGAGTATAGAAGGCAGTGACAAAGCTGTCAAGCAAAGTGGCTGCCTCTGCATTATGACTATTTTATACATGTGTGTATATGAGAATATATATTATGAATAGCAGCATTGCACCCCACGGTTTAGCAATCATATTTCTCATTGCTCTTGCCTCTTTATAAGGTTCATCCCACTGCAGAAAAATAAACATTTGTATTCACTCTCCTTCCAGAAATAAGATCTCACAAACATCATGGGTCTTTAAGATGCTGGCATACCATGTCAAAAAAGGTTAAAAAGATTTATCCATTGGAAGCAATAAACTTCTTTGATTAGCGCAAGGCTGTGAATGCAACTCACATGCTACTGCTTGTTTTCAGTAGTTTCTATTCTGTGATTAATTGTTTACATGGTGTTCAGTGTTAAGCACTAGATAACACATTATTCTTAGTGTTATGACAATATTCCCTGTTGACATCTTTTAGCTGTCTACACTTCTTGCAGCAGACTCGGCAAACATTTCTTGAATATATAATGTTTACTCACTCCTTCTGAGTACAATGTTAAAAATTTAGTTGGGTGAGATTTTTAGATCCCATTTTTGTAGCTCACTTGCTAGTCCTCTTGCAGTGCTCTACATTATTAATTTCAGATTAATTTTACCCTCTGGCTGTACACATTTAATGGAGCTCCCTGTACAAATACCTCAAGCAAAATGCTGTATTTACAGTACTTTACAGGCACATTTCTCTAAATTGACTAAAATCAAAAGAATACTATTGAAATCTATTCATTTGTCAGTGAAATATTGAAACACCTTAAAAAAAAAAAAGAGAAAAAAGAGTCAAATGTACATATTATACTTCTGTGATACAACTCCAGTTTCAGTGAATGCAGCCAATTAGATTTGCTGCTTATCTAAAGCAGGATTGACTTGTCTGTCTGAAAAATCATAACAAACCAAGTACTTTTCCACTTATCTCCTGAGCATTTTTCCAGTGTGCAATATCCAAGTACAATAGAACTAATACCACATTCAAAGCAAAATCTGTATTGACCTTCCTTATGCCTCTCAGTTTTTTTCCCCTGTCATACTCAGACTGTTTTACATCAGAGAGTGGAAGAAAAGCAGGCTATCTGGGAAGCTGTTTACACATTCAGTGGACACGCACTGGCTCATAGACTTTCTTTAGATAAATGGTGATTATCCTTTTCTTCAAAGAAAAATAAGGCAGCCAAAGAAAATGCCGTCTTGTCATTTACTCTGAAATAACACAGGAATGTGCAGGGCACAACCATTAAAGTTTGGGGTCCATGTGAGTACCTGGTGTAAACAGAAATGAAATATAGTTTGATAAATTACGGCCAAGGAATAGCCTTCCAACCCTTTTTTCATAAAAGCTGGCAATTTTTTCAGGTTATGTATTTGACAGCAAAAGAATATCTGCCATCTGCTAACACGCTACTTACATCAATCAGGTGCTCAGCTGTACTAGCAAAGAGGGGGAAGAGCCAAACAGGCGTGCCAGAGGGCTCTTATTAAAGGTACGTGCTAAAATGCAGACACAAAGTAAAAAGTAGCCAAGACAGAAGCTATCCAGATCTGACTCTCTCTCCGTACCAAGACGCAGGCCCAAATCTTCACTGTGATAGCAGGATACTACAGAAGTATAGATACCAACCAGTGACGGTGATAGGAGAACAGTCAGAGGACTGGCAGTGTCAATAGAAACAAAGTCTTTGGCTTTAGAGACATGTGACGTAGCAGTACGGTCACCCTGGGGCCTACATGGTCCCTGTGAAATGAAGAGCAAAAGGCTGTCACCACCACCCTCTCTGTCGCCAGTACAAACCAGGCCTGGCTTCTCACAAAATGAAAGGCTGTGTATTTGGAAAAAGAACAGAGATTCAGCTGAGATGGAACAAAATAATGGAGTTAGCAGAGAAGACATAGACATGTACATGCTCTCTAAGAACATCCAGTTTCCTCAGAGATATTGGCAATGAGATAATACACTGAGAACAGCTGCCCTATGACAGGTTAATAATAATCAACTCATTAAATATTTAAAGGAAAAAAGAGAGGAAAATATATACTTAATAGTAGTTGTCCAGCAGTGGGAGATAAGGTTCCCGTATCTTGCTTAACTGATAATGTATATTTTTAATTTTATACAAGGGGAAGTTTGCACCCCTTTTAGCTCAAGCAGCCACACAGTGCTGCTGGAGTCCATCTGCGGAGCAAGGAACTCTTGTATTGCAGGAACTACTTAGGCTGAAGGGATTTTCCTCTAGATCCTTAACATTTGGGTGAAGGAGAAGAACTTGGATTAAAAGGCTACTCAGGTAACGCTGAATTCTCAAAAAGGACACAGAACGAATCTGTGAGCGACTATGGTAAAAGGGAAATAGTAAATATCCTGATAAAGCTTTGTCTTACCTCTGTCCTCCACAAAGGTATTCACTGGACCCAGTTAGCCTTGGGATATCCTGGTACATTCTTCCAGGGAACCTCTTTTGAATAAGAAAGCATTTCTATGAAAGAAAACCATCTCAGTTACAATCGTATCATAAAGAATGTGGATGACAGGCTAAAACTGGGTTAAAAAAGAAATAAGGATGTCACTGTATGCAAGTTGCCTTGCTAGGTAAAGAGAACAGTGATTGGGGCAATTTAGAAAAGCACTGAAAAATTGCACTGGTTACAAAACATACAAGGTAATTTCCTAAATTCTGTCATTTATGAATGAGGAGATTGGCTG
This sequence comes from Limnodromus scolopaceus, assembly GCA_028565335.1. Lineage (NCBI taxonomy): Eukaryota > Metazoa > Chordata > Aves > Charadriiformes > Scolopacidae > Limnodromus > Limnodromus scolopaceus. The sequence continues at coordinate 6,362,557 of JAOXNO010000002.1, forward strand.
TGATATTTCTTCTTGACATTATAACTCTGCTAATAAACGATATACTAATGTTCCCAATTTTATAACACTAAATAAGATGAGAAAGATTCAACATTCAGAAAGCTCATTTATAGAAACCAACAGATTTAGTTCCCAGTCAGTTTTCTGTTCAGGAACAGTTGTTCCCCAGCTGATAGGAAGTTTACATTCCCAAAGTCAAGAGACAGCAGAGAAAACCTGTAGATCTTGTTCACACAAATCAAGAAGTTCTGAGCACTATCTTGCTGTTCCCAGGTAGGTAAATTAAATAATAATTGTATTATCCACAGGATCTACAGATTCTCTTCACAAGTCTTATGCCCACATAATTTCTGAATTTCTGCCACTCTCTGCTTAATGTATGAAAATTATAGAACAGCTTGAAGAACAGAAGTACAAAGTACGTGCTAAGCATTTATATTTATGCAATATTTCAAGCAGGTTTTTTCCACCTGAAACCAAGATTAGCATTCAGGGCAAAGAAAGCAAGATGGACTTGGAAATCTGACCAGCTTTTTCTCCAGCCTTCTAACTGGCTAGAAGACTCTGTTAGGGAGTCTGAGACCACAGCCATATGGACAGTAATGACAGCCTGTTCAGTGTCATCTTCCTATATTATTCTGAAACACATGCAGGTTTTTATAACAAATTATTATCTGAACATTGTCAGCTAAATAATATACATGCTGCATAAGTGAGAGAAAAATCAACATCCTTTATATATTATTTTTCTCCTCTTTTGAATATTGCAAGGTTCAATACCTAAGTATAACTCCATGGCTACTATTCTTTTCTGACAGTGAAATATGAAAGGGTATATTTTCCTCCATACGGATGCAGATTTCAAGGGCAGTGAATTTCATGCTTTTCTTTGCCAGAGAATTGTTGTGATCTGAATACATTTTAAGAAAAATTACCACGCTAGCAAGTGATTAAGAAAGAAAACATCATGTATTGGCAGCAAACAAATGAAAAGCAAATAATAAAGATGGGTAGAAAAGCAGCTCAAAGGAGAATTCTAATCCCCTTCTAAATTAAATAATTAAATAAAAGGTAAATGCCTAGGGAAAAAAAAAAAAGTAGTCTCTTCTGGCCTCTTGCCCCCACCCACAACATAATTCAATTTACTGCCTCGAAGTTACTCCTGACTTACCGAGGTGCAAACAAGATCAGAATGAATCTCTGAGCATCTGCTTCAGGGTGAACTCTCAGCTGCTGGAAGATTAAGAACAGGAGTCGCTGCAATCCTCTATGTCCTCTGCAGCACAGCATTGACTAAACCAGTCATGAACCTATTGTAACTTATGAGGTAGGGTGGCTTATGGTTGCTTTGCGTTGCCAGAGCTTTAGAAAGGAAACAAAGTATATAGTGGTCAATGTGTCCCTACAGGCAACGTGTTCCCCCAGCATTTTTAAGGAGTGAAAAAAAAAAAAGAAAGGAAAGGAAAGGAAAGAAAAGTGAGAGAAATCATGTCAGGAGAATATTGTGGCATAAATTAGAGAAAGAAAGTAACTTGTAGATCCTAATGATGAAATCTTCTGGCCTGCAGAATTGCTTAGGCTACCTGCCATTCCAGGCAAGCTCTCATCACAAGCAGAACCTGAGTTACAACAAACCTTTTTTTCCAGAGGCTGTGCCACTGTTCCAGGTCTCCCTGGATCTTTGGAGACACTGGGAGCTGCAGGAACTAACTTAACATCCTGGGCTGCATCATTTGGAGTGTATCCAGCAGATCAAGGGAAGTGAGTATTCCCCCTGTTTGAGACCTGTGGGATCACCCCTGCAGTACTGCATCCAGTCCGGGCACCCAAGTACCAGACAGATGGTCCTTGCTTTGAAGTTGGCCCTGCTTTGATCAGATGGTTGGACCAGATGATGTCACTTCCAACAGAAATTATTCTATGACTTTAGCAGCTGTATTTTCCTGGGTGGCTTATTGTCTCCTCATACTAATTGTACATGCTTGAATACTGCTGATGTCTTTTTTCACTTCATCATCACAATCCCATTCTTCATTTTCCTATAGAAGGGGCAGTAGCTATAGCCACGCCTCACTGGCTCCTCCTCTTTTTCTTCCTGCTTTTCTCATTGATCTTACAGCCACTGTTATACCCGTGTCTGGCAGAACAATCTCTAGCAGGTGACACTTATGTTTATTTCAAACAGGGAAGATTTTGGATCAAAGAGCTGAGATCATTCCAACAAACAAAACATTCTCTGAGTCAAAAACACTTCCGTGCTCCCATTCTTCTTCCTGGTAGACTGTAAAACAGTCAATCTGAGTCATATTTCTTCTTACCCTTTTTTACAAGGAACAGTTTAAATGAGACAAAGCACTTAATTTTAAAGACAGCTTTTTTTAAAAGTTAGTGGTATTTTTTAGAGAGAGATGGAACATTTTTTCAAAGAGAATTTTTTGCACAGATGCACCAATTTCTACAACAATTTGTTGTACCACACATACAAGACAGTGGCTGTTATCAAGACAGAAGTGATCTGAGAGGCAGGAGATCCAGGTTAGAGTCTCTGCTCCATCAGACTGTACTGCAGACCAAAGGTCAACCTCAAAAGCCGAGGCACCAGCCTGGCTGCCAAATAGCAAAATTCACACTGAAGTCCAGTTGTGAACAGAACCAGACATTTTCATTTCATTCATGTCTACCTGGGGCTTTTGTATGTGAACACACACTTGGAAGTGTATGTGTACACTCACCTACACGTATAATTGTGAAGGACACACAGAGACAGACTCGTAACACAGCCAGCAATTTCACTCTGTTTCAAAATTATACCTCTCAGCAACACCATCATTCAGTATGTATCCCGACTGGAATGTTAATAACCATGGAGTTTGGTCTAGTTTCTAATCAGTGCAGCACAATCAAATTTAGCATGATTGCATAAAGGAGAGAGTGGTCCTTATAGAGGTAATTTCACTGGAACCTGCATCTGTAACTACAAAACTTGTGCTTCCTTGTTGTGTTATCATCTTCCAAAACCAATTATTCTAGAACATGTTATCAAAATATCGGTTAGCAACCCTACTCCCTCTCACAATTTCCAGAACTAATGCATTTTCTTATGCTTGTTTCAGCAATGAAGAAAACCAGCAATAGTTCCAACAGCTCATTAAGAAGGAGAACATTTTAAAACTTGTTGGTCACCAAATCACACCAGTTTTCAGAACATGAATTGCCAGTTGAAGTACTTGTCTAACCCTGAGACATACCAGTCTATGTATAACACAAGCCAGTACCCAAGGTATGCACGACACGGGCTCAGTGGATCAGCACTGAGACATGCAGGAAGAGAGGGAGCCTTCCAGGCTACGTGCGTTGCATCTACATCACCTGCATTTGCATGAAGAGAAAAGGCAGGAGGGTGTTTATCTAGGGTAGGCATGGCTGAGCCCTCTTTGGAGAGGACTGACCTGGACTTCATCACTGCTGTGTCCTGGAACCTGAACAACTCCACAGCCGTGTACACAAGAACAACATGATGCCTATGTGATGCCTACTCATAGGCCAAGAATTAAGCATGAACATAAGTAAACTGAGAGCACAAGGTGTAGAATTTCTTTAACAGCTGGAAATTCATCAATTAAAGCACGTTTGAAGCTCTTATGGCATGACCACTGGCATTCTTGTGGAAGAGCTGGTGAGCAGGTTCAGCATTTGGATGGGATACTCATGCAAGTGGAGAGTGGAAGCAAGTCACATTTCCCATGGAGCAGCTGGGGGGACAGTGCACGAGGAGATTCCAGTGGAGTTTGCTTCACCATGATCTGTTTTTTTTCTCCTCCATTTAAGTTTAATTTTTGTCCTTTACAAGCACAACAACAAGAAGTATGCATGACACATTTCTTGCTCCTTAACACTCCCAACACAAGACACCAACTGGGTATTGCTGGCTAAAGGGCTCAGACTTTGAAGGCAAAAACCTCCTGAGAGGCTGTCCCAGAGACACATTTCCCCAGCTCGCCCACAGCCCCCTGCATTGACCTAAACCCCTCCAGGTATATATGAAATTCCAATCACATGCTGCAAAACACATCCAGCTCAGGAAGAACATTTCCACCTGAAAATGTTGTGCTTCCTTTTGTCACAAGTGACCCCAAAAATAATCTAGAGGGAAAAATATGCTTTTATTTTCAGTTGATTTGCTCTTGGCATGCAACTATTTGCTCTCTATTGGTTGAATACTTTCCTAAAGAAAGGTTTGCTTAAGCAATTACTTAACAGCCTTCCTAATTCAAGAAGTATGGGGGAGGGGTGTAAATATATTGCACAGCACCAAAAAGGCCACAAGGTCCCTGGATCACTTCTGTCTTTTACTGGTAGGAACTGGAATTTCTATTTTACAGGAGAGTTCTCAATATGAAAAATATTTTTAATACTAATGATGTAAGCAAAATTTTGTGCAGAATGGAAACATGTTAACAGTCTTCATCACGATACAAGGAGACAAGGGGAATTGTAAGAGGCCAGGCAAGGAAAGAACCAGAAAGCAAATCAGGCAGATTGGGATTTGCCTGCTTACCTTCAGAGTGCAGGGAGCTTAAAATACCTCTGGAAAGTGCAGAGCTCTAATGGAGGTCCCAGACAGCCTGCTTAACTTCCAGGCTGCTGGGCAAGAACCCAGTTAGACAAACCTGCTTTTTATCTGTGCTGTATCAAAAGTGTCAATAGATCCCCAGAGTTCAATTTAGTCAAATCACCATTTTCCAATCTAGATGGAAAATTTCCATTCAGGGCTTCTTAACTGCTTGGAACCGTTAGTCTGGAGCTCATGGCATCGATACTCCATACTTGGATCATCTGTTAAAATCTCTTGGAAACAAGTGGCTCTCCCTTTTCTTACTAGCATGTAATTTCTGAGAATCCAGTCTCATTTTATCGGGCCAGATACGTATATGAGGAAGTGTAAGGTGCTCAAAACTTAACTTTTTAAATGACTTTTTACTTAATTTTCTTTCCAATATTCCAATAGTCAAGCAATGAACTTACTTAAATGGAGTAGCTTATTACACTGCATAGGACAGAAATAACATTAAGATGATATAAAGGTGAAATGTAAGATGATAATCCACCCTAAGTAAGCTACTGTGAGCCATTTAAACTAGGTGATGTTTTACTTTTTTAATTAATTCAAAAAATATTACTTTTACAGCTCTAAGTTTTCACTGCAAGTAAAAACTACAGTACGCTAAAACGGGATTGTGTTTAATAATCAGAGCTAGAGCTAAAATCTTCAGTCTTCACTGAGGCAAAACATTCAGCTTTTACACCCAAGGAGCAATGTCTCCCTGTGGAAACAAGCATACCAATTTGGGCTGAAACTGATTTTTAAACTACATACTGTAAACAGCATGCGAAAAAGACTTAAATAATCAGGAGGACCCCAGGAATAAAAGAAATTATTTCAAGCTGCTTATCAAAATAATATTCTTGGGAATAAATGGCAACTGAGGAAAAGGAGCATTTTAATAGGCCTCCTTCCCTCACCCACAGAACAGATTTCTATTTCCTGCTCAAACGAGAGTGATAATTTCATAGCTCTTTCAAAACAAAAAGCCAGGGTATAGTTTTCACTAGTAACAAAAATTAATGTTGGCACCAGAGAGTCAGGGGCTCACAAAGGGCTGTTGCGTGGAAGATGCAATTTTTAAAACACTTGATTCATATTCACCTTCTGGAGTTGCAATTGAAACTTAAATTCCCAGTTTCACTCTCCATAGACAAGAACAAGTACCATCCTGGAAAAGGAATGGAGACTTGTCACAGCATGCATTTAAAAATGATAAAGCAAGAAAGATCTACGTTGTTCCTCTAAGGATTTTGCCATGACACAAGTCAGGCGTGAACTCAGACCTCTTTGTCTCCAATTGGGTCAAGTCCAAGAGACAAATAATTAAGATCCAAATGAGGACGTAGCTTTTCTCCAGTAGATTCACAGGCCTCGAAGTTGTTCTTATGATGACTTTTAAAAAAATGCATTAAAAAGCAGGATATGAAAACAATGGCTGAAAAGCACTGTGGATGTTTTCTGATCTCTAATCACATGTTTCAGCACCTGATGTAGGGGGCCACGGGCACAAACATGCATTCGTCACTGTGAACTAGCAAACTGGAAGAGACCAGTGGTCCATGTGGATCAATAGTCTAGAAACGCCTATTTTTAGCCATTTGACAGAAAGGTAAAAGGAAGAAAGTGGATGAGAGCTCTCCCTGTAAAAAGAAATAGCTTATTCTATGTAATTCTATGTATTCTAAGTGTCTAAGCACTGTTCAAACCACTGAGCAGGAGCTGAAAAATACCTAGGAAGGATTACTTCTGTATTAAGTTTTACTATTGCAACTTTTGTCTTACTATCTATAAATAACCTTTAGGGATATTTATTCTTCCCCATTCTGTATTCTCAATATCCATATGGAACGTTTATCTTCATTTTTAACAGCCAAATCAGCTACACATTATTATCTCTGGATTGCAGGTCTGAGCTGCATCCTCTATTTTGCTTGCAATGCTTGGACTGAAGGGATGGTGGCACTGAAATGAGTTAGTGCTATTTTTATGTGAACGACACTACTTGATTAGCTAATAGGTAGCATTCATTGTCCATTAATTTGTCAACAGATATTCTAATGTTCCTAGCTCAGCACTATGATCTGGCAAGTGTATGACTGATACCACCTCACACAGAGCTGTTTTGAGCTTTGTTACAGGCAAAATGTTGCCCAACAAGTTACCTGCTGATGCCAGACACTAGTTATAAAGCTTGAAAGGGGAAAACAAGCATGGTTGTTAGCCTAAAGGCCATTTTACCATTGTTTCTTGCATTTTTCCAACCCTCTCAATCATTTTATCCCTATGAGTTTATTTTTTAAGCCTAAATGCTCTGGCCTCAATATAGCAAAGGACTTAACTGTGTGTATGTAATTTACTACACGTTAAATGTTATTATTTTGTCACCCAGAGTTATATCTTCATGTTCGCTTTTATTTTCATAGTTATTTCCTTAATCAATGATTAACAGTTCAATAGAAACAAAGTTCAAATTTATGTGTAGTCAGGGGCTGACAGTAATTAAGAGCTCTGCTTTGAAAGCTGGTGGGTTTTCATGTAGCCCTTAAGGGCTGTTTCCATTATGTATATTTCACGTATCACAAAATAAACTAACCTTATATAGAACTGTAAAAACTCATACACACAACTAAAAATGAATCCTGAAGAGCCTTCCAAAATTTAGTCCAGAAAATCCTTTGAAGTATAAAAATTACTAGAAAAAACTTTTTCTCATATAAATTGTTAGAAAGCAAGATATTGCAAAAAAACCCTATATGGCAGAATTCAAAAGTACATTATACTTCCAACATATACTTTCATGCTACTAATGTATACTCATGCTTATCACTGTTTCCAGATTCATAGACAGAGCAAATAAAAGAGAGAGTGTGAAAAAAATCTTCTAATAGATTTTTCAAAATTCAGTTAGCTCATGAATTTCAGATTCATGAGAACAGTTCTCATGCCCTGGACAAAATCTTCAGAAAATGGATAAAAAACATAAATTAAGTGTCCTGAACCTCACAATATTTTATCAGGTATCCCAAAGACAGCCTGAAGACCAGCACCTCTTGCAAATAATTTTTTTTTAATCAGTCCTCAGTTGATCTAACATTGAGAAAAAATGCATGCAATGTCCATTTTTTTCTCTGAAATGTCAAAATTATGCTAATGACATAATCTCTAAAGAGGAAAATGCTTAAAAAAATGATTTCATTGAGGTGCCAAATCCCTTCAACTCATATTCACAGTCTTAAGATCATTGGCAACGTAACTGAGAATTGACTTTCTGAATCACTTTCTTACTAGTTTGGAAAATAACTTATTAAAAGAAAACAAACTCTTTTCCCTAGAGGTGAGGTGGTAGTAGGGGTAACCTGTTAAAAATCAAGCTCTGCAAGGAAATAAAGACTAGATCCAACAAGCACCTTGTTCACAGTGAACAGGTTGCTCATCCTTCTGCCTTGATAGTTGCTCAGTCTGGTGAGCAAGAGCTGTGCTCCCTAAGATGTGCTCTAAGTACCAGGTAAAAGAAATATCAAAACCCAAACCAAGATGGTTACCATTAGCTTTAGACTGGCAAATAATGTCACTACTTACCCTTCACTAGGATGGAAACACTGAGAGAAATCTGAGACTTCTCACATTAGTCCTCTCAACTGACCTAGGCAAAACAGGTCAGATTTTAAAGCAAACACTGCAAATGGATTGATTTGTATATGCAAGTATCTCGAATTCAACACCTGAAGTTGTACCAGGAAGAAGTTACGCCCCTCTCCATATCCATTTCCAACACACAACATCTGTTCCCCTACAGCAGATCACTGTATATGCAGAATATGCAAGACGGCAAACCCAGTAACAGTGAAAGTCAGTGGTTTATTTGGACCAAAATGGAGTTATTCATGTTTTGGGAACTTTCTTTTACACTCACATATGCCAGAAAGTACCTTTCCATAATGAACATTTCATTCAAAAGAGTGAGCACAAATAACTATGAATGCACAAATGATTTGGGGTCATAACTACTGTAATAATAAACATCAGGCAATATTTTCCAGGATTATGCCACGCTTTTGACTTTTTGGCTAAATTGTTTCTTCACCATCTGTTTTAAAATGATCCTCACAGGTGGCTGGCTTACTAACAGACATATCTTGCATTTTGTAATAGGCATTATACTTTAAAAGGTGTTATCTTCATGACTTCCCTTTTTTTTTGGTTGTTGTTCAAGTAGGTGATAGTAGTTAACCACAGAAAAAGAGGCTGATACTCTTCATCAGCCATCCTAGCAACAGTCTTACAACAAAAAGTACAATAAGGCTATAGGTAACATTTAGAATCAATATTAACCTAGACGCAAGAGAAACTTTAGTTTGATGCACTGAGACTTAGATGTATGAACTGGCAGGGCTCACATAGCTTTTTTTGTTTACAACAACCTGCTAAATAAGTCCACAAAGTGATGGGGAGATGCAATCCAACAAACCATATTTTATGACTCCTTGTGAGAAGAGTTGGGTTCTTGAGCACTCTAACAAGGGCAGGGAGTATCTTAGACTCAGTGTGCACATGGGGCACTAACAACTGAGTCTTTCTAGAGATGGGAGATTATGGGAAAAGAAACTTTTAAGAATTGGAAGGAAAGGATCTCTAGTTTGGCTAAACCTCCTGACTAAATATGCAAATTTCTTGTTAGCAAAATCTGCTGTGTATCAGTGAAGAGGAGTGCAATCACTTGTGATACAAAAATCTGTCAGCTTCCCTTCTTTGGGATTAGGAGATGCAGGGTCAGAGGCACCTGTAATAACTGCAGGTGACTAATGCAGTTGTTGATGACTTGGAGAAAGCAATGAGAAGCAATACACCAGTCCGATCTTCAGAGCCTTTCAGCTCAGGCTGTTACCAAAATATTAATCATTGAACCCATTTTAGGTTTTTTTTGTGAAAGAATCTATTTATGATATTAAATACTGATATTAAATGTTATTAAACAAAATTTCAATAAAGAATCTATTTTCTCTCTTCTGCCTTCAAGCAGGGGTAGATCAGCATAGGCCAGTATTTTTTAAGGTGGACACAGAATCCCAGGATGCCTGCCCTGGTAATACAAAGGCAAGTCAGCAGCTCCTGAGTCTGGCCACATCTGGGTACAGCATCCATCCACCAGGCCCTTCCCCTTCGTACATGGATTCAGTGCTGGGAAAGAGGCCTCAAGGGAAAAGCAGTGGGTGAGATGTACTCCAGCCAAACACTGTTCCCCAAATCACGCCTACCAGGACTAGCAGCTCTCTCTGTACATGATTCACTGTTGCTTGAAAAGTGAAGGAAGTAACAAAGCACATGGCCACAGACAGGAGGAAAAAACTAATCTAAATGCATGGAAAGTAACACTGCCAGGCCTTCACTGTCCAAATACAGAATTAAATGATGGATCTTGCACCCCAAAGAGCTTGCTAAGTCTCTGAGGTGTTACAAATAGTCATTGCTAACTTGTTAAGGACGTACTGCAGGCTGAGATGGAAGATGTGCACGACAGAGTACTGATACGAGGGATCTCATGAGGTGCAATAGAAAATGCATGGATCTGCGGCGTGGAGACGCTGACTGTGTTCCCCACACTGCTGTGTAGGTGTTGTGTTACCAACACAGCCCTATAATGTCTGAACAACGCTGGGGGAATTTCTTTGACTTTATAGCTTTTCTCACACATTCTGCAAGGACAGAAGGTAGAGAAAGAAAGAGGGCACAGGAGAGAAGCAAGAAGAAAAAATCCTAGCAAATCCTTTCTAATCAATCAGAGTTTTTAAGTATTTAATTTCTTCCAAAGTTTCAAAACGGCACGCTTGTTAGATATCAGGAAGTGTTATTCTAGATGGGATTGCATCTGGTAATTGCAATGCCACTTGGAAGTTACAAGCCAGATCCCGCAAATCCTCATCAACATCCCACAAGGATACAAGGACCGTGTTTGCCAACTTTGGAGGAAAAAAAGAAGAGCACATGCAGAAAACAACAAAACTGCCATTAAACACCCATCTTCCTTCTGCTTAAAAGTTCCAGGAAACCTTTGGTAAAAGATTAGGGGAAACAGTGCTAAATTTATATGCACAATTCAAGCAAAAGTAGACATCCACATTGATTCTATGAAACACTTCAGTCAAAATGCTCAGCAGCAGCTACTAAAAAATACCCCCTACCACAACTACATTAGGTTCAGGGAAAGCTCTGAGAAGCACTCAGCTTGTCTCTCACTAGAGAAAAACAAATAATGACTCTGTGTAGCTTTGATAGCCTACAATATACTAAATACAGAAAATAACAGAGTATGTCCTGGAAGTTTGGAGATGAAAGAAATACATTTGTTTGTCTCTGTCACCTTGACAGGACAACATTCCTCTCCCCCATGTATTTTGAAGTATTTTATCTAGTCTTTTTAAAATTCCTGAAGATTGGTACTTCTGTGCCTTTCAAACAGTTTCCGTAGCATATTTCATTGGCAGAGATTACCTAGTGATGATCAGTTTAAATGTTCACTTTTCTACATCTCAGCCATTTCGTGCTACGGCTCATGGCAGAAAAACATTTCTTTCAGCTCTGCGCCACTGACATCAGGGATGTTTGTATTGGTGCAGAGGATGAATTATGGCATCTTGAAGATGCAAGTACCCACCTTTCCAGGGAGAACTCCTCTTCCACAGAGGGTGCAGCATCCTGAGGGAACCTCTCACCCCTCTATAGCCATCCAGTGACTTGTTACTGAGAACAACACGCTAAGGAAAGATATTTTTTAACAGTATCACAGGCTTTAGCTTCTCTCTAAAAATTACAATATTACTCTGCACTGTGCTAGACAGCCCTAGTGGACATAGTTCCATGAAGATTACAAAACAGCAGTTCCTACATTTAGCATAGAAGCAGAATAAAGAGAAACACAAAATGCATGATCTGAGAACAGCAGCAGCTGCTTTTTTATACCCGATCCCAGCTCTTTTTTAACTTAATACATCATATATTAATTTTGATTTTTTTGTTGTTTGAAAATTTAGTATAAATAAAAAGTGCACAAAATTGCTAGTTTATGCATAGCCTTGTGAAGAGTTTTGAAGGATATTAAGTCCTACCCTGCAAACACTGCCTCATATGATTCCTGTTACTGGTTTCATCAAATTCAAGGACAAGCAGCAGGATTTGACTTGAGTGGCCATCCTCACCTGGCCTGAACACGTACTTAAATTCACTCTAGTTCTGTGATGAAATTAGGCATATTAGCTTAACCATGTACTTAGCATTTTGCTTCCTAAAGCCCTACAGGGTTTAAAAGACCTAGGCAAGACTACCAGAGCAAAACAACAAGAAACTACCTTCTACTCTACCTAAACTCCACGTGTCACTGATAGGAATGGAGGCAGTTAAAAATCAACAACCATCCCATGCAGGGAAAGTCTTATTAGCCCATGTAATCTGAGCAGCACTCAGATCTTTTATCTTGTGTCCACTTGGCGCATTTTGCTGAAGCAGGTTTTTTTGTGGCAGCTGTTTGTGCTATCAGCTTCACTTTCATCCTACTGCCTCTTACTAGATAGGTGCAGAAAAGAGCTGGCCTTGTGTAGCCTTCACAGTCAAGCTGTTTCTCAATACTAGGTGCCACCTCATATATATATACAGCCTCTCTCACAAAGCCTCAGTGCCAAAGGTCAGTAAGTAGACAAAGTCAATATGTAAGAATCCTGCTGTATTAGTATTGAATTTCTCTGATATATTTCTGTTTGGAATTCAAGTCAAGCGAGGAGCACCGATCCACGCTTTTCTTACAGTTCTGCTAAATTGCTGCCATGCATTACACCACTAAACCTGCTGAACTCTAAGGTGCAGTTGCATTTAAAGACTGCAGAAAATTCACACATTAATAAGGAAGCTTGCTGTGACCTGGTGTCCTCTGCAGATGTGAGGAATCTGTCTGACATTCTTCACTGCCCTTAAAAGCCCGTCACTATTTATTCTTTACTCTTCTGACGAAGTCCTTTTTTTTAACCTTTCACCAACTACACAGGTGATTACTTTGCACATCCAAGTGACAGTCAAAAACTAGATAATACCACTTACTCATTTCATATACCACTTGCATGTTTTACTTAACCAGATGTAACAGCTTTCCTAGCTCCCAAGTGAAGGTAGTAGGTGAGGACTCTAGTAATGAACGATTTAGTACAGTCCTGATGCAAAGCAGAACATACAAAGGAAGTGTCAGGTAGCAATGAAATATGGTGCAGAAACCCCTGAGTTAGTGTGACATGAACCACAAAGCTCATACAGCTGAGTGCAGCAGCATCAGCTCAGCATGAAGCATAGGAACACAACTGTACAAGCCTGAATCCATTCTGGCTCCCCATTTCTCCACTTGCAGTAGACAAATATAAAAGTTGGGGAGTTCGGGGGGGGTTGCCTTGGTCAGAGTGAAGCCAAGTGATGCTGCGGCACTGGTGGGCGCTGTCTTGTGGTTAGAGATGTGACACCTACCCTAGCTTCCCTTCAGCATAGCGCCTCTCCACTAACGGACTTGTAGACTTTGTCACTCATAGCCAGGGCAGCTGCTGGAGTTTCAGGTTAGCAAAGCAGAGATGAACTAATTTCTACTATGCTCCATGAATGAAATGAAGATGATTTTCCGACATGGGCCTAGAGTTCAAAGTAGGAGTAAGAGACGTCTCTATTATCTGCTAGATGGAAAGCTGTGTCTCTCTATTATCTTAATATGCCTGACACGTGTTTCACTTCTCTGACCCCAAGGTACACAGAAATTGCATGCAATAATAGGAGAAAAAGCAAAGCAAATGCATGTCGTGATGACTTGATGTCGCCTTTTGCCTAAAGCAATTTGATATAATTAGCCATCTCACAAGTAAAACCTTTATACTTTATTCTTTCACCCATTTAAAATAAAAACTGTACATTGGCATGGATAGCTTGTCATTTTAATACACTTTGATGTTTGTAAGCTTTGAAATATCATGTTCAGATTTGTATGCAAATTTGTGTTTCCAATTACATACTCATTAGTTCTTCTGGAACTTCATCTTAATATTTGCAAAATGTTTATAGCTTCCTGCGTTGTTTTCCTGAATTGCTTTAAAATGAAATCTAGTATATAAAAACCAAATGAAGAAAACCATTAACACTCAGTAACTTTCTTAAACATCGCATTTAATTTCTAAGGATGTTATAATTTGTCACTTCAAAAAGTTCAAATATCTATGCACACCCCATTTGATAGCATTTTAAAAATCATAGGCAAATGGGTTTATGTCTATATCATTGTCAGCCTTCAGAAATGCACACCTCCATTACCTACTCACTTGAAAAGCCTGTTGCCTTTATCACTGTCTTTAATGAATGCTTTGGTGTACATGAAATACCAGTTCACATTCTTAGATGGAGTGAAATTGGGATTACTGCCTAGACTTCGGTGGAACAAGGCAAATATACGGCAATTATGAATCTGGTTAATTTTTTGTTTAGTTATCCACCTCCACTGAAAACATGAATAACATTTTAAACTCGAGTGAAGTAACAGCTGCACTGTTAAAAAAAAAAAACCAACAAACAAACACAAATCCTCATTGCCAGAAAGATGAAGTGTTGGATTAAACCTGGAGCTCGTTAGGATGTAAAATGCATAACGTAGAACGAAAAGATAGAAAGGCAGGGAGGAAGCATTAGGTCATCTGGTACCTGGCACGACCCTGCCCAGGAGTGATGGTATGGAAACGCACCCAGACAGACGCTTGTCTAACCTGTTCCTACAGATGTCACTTCTTGGAGACTTTACAATTCTCCTAAGCTATCTGTCACTGACAGATTTCTCCTAATGCCTACTTTATAAACATTATTTCACTACATGATGTGTCAGAGCCTGAAAATATTAAATACAGCAAAGGAAATCCCCAACTGATAATGTGGTAGTGTCCTATTTAAGAGGAAAAAATTTGGAAGGCTGTCATGAGAAATAATGTGAACAATTATGACTAAAACTGTGCTATACCTGTATTTGGAGGAGAAACTAGGCAATGCAAGCCAGGTGTGACTTTCCCTGCTTTTGCATTCAAAGTGAATACATGTTCCCTGGGCTCCATATAAATGCTGACTTTCTAGGCCTTTCATCCTCTCTCTCCATTTTGGCTAAAACTTGCAGTCAATAAAACAGCAAAGAAATGACAAAGACAAAGGTCAACTCCATCAAAGCAAAAGCTGGTCATATTTCATACCTATTACACGTTTTTGATGTCAGCAAAGAATACTATAAGCAAACAGCATAGGTTCATACCTCACTATTCATGTTAGCAGGCTTGAACACATAACAAGCTTTGTAGCACTAATAAATCTACAACAATATGTTAAGGGTTTTTAATGACTTTAAATTAACGTTGATCTTCTTAATTAAACTTTTTTCATTAAGAAGTAAATCTGTGCATGAACCAGATCAATTTATTCTAGCATGCCACCAGCATACAAGAGGGATATTACAGAAACACTAGCAAGGCAGATCTGCATCTTGCTTCAACAGAGCTAGTTCTCTTCCTACAGGCAGACAACAGTAATTGCAGTTCAGAGAGTGGGAGTAACTCAGATAAAATTTGCAGTGTTATCTCACAGTTCAACATTTAAAATGTGCAAGGCTCAGCAGAAATCTAAGAGTTAATTTTGCAGGTCTTTAAAATAAGATACTGGAAATTTCTCCCTTGCTCTGAAAGCAGTATCTTAAGGCAAGTAATTACCTAGAAGAGTGGGAACGCAGTGACATTCCATAGGACTACTCTCTGAAATCATAAACAGAAATATTTTTCACTTGTAACTTTTTAAAAAAAGACATAAACCAATTTGACAATCTTCCTGGCTTCTCCTTCAACTTTTTAAGCATTTGGGGTATGGTGAAAGCAACTACACACATGAATTATCAGCAATTTCAACACAAAGTAGAGGGAATAGAAATGCTTTTGACAAATTATTATAAACTACTACCAAAAAACATTTCAGAAGTGGATATTTTTGTGTAATAAACTAGGAGATTTTCTTTTACTGCCTTTATTCCCAATTGGTGAAAAACATGAAGATGCCATGACTCTAACTGCATGCGGTAGCTACACATTAGACACGTGCATGGGCACGGCAACAGTACTTGCTCCAGGGTCATTTACAGTTTGCTTATGTCAAAGAGGAACCAAACAGCAACTGTGAATTCCCACCAGCCCAGGCCATGCCATGGGGATGAGACCTCCTCACCACATGGTACCGCTGCATGGCCTGACTGCAGTGAGCAGGCTGCCCATTGGTCTGTCTGCAATGCTCCTGGAGCATGGACAGAAGGCCCCAAGACTAGAGGAGCCAGGAAGGCCACCAGGCCCAGCACAGTGGGTCTGACAACTGTAGGGTCGTTTCTTCCCTCCCCTGTATTGCTTTAGGGCTGGGAGATGAGGCAGGTTGCAGGGCTACGTCCCCGTAGTTCTGCCTAGAGTCAGCTCTCGGGGGAGCAGTTTAGTTGGACCAGCGGTGGAAGCTCTGAATTCACTGTAAATACAGACAAATGTTTGCATAGCAAAAACACTATTGGAGCTTGGTAAAAGATTCCCAGTTCTCCTCATCCAGACCAGGGGCTAGGGGATGAGAGGATGTAGGTCCTCGCCCAGTCTGTATTACTGGATTCTTTCGTTTGTTTCAGCCAGAATTTCTCAGCAACTAAAGCTCATTCTTAAAGAGGGGAGATCTCTATAACTTGTCATATCAAAGATGTTTTCATATTTGAAGGCACAATCTGAATAATTTTGATATATGAATAATAGCCATGCCACCCTTCCACCGTAGTTATAAAGTAAATTACTTTTTTTAAAAGACATATGCTTGTTACTAATGATAGTCTGCTCACTTTACGGGAAATAGAAGCCAAATGGTCTCCCAGATTACAGTTTGTGCCAACAGTATTTTATATTGCAAGCTCCTCAAAAATTGGCCTTTTGGAAGCATAGTTTAACAAACAGGCAGAACATGCTAGAGCTTGGGAGTGCTACCACATGTCCTACGAGCAAACAATTTTGGACAGAGTCCCCTAAGGTTTTCTGTACTTCAGGATTCAAAGTCTTGCTTTTGTAAATCCAGCCAGGTTCTCATCTGCAACTTAATACCATATTCAATATGAATGAGAGGAGACCTTGGTATCAAACCAGGTTTGTAAGTTATTGACCAGTGAATTCAGCAGATCATCTAATATACAGGTAGCTTGGAGAAAAGAATGAACATTGTGTATGTTTGACTATATTAACTATATTAACACTGGATACAGAGAGACACCCAAGGAGAAGAGAGGTGGCCCTTGAATAAATTTTCATTTTTTAAAACAGGCTTTTGGATAAACATCAATAAACAGCATGGATAAAAAATTGGGGGAGGAGTGTGTGTTCTGTAATAATGACAATGCTGATTTTTCAATTTTGCAGCAAGCAACAAATGCTAAATATAACTTCATTGGTCATCCCCTGTGATTTTGGAAAATCCCCACATCTCAGAATTGTGTGAAGGTGCATTATCACTCCTTTCCAAAAGACAATTTACAAATAATTTATGTTTAGGACAGAGAGAAAATAGAATGTTAGATATCTACCATCTCAAGGGACAAATCTGACAGATCGTCAAGTTCTTTAAAAACAGACATCCTGTGAATTATGAATAACCTGTCCATGGCTATCAAGTAGTGGAAGCAATACACCTCAAGAAACTAGGTTAGAGCCATCTTGGATAGTAGCATAATTATGAGAGCAACAGGACTACTCACAGATAAAACAGCCGCTCCTGTCGTGGTAGGCTCCCTGTGACCGCCACGCATTTCAGCAGGATGCTTTCTGAAAGGAAGAAACTGACTAGGTGGGTTATTCCAGAAAAGCAAGACTCTACAATATCTGCTGTGGCATTAATCTCATTATAAAAGCATAAGTTCTGTGGGGTGGTGCTTACAGTGAGGATTTTTCTGGTTATACCCAGGTCACAGAATCATTGAGGCTGGAAGAGACTTCTGAAAGTCATCACGTTTAACACCGCGACCCCATTGCAAGCAAGTTGACCCACAACAGGTTGCTCAGGGCTATGTCCACTTAGATTTCTAATATCTCTAAGACAGAGACCCCCACAGCCTCTCTGGGCAACCTGTCACAATGTTTGACCACTCTCATGCTAAGACAACTCTTCTGATGTTTAAATGGATTTTCCTGCATTTCAGTTTGTGCCCATTGCCTCTTGCCCTGTCACTGGGCACCATTGAGAACAGTCTGGCTCCTTCCTGTTCTCACCCTCCCCTCAGGTATTGGTACACATTGATAAGATCCACCTGAGCCTTCTCCTCCTCTTCAGGCTGAACAATCCCAGCCCTCACAGCTTCTCCTCATATGATCCATGTTCCAATCTCTTAATCATCTTTGTGCCTCTTTGTTGGACTCCTTCCAGTATGCTCATGTGTCTCTTGTACTGGGGAGCCTAGCATAAGATGCAGCGCTCCAGATTTGATCTCACCAAGGCTATGCAGGGGGGAAAATGACCTCCCTCAGCCTGATGGCTACTCTCCTTCTAATGCAGCCCAGGAGGCTGTTGGACTTCTTTGATGCCAGGGCCCATTGCTGTCTCATGGTCAGCTTGGTGTCCACCATGACTCCCAGGTCCTTTTCTGCAAAGTAATTTCCCAGCCATTAGAACTACAACTTGTACTGGGACTTACTGGGTTATTCCTCCCCAGATGCAGGGCTTGGCTTTTCCCTTTGTTGAACTTCAGGAGGTTCACATCAGCCCATTTCTCCAACCTACTCACATCCCTCTGAATAGCAGCATGCCTAGCTGGTGCATCAGACACTCCTCCCAGTCAATGTCTGCAAACTTGCTTAGGGCACACTCCATCCCACCATCTATGTTATTAATGAAGACATTAAACAATATTGGCACCAACATCAACCCTTGGATACACCACTCATGACCAACCTCCACATGGACTTTGTGCCACTGATTATGAATAATTACATTTACACATTACTTCTCCACAGACTACCAATGTGTTATAACTGCATGAGGTATGTCACTCCATTCTACACGGACGGGTAACCGAGAAACAAAACACCAATGTTGCACTTTTGATGGGGATGGCATGTTAGAAGTCACTGGCATCTCTCAGGCCAGAAAGAAATAGAGGAAATAAATTACCACTTCAAAGCAGCAGCCATCTGGGATTAGAACTGTGACTGCTGACAGGGCATAGAAGCTTCGTTGAGATACGTTTGAGCTCACATAATCCAGCATTGTCTGGTTTTCTTATCTTTAAGTTACTTGTTAGCTTTATGTTTACTCTGCTAAATAAAGCCCAGAAAAGTTCATCTAGCCATTATTGATTAATGCAGGGAAAATCCAAAGGGTTATTCCTACAGTATTATCTAACATGTACATGATTTAGATGAAAATATGTGTTGACAGTGCAGCATATATATTTCTTTCCTACTGAAAAGAAATTGGTCAGTAGAGTTAAAATAGCATCCAGTTGCATAACCTGTCCCAGAGGACAAAGTATTACTGAGAATCCTCTATTATACCTTTAAATTCTGAACACATCTTGGGCATCCATAAAAGTGGGCCAGGTCTCGGAGAAGGGGATACTCAAAACTGAGACATTAGTGGCATCCCCCCCCGACCCCAAGAACTCAGCATATCCTCACTGCTTTCTAATGTTCCTGTTCTCACTCATGCATAGGTCTTATATCATCATAACCTTCTGGAAGATTGATTTACCTGTCCTACTGGAAGTTGCTTACTTGTCAGGATCTTGGCAGATAATCTGCCACTAACCTTGTCTGAAAAGTTAGCGCGTCATTCACACACTCAGTTACAATTTTTGCCCTAAAATAATAAAGACTAGGGACGCACATCCTTCCTGCTGCAGGTATGAGTTGAGTGATACACTTACTCATAAAACTGGGTAAAACAATTCCAGTAAAGGAATAATACTGCCAAACCTTCATCAAAACTTCACCCCCAAGTTCAAAAATACTCTGATAATTGTCTAACAAAATTTATCATGTCCGTCCTCCTACGTGCCTTTAACTGGTTCACAGTGATTTGAGACTTCTCCCCGAAGTCACTGAGTCTCAGCTGAATCTCAAACTTCTCTGAGCATGCTCTGGGTTTCCTTTTGCTTTTGCTGTTGGAGGAATGGAACGATGAAGTAACGAGTGAGTGAATCCTACAGCAATGAGAGGTTACTATAGCCATTTCCCTACACTTGATTGGTCTTTTCTCTCAGTTCCATTAAGGGCATTTCTCTTTCTTCTTAAATTGTCTGCCAGACTACAGCCTCTCCTGGATCTCAGCAGACATTCAGAGCCACTCCTGCTTTTGGTAGCACTGATTTATGAAGCCCTTATTGGGATAGACTCAATCTATCACAGGAATTGTTTTTTCCTCTCAGAACTCAGTATAGCAGATGTGATAAAGCACCTGTATAATAGGCTTTCTATGCTGCTGCTGCCCGAGGATGTGGTTTACCACACTATTTGTGAATTATAGCTTCATTTTGAGCTTAAGTAAGCCTGGGCAGGGTGAATGAATTACAAAAGTGAATCGTGGGGATGACAAACATATGGAATACAGTGGCTCAAGCTCTTGCTAAAAGAAATGAATTGGTTTTTGATATCAGAAAGCAGAAGATATTGTTTGTGTTAGACTGTCCAAAGAAAATAATCCAGTACAGTAAAACACTGAGGCAGAGACCAGCTGCCTTTTCGACAAAACTAGCTTGCAATTATTGATTCTTTTCCTACCTTGGCAGGTAGGTCTGGGAATAGCTGCTTCTGGGTTTATCCAGCTGCATTTCTTTATTTAGTGTCCCGGACAGTTTGCCCATTGGAAGCTATCAAAACTTGCTTACGTGAAAATCAAGGACAGAATTTCACCCTGCGCTGAATATTGGATTGTTTGGCCAAAGATGAAATGTGTGCCACTCAAAATATTTTAATATTCCAATATTCAATAGTACATTAATTTTTTTTTCAAGATTCAGTTGAATACATAACTTTAACATCAACAAATTGTTTATGCATTGTCTCCATCAATTTGGCTTCAAGCCATACTCTTGGTAAGTAGAGTTTTTATTTCAGGAAGATGTGTGTCTCTGTCTCCTGTAAAAAGACAGAGACACAAGAGAAGTTAATTTGTTGATAGTTCATCAGATTAATTAATTTGAACTACTCGATCACGGAGGAATAACCTCGATTGAGAGTGCTGCTTCAAGTACAGAACAGGAGTTACCATGCAATCTTTCAACCGTAATATATTAAATACCGTAATTGTCTTATCATGTTTTCAGTTATACAATTTATAAATAAGATGGCATTTATGACAGATTAATTTGCAAATTTGCCTCCAAAGAATTTTTTCAGAATATGCAAAACACATTTGAGAATCACTTTTCTCCCTATCAAGAGATGACTGTGGAGTTCTGTGTTCTTCTCCTGGAGTTAAGGCAGCAGTATTGCATGTCTGAGAGCTTTCAATCAGCCACAAAGAACTGAAAATCAAGATCTAACAGCCTGAAATGTGTCTAAATGAGGAATGGGAAACAAACTGCTGCCAAATTCTACTGAAATGTCACATCACACTGAACCAATTCTAGCCTTTCTTGGGGGAGAAGGAAGTTTTGCATTTACTACCTTCCTCATATACCCTTGGCTTTGTGTCAATTCAGGCAATAGTAACAACTTCCATTCACTAAAAAACAGCATAGATGTCAACCTCTTCCTATACAGTTTCTAAAATCCTTCATCCATTCAACTTAACACTTATGGAATGAGACTCAGGAGTTTTGAAAACAAATATGGCCTGAAAAAGGCATCTTTTGCAATTTTATGCAATTTATTGAGTATCTCTATTTTTAACGACTACAGTAAAAACTCGAAAGACTCCCCAGAAGATTTCCTATTTATTACAACCCTCTCATTAAGATTATAAAAATTGAAACAAAACTATGTAATTTTTTCTGTGGGGCACAAAGCACATGAAAATGGGATAGCAGCAATAAGGAAGCACTATGCATGTGTTATATTGTAGAGAAACAACCAAAGGAAGGTGGAATTGGTAGCTAAAAGCCCAGGGCAAAATTACATCCATTAATAGCTCCTGTTCATTTGTTTGGGCTTGAAGGAGATTAAACATGATCTTTTACCCATTAAAAAAACCAACCAACCAACCAAACAAACAAACCAAAACCAAACCCAAACCAGATGAGGTTAACTGGTGACTTACACATGATTTCATGGCTTATCAAACTCAAGGGATAACGGGATTTTTAAAAGCTTAAAACCTCAACTTAACTCAGCTAATAGGTTTTCCAAATACATGCTTTATTTTTAAGAAGCTCCTGCTAAGACAACTAGTTTTGGAATAAGCTTTCAGAAATACCCAAAGTAAGTCTCTAAACACGACACCACTGATGGTGGATCCTTTTCTGATTTTATTTTAGAATACGTTGAACTTTATTTGATGTGTTTTTAAGTCCCGCTATTGCTCAGTGTTTTGGCATGGTTGAGCACAGGATGCACGGCAATGATGTATGTCCTAGCTGGTTCTTTCTTGAGAAAGGACTCTCTTTCCCTCCACTGACAGATCTTTAAATCAATATAGGACTATTCCATCAAGATGGAAGAGAAAGCACATGAAAATCTGCTAGCATCTGTGCTAGGCTATACAGGTTTATCAAAAGATACACAGTGTGCCAGCAAGGAAAGGGGAAGAAAGTAACTCAAAAATAGAAACTATTCTTTGTATTTTTAACCCCTTTGTGCAAGGACCATGTAACATGCCCATTATAGAGTAGAATCTATTTCTTTCATTTGATCATGATGGGTTTTTTTGCTCAGAGGGTTCAAAGGAACTTATGTACCTGCAGCAGCTCACTGATAATCCACAGAAAGGCAGGCAATGCCTTTCAAATTTAAAACTCCATCAAACTAACAACACCTTTGGTATTGGAGAAGAGGATTTCCTGGTAGGAAGTTCTATGTATCTTTGTAATACACAGGACATTAGGCTAGATGAACACCTGTCATTTTGAGAAGAAGGAAGGGTTTGGCTCTGTGGGGAAACCAAGTGAATCCTAGCTTAGCCAGAGGTTGGAGTATCAGTTAGGCGTGACAGACTTGCAAGGAAAATACAAAGCCCAAAGCTTAGATGAAGGTATAACCTTGGTTCCTTTTAGCAGTCCTCTCTGCGCGCTACCTTCATACAAATAATTCAATAACTATTATGAGGATACCATTCCATGACACTTCTGTCATTTGCCTGGACAGAGCTCTGAGAGCAAAACCTCTCACAGGAACACAAAGGTCATTCATGAGAAAAATATATCAGTAAACTCCCTGAAAATCACAGAATTGCAAATGGTATTCTGAAGTCTGTGAGAGCAGAGGCGATCCTTGAAAGATATTTTTGGGAAAGATTGAAAAGAGATGATGTAGTTAAATCTGCTGCTATGATACCATTAAAAGTTTTCATTTTCATGTTGCTGAAATATGGTCTAGATAGCAAAAGTGAGCCATCTATCTAACAAATATAAGCAATTTGTTTAGGTTTCACAGTTTTTCAGAAGCAACAGAAACAAAGTAATATCTTAAACAGGTAAGTTATTCTATATATACTTTATAGTACATAGAGACTAAATATGTACTCTCTCTATGAAGAGGGGTGTGTGTGCGTATATATATATATACACGCTATTCATATACTTTATATATACCGTAAAGGCTATGTGACCTTATGGACAAAGTTCTAGGACTGTATCCAGTCCTAGTGGATATCCACATTACTACTTTGGCATTTCACTATACATAAACCCAAGCAAGCTGCCAATTTAAACTCAGTTGCTCACTGACCTACTCAACAGAAAGGTCAGTTATCCTCCTCAAATAATTTTCTTCATTTACATGTCTGGATCATTGTGATATTTATCAAGAGTTGATCACAATCATCTACAAAAGTAGCTGAGTTATCATCCATGAATAATAAATAACAGCACTTTGCAAGTTTTGCAACTTTGATTCCTAAGTCCCCCAACTTTCCAAAGTGCCTGTGTTTTTCCCTATTTCTTTCATATTTTGGAAGGTCTCGTGGATTTCAAAGCATTTAATAAAAAATGCTTCAAGGAAACAAATAGTTTTATTTTCTGTAAGGGACTTCTAAAACATCTTTACTTCTTAAATAATCAGGCACAGTGTTTACAGATTCTCCACATCATTGCTCTATTTTGCTTTAGCCTTTTTGTCCTGTACTGTACTAGTGATCCTCCTTGCATAGGTTTGCAAAAGCACACTATGATTCTTACATTTGTTTCATTTAGGTACTTAACTCTTTAAGACTCCTTTGTATTGCTAATATTTACCCTATTTATGCAGTTGTAGATTTAAGGTAGTTTTTTTTTTACTCCTATATAGAATCATAGAATGGTCCCAGTAGTGATCCCTGAGGAACACCATTCATAAGTGGCTTCCACTTGGACATTAAGCCATTGACCACAACCCTTTGAGTGCGGCTAGCCAGCCAGCTCCTTATCCACCAAGTGGCCCATCCATCAAATCTATTCCTTTCCAATTTTGAGACCAAGATGTCATGTGAGACAGTGTCAAATGCTTTGCATAAGTCCAGGTAGATGACATTGAAATATTTTCGTATTTCTTTTACCACTCACACTTCTAAAAGTTCTCAAAAAATATTGCCAATTGAAAGCTTATGCTATCAGCATGATTTTCAACACATTTTGTCTAGCCTTGTCTTATTATCTTGAAATAGTCGTTTTATCTGCCAGAAATGTCTTGATGTCACTGTAAAATAAATAATTTTTTCAGACCAAATTTTTTCTTTACTCTTTTTATAAGCAACTGGAATTCAGCTAGATATAAATGTATGCATTTGCTTTTCTAAAACCTTCCAAGCAACACCGTATCTCTTTAAAGTGTTTAAAAGTGCAGGCTGGAACATGAATAAGAGCATATATATTGTCTTTCAGAAATGGAAAATCCACTTTTTTTCTCATACCCACAAGAAAATAATCATGTTCTTTAACTGGAGAAAAATTATTTAATAGTAGTCCCAGAAGCCTCTGCTGAATGGTCCCAGCCACTCTTCAATTGAGCTCTGTAAGTAATTATGTGGAAATGGCTGTTATTATTAGACTAGGTTGATCCACCTTTGCATTTATGGTTAAATTTGTATCATACAAAATCAACATTTCCATTTGCATCTTTAATGTTCTATCTGTCTTCAAATGTTTTCCACAGTATTTGTTTTCTTGTGGATTAGGTACTTTTCTTCTACTTAAGCACTTCAAATAGTTTTCACAGATTACATATTTATTTATCTGAAGGATAATTTTCTTCAAAGTCTGCTTTGTTTTTTAATAGATAATTTATTCTATCTTCTCTAAACTAGGACAATATTAACTCAGACAAGAGAATCAATTGTTTTACTACTGTAGAAGTGTTGCTAATATAAAAAAGGCAATAAAGTTTGGTGTGGCTTCTAAGTGCATTTCACATTTAATTTAATAAACGTGAGTTATGGGCATATAATTTAAGAAGACACTACCATGGGTCTGAACTGCTACTGAAAGCCAGCCTCAAAGTCTTTAGCAGACCAAACCCAAGACCAATTTCAGATTTAATTGGCTGTATTTATTGAGGCTACCTTGCCTGTTGTAAAGTATATCACATGAAGAATCTATTTGGCAATTTACTCTCAATATACACCACAATGATTTCTCAGCTCAAAGCATTTAAAAAAGACCTTTAAAAATGCTTCTGTTTACTTTCTAAGTGGCCTAATGTAGGCCTAAAAAATCCTAAGGTAGAAGGCTCTTTTTTGCAGGATCTAAGAGCCTAGACATCACACCAAAAAACAAACACACACCCCCAGGAAAGGCTCACACACCCTCAAACAATCTGGCTCTCTCACAGAAACACTTGGAAGAGATGCAACCAGGACAAAAATAAGTCGGCATTGATGTTATAACTATCACTTCCTTCTAAAATTCTCAGGAATAATCTTCTTACCCACACAATCCTAAAACCAGAGTGATTAATGTGTTCCATCCACATATAAATTATTGTCTGACTGCAAAAATACCTTACTGTGTTAGAAGCAAGTTAAAATCACTGAACCTGCGTTCAGCTCCACAGGTGGTGCTTAGTTACCCCAAGGGATTAACCAGTCCTGCTGAAGCACCATTCAGCAGGGCTTGTGATACCCCAATTCCTCAGATTTTCCAGCCCTGCTCGGGAGCAAGCATGAACTGCATCTCAGCACAGAAGGGCAACACAACTAGCCAGCATGGCTGAGAGGGGAAAGGGCTGCCAGTTCACATGATTTCGTAAGATAGACATGCAGCTACCAGAAAGGCAGGAGTTTGCCCTTCACCTGTGTTGTCCCACTGCTGCTGAGGCTGAGAGCTTGAGAAAGCCCAGCACTGACTGACCTGAGCAGCTGAGCAAAATCCATCCACTGGGATGACTCATAAGGCATCATAAGGAGCTGCATGTGGGCAACTGGAGCTGCTGGTGCTCAGGGAGGGGTGAGCTGGGGGCCAGATGGAAGCTGGAGGAGGTCTGCCACCACAACACAGATGTTGAATGAGCTGTGGGGTAAATGATAACGTTAGAACTCTTCATTTCATAGAAACATGGAATGGTTTGGGTTGGAAGGGACCTTAAAGATCACCAAGTTCCAGCCCCCCTGCCATGGGCAAGGACACCTCCCACTAGACCAGGTTGCTCAAAGCCCCACCCAGCCTGCCCTTGAACACTTCAGGGAAGGGACATGCAGTCTGTGGTCTTGTACTAATCACCCTTATTTCCTTCCATCAGGTTTCAGAGTTGCTCATCACCAATGGGTCTGATTTCCAAATGTGATGAGACATATTACTTGTGATGGCAGCACTAGAGAACCATACAGTGCACTTCTGGCACCAGTCCAGGTCTCCTTTGGAGCCCCTGTTGATGGATACACTACCAGGAAGGACCTAGATATTGCTAACAGAGAAAGCCAGGAAAGCATTCTTCCAAAAAGAGAACATAATGATTTTCAAACAAAGAAGTATCTGTATCACATTTCCTTTCCACTAACTCTTAAGCATTCTCAGTGTATAGACTTGCCTTCACTTTTTCATTGTCAAAAAGAAAATGGGTTTTTTTTAATTATGTTTTAAAACTACCTAAGTCAAACTAATTTAAAGAGTCCTATACATCCGTA
Source organism: Limnodromus scolopaceus (assembly GCA_028565335.1). Lineage (NCBI taxonomy): Eukaryota > Metazoa > Chordata > Aves > Charadriiformes > Scolopacidae > Limnodromus > Limnodromus scolopaceus. The sequence goes on from JAOXNO010000002.1 coordinate 6,389,453, forward strand.
TGCTAAGAATAAAATCCTCATGATAGAAACTGTTAGTCTTGCTGATTTGCTAGTTTGTTTGGAATAGAGACTATAGCCAGGTTTTTACTCAGTTTGATGAACGCTTCCACATCTGAGAGTCTTAAGACATTTGTGAATTGAGACTGAGTATCATCTCTCCATTTGACTATCCCTAGCAATAAATTCTATGCTCTACAATGAATGCTGTTCAGATCTGGCCTGAGATCTACCATCTTCAAATACCCAGTAGATGTTTGCATCTTAAGTGAAGTTCAGCACATGCAATTTTTTGCATGATGAGAGCTTATATTAACATTACAAGTCCTACAAGTCCTTGTGCCTTGACTGGCACATCCACAGATAATTAATTACTAAAGTTAAAAATTCCACAGATGTCGGCTCAGTACTCTGTACTTTAAGAGAATTTGAGCTCAAATACTGAAAACAAACTGAATACTTCCATCTATTTTGTTTCTCTTCTCCCCTTTCTTCCCCCAACTCCTATTTTTGCACATTTCCAGAAAAACAGCAAGATGCCACATCAGTTCAGTCATATTTCCTTACAAAAATCTGATTTAGCTGTTAGATGTGGCAATGTGCTCTGAGTTGAATTTCTTCTGCTGCTTACCTTATTTAAATGTATCAACAAAACTGTTTCTCGTCTATATTTTTAGAGCAACAGAAGAGTGAGCTAGTGTAGCTCTTCCACTGAGTAAACTAAAAAATAGCAAGGATATAAATACAGATTGCAGATGAATCAGGGACTAGGTGAACCCCTTCACTCTAATTGAATATTCACTTGACGAGTCATATCATATCCTTCCAAAGAAAATCCCGTGGCAGGGGAACAATAGACAAGGAGATCATGCAAACAGAGATCATTCTTGGCAGATGTTTCTCCCCACTCTCCTCTCTCTGGGACAGGAATGAAACAGTTGCGGGTTTTAGATGCTTTAGAAAGTTACACTTTGAAAATTCTTCCTAACAGCTAATGTAAATCATCTTTGCTTGAACCCGAGGATATAATTTCTTCCTACATTCACCTCAGAAATGGACAAGTAATTCATTTTTGGTTTTCTGCAAATATTTAAATTATTTGCAGTTATGGTGTGCCCTTCTTATCTCTTCTTCTTTGTCGATCCTTCCTTCTCTTTCTCTCAAACCCATTTTTTCTTTCCTCTGGCTTAACTAAATACAGACAAATATGGCCAAATCAATCCTATTTTCTACACAGATTATTATGCTTTGTTATTAAACTAAGCAATTTGCAGATTTTACCAAATGGCAATAGATGATCTGAAGACTTAAAATCACAAGGTTCATACTGAGCCTGTCTGTACAGTTTTGTTGAAGCTACAGGGTTTAGCAAATTTAACCACAGGTTTCAAGGGAAGTAGTGTTTGCTTGAATATTTATGGAACTCTTTGGTTCAGACCTATTGGATGCCCTATTTAAAACACTTATCTCCAGGTCTGTATTCTGTCAGCATTTGCATTAAAAGAGAAAATGACAAACAGCTCACGACACAGGAATGCACTGGGACATCTTCTCCTCTGAATTATTCCTAGTTAAACTAGGTGTATGTCATGACAACCTCCTATATTCTAGAATAAATTCTGGCAGGTGTGTTGTCTGAGATCATCCTGAATAACAGAGCTAAACTACAGGAGTAGAAAAAATATGGATATTCATTAGATGAGAATATCTTGCTGATTTAAAAATGCAGTTTTATCACATCCTACACAGACGGAAGCCTACCAGTGAATCCTGCCGGTTTCTATCAATACTTCTGATTATGCAGGTTTCTTATTTTGCCTTTCAATCTATCCCTCAACTTGGTCTTGAGAAACGTTGTCACCACGCTGTAGCTATTCTGCCTGTTGCTGTGAGAACCATCTATGGTAAATAGACATTAATCCCTTCTGTCTGTCATTTATTCCAGGCAAGCGGAGCAAAGCATCTATGTAAAGAAGATACCTCTAGATTTAAATCCTGAGTGGAGCTGTTGTTTCATAACAACATTTCATGCTGTTACCATATATCAGCATCAGAACTTCAGGAAAGCTTTAAATCAGCCTGGAGTCCCTTAGCTATCCCTCTCCACTCAAGTAGGGCTGGTGAGGAAGACCACTCCCAGGTTGCCATTTGAGGGCCTGAGCAGGAAGCCACGCTGGTCTGTTGGCTGAGCTGCCATAGCTTAAGGAGATCTCTTTGGCCAGTTGGTTTCACCAGGTGCCAATGGTCCAAGAGGGTATAAAAATGGCTTGTGGATGCCTTCACCAGGCCATCTCCATCCTTCTTCTCAGACTATGTGTCTGGGGCTGTTTTGCACACACCAAGTAATAGCTGGGCTTTAGATATACAAATAAAAATATGTTAGATTAAAATGGGTGTATTGTGTCACTTTCCCAGCCCCAATGTATATGGAGTTTTGCACCTATAAATATGTTTACACGGTTAGGGAGACGCAGGATTGGATACGCTCTCTCAAAGCAAGACTTCTTTGCAGGATCTTATCTCCCCACTCTCTCTAGGGGAGGAATAAGGCAGTGGCTGAACACTGTGTTCTGGGCTCTGTAACACGGATGTTTTGTAACAGCAAACACCCCCCTGTGGCGGAATTCCTCTTTATGGCTTACAAGCACAGAATATTCCTTCTTATCTTTAAAAATAAAATTTAAAAAAGAAGAAAACCAAAGGAAACTGTTTCAAAAAGCTATTTGCATCAGAGCCATCTCATTCTTATGCTCAGAATTGTATTCTCTTTCCTAAACATAAAAAGCCATAATCTGAGAATTAAAATTAAACCATCAGGCTTAACTGAATGGTACAACTGCATTTAAAGTGCATGCACACACTCACATAGATACAAAACCTAACTTCATTCATACTCCTTCATCCATTTAAATGCACAGTGCAAGTTAAAAAATGGCAGAGCTTCTTTAGGGAACTAATCAATATTGCTGCACAATCTTTTTCTTTTTTTTTTCAGTTAAGATAACTGGGTCTTCCATTTCCTCTCCTCCTATTGCAGATACCTACTTAAATATTTTTTTTCCTCAAACCTTTTGAATGAAAGCCTCAGCTCAGATGGGTTTTATTAAGTTCTGAGCAATTCTGTCTATTACTGAAAATCCAGAATTTAAAATTGCTTATCCAAGTGTTATCCAAATTCCCCAATCAATCTTCTCTTTTCTCCCAGAATCATTCCTTTTGCTATTTTTTCTATCATAGAATTCCATTATTGTATCAAAGGGATGTGAAAATAGAGCTCTTGCAATCTCTCTCGTGCTTATATAGTAAAACTGCAGATGGCTCTAATTCAGCCCCTACTAAAATAACAGAAAGTAAATTGCAATACCCACATAATTCCACATGAGCAGAAAATGGCAGTTTTGTTTGCTTCATCTGCAAACCTGATAGTACAATTTCATATGCATACAGATAATTAGGCAATCCTTTTGTTTTAAATCTTTCATAGCCCTTCATTGTTTCATCATTTTCAATGAAAACAGCTGGTAATCTCTATCAATGAAAACTGGGTTTGTTTTATTGTTAGTATTATTATTATTTTCTGTTCAACAGACTTGTTAAGATATACTGTGAATCATTTAAAAGGCCTGTGTAAGCCAGATATATTGACACTAAAATAAAAGAAAGACCTTTTGCTTGCAGATAGTAAGGTAAAGAATTAAATATTGAAGTTGATTTACTGAAAGGCTTAACATGTATGACACCCCAAATCAGCTACAAGAATGAAAATATGTTGTATTATATTGTCTGTGAAGAGAGCTGACAGAGGTAAAAACATTTTTACATGATAGCTGATTTAAAAAAAAAAAAAAATGTTTGGTCAATTAGTCTCCATAGTATTTTGGGTCTTGTTCCAGCAGTGTACATGAGTGTAAGGGGGAATAGAGAAGGCCAGAATAAAGGATGCACTTAAAGGGTAACGGACTCTATTGGCCTGGGGAAAACGTAAGCCCTTATTGTTATTAAAATCTCTTACACTGCTGTTCCTCTTGCCATTAATGGACCAACTGTGAAAAATCACATGAAAAGTATACCATTTTATTTACTAAATGACATGCAGTTCTATGTGTAATTCATAAGGCAAATTCAATACTTTTATGCGGAAGTTTCTATTTAAATTCAGCATGCTACACTTCCCTTTGATTATTTTATCATATCCATGTTCTAAACTACCTACTGGCAGATACCTTAAAAGGATGTGATAAAAGGTAAATCAAATTAAATACACGTGTAGTTATGCATGTAGTCCAAAAGTAAAACTCCGCCTCCAAACTAATAACTAATAATGCCATTCTTTAAATGTTTTAATCCCAGTAAGATGTTAGATGTTCGGTGTGAGCTGGCACTCAAAGAGGGTTGGCTATGCACCTGAGGCCATCTACAGTTACATTAAACTGCAGCAAGAGAGATTCTAAGGGACAGATGTGCTTCTGGCTTCAATACCTATTTCGCTCACTACCCAATAGGGGATGGCAATAGTTTTTCATAATTCTACACAGATTTTCTTCTTCTGAAGGGTCTGGCTCCGAGCACTGCAGGGACCTAAATGATACATCTACATCAACCCTCTTTTCTGGGAATGACAACAGAGGTGGCTACACTGAAATCACTAAGGAAGCGTGGCAAAGCACAGCCTTTAACAAACAAGCTTTTACAAGTGAGAGCTGGTGACCCTACCTCTCTAGCCAAGTAGGCTTCAATCCCACTGTGGCTACAGACTAAGACTCTGAATTAGTATATTTAATTTGCACTGAGTCATAAACCCACTGTGTTTGCTTCTCCTCATAGCCCGTTGCTTTATTCAGATTTAAATTTAGACAGACTCTCAACATGAGAGTAGAATGTGATGGCAAGGGAGTTCCTCAACTGAACCTGCTCTAAGCAGGTGCAAGCATGACCATCAGATGCAGGCAGCAGAACCAGGCCTATATGCTTTTTGTACCTGTTTCTAGCTTGTGAACCTATTGAGAACACAAAAGTAACTTTTCTTTTTGACAAGAGAGAATACCAGTTCTTTCAGAGTTTTTTTTTTTTCATTTTATCAATCACCTTATTACTCCAAGCCAGTGTCTTCTAATACGGATGCTTCAAAAACTTTGAATTAGAGTTCCATAGAAGAACATAGCCCTCCTTATGAAATTAAATACACCTAGGAATTATGGGTACTTTCTTCCCTGCTATTGCATGATTAATCAATGACTCTTTCTGTTGTTATGCCCCATGAGATTTCAATATATCATATCTGGAAATATTACTTTTGCTCTGTTCACTCCAGACAAAAAATAAATGTCGTTATGGTTTTTACCCAATATCCTCTTTCCTAATGAGAAGTTTCATGTTAAGATGGCTCTGTTGCAAAAATATTGGTTTTGCTAGTGTTTCCAGAGTGTCGCTCTGTAGACATGTAAGGGAGAAACCATGATGAATACAGGTGAAGTGCAAAGAACTTGGTGCACAAAAATGACGTGGTAGACGTTCCTGGTAGATCTGTCTTTAGCATAAAACTTCTTTGGCACAAAGCTAGTATGGCAGCCCTACTTTATCCTCTGTCCTTCCGTATCTCTGGGCAGGAACAGCAAGTTGCTTGTGTAGACAGTCTATTTTCGAGCTTTCCTGGCCTCTAGCTCAAGATGTAATTTGTGAGCAAACTCCTCTATTTCAAGGAGCTATAGAACTGCAGGGGTGGAAAATACCAGTTCACATTTTTTTCTTGATAGTCTGCCACCATGGAAACCTGCAACATCCTAGAGTTACCACGTAAGTTATCAGCTACCTGTGAGGTAAACATCCAGCACATATAATAGCAGAAAATGGGTAGTTGGGGTGTTTTTCCAGTTAAGACTTCTTTCACTGTTCAGCTAAACACTAGACTCACACTTTTTCTCTTTTCCTCTTTGGCAGGATGTATAAAACAATTCAGAGAGTTCACGGGTAACAAAAACCATCAGTGGTCACATACCAGACATAAGTGCACCTCCTGGTCTTCTTGCAGACCTAAATTCAGTATAAATTTTAGATTAATCAGATTTATCCAGCTGTTACCTAGGGACCTCAGCATGCAGTATCTGCCTGGGCACCCTCATGGGCTATCGGTGCTAGTGCTGGTCTCCACAGGATCCCACAACCCCCCTCCGAGCAGTGGCAAGGGCTCAAATATTAGGAAACAGCATAAGGAGTAGCAGCCACCAGGGAAGATCACACACAAACAATATTTTTTACGTGATTAACATGACATTATCTGGCTTATCTTCTTTCAAACTTTGGACTACATCTGCTGTATGTTGTATCAGAGGCTTTAAGCCCTTTGTATAAGGTGGGCTTTTGTTCTTTTTTCTTTGGGATAAGGAATGGAAGGGAGACTTATCTTTTCAGTGATACTGCTTATCTCACAAATATATTAACTACTAACTGCAAACTTGCTTTGCAAAATGCATCTTTTTGTACCACTTAGGAATCATCCTTTTTGTGTGAGGGAAAGGAGAAGAGGTGGGCAGAGTGTCTGAGACTCCATCTCCAGAAAATGTTTAACTATAAAACACATTTTCCCCTACCAAAGGAAAGGGTTACAAGAATTTTGTTCTGCAAAAATCTGCCTGAAGCAAAATTTCTGTGCTACAGGAAGGTCATCATAAATCTAGACATTGAAAATCAGCAAAAGAGAGGTTTTTCTGGAAGAGAGAAAGATGGTGTTTCCAGAACAGCGCTGTTGCTTATTTTGACAAGTGAAATCCAACTTCGCTGCACTATCCTTTGGAAGAGCTGGGCTATGCCTCAAGTTTCCCCTCATCAGAGTATCTAACCCCTAAATCACTGCTGCTCTAGCCTGCCCTGACCCTTTGCAAGCACTGTTAGGGTCTTCCATGCTCAGTTATCACAAAGTTAAGTGAAGAGAGGGGAAAGGGCGTGAAGCTGGACACCAGGAAGGACAGCAGCAGAGAGGGATTTGCAATGGCCATAGCCCTGTCTGGGCCTGCCTGGAAAAACGCCCAACACTGCATGCAGAGGGAAGAATTTTATTTTTGCCTCCGAAATTGATCAAGTTTTCAGCAACATGATTCCAGGCAGTCTTTTGTCCTTCCATCAGATGAAAAAAGAGCTAAGCAATAGCAGTTATCCCTGTAGCAGGATGGGGACATTAGTCATTTTCAAATTCTGAAAAATAAATTAACAGTAATGATATACTATAAATTTACATGCACACACATTGTGTGTGGGTAGAGATACCATGTAAGCATCTGCTGTTCATCTCACAGCTGAAGACCAGATTACCGTAAAACTAATATTTTTAAGATGCCAGATACTTTCTTCCACTGCACCATATAATGAGAAAGGAAAAGAAGATCTGCTGGAAGGAGCCAGACATTAAGGGAGCCAGGAGAACAGAAGAACAACTGTGCTCCTTCCTTTTCTGACAGCCCAAAGACACGGTGCCAGGCTCTGGTGGCTCATGGCCCAGGACTGCTTGAGAACAGATGGAATATAGCACATTCCTTTCTGAAATAAAGGCAAGTAAGGGAAAAGGAAAGCAAGAGGAAATGAAGGTAAGATCAGTACTTCCTGACCTGCACTTCCTCCACAGTGCTTGATCCACAGCTCTGTAAAGTCTACAGAAAGAACCCTGCTGATTTCAAGTGGATTTGATTCAAAGTCCAAAGGGGAAGGAAAAAAATGTGTGGCACAGCAGAAAGCCCACTGGCATCATGGCTCCGTGGGGATGCACCGAGCTCTGCCCAGAGCCATGTGTGTTTATCAAATGTTCTCCTTCCTTCGATTGCCCTTGAGACATGTTCCATCCAGCAGAACCCAGTGAAAAGATTTAAAATACTGTTTAATTTGCATATATTTGACAGAGAACACAAGTGTTCTTCCAGAAGATTTGTGAGTCAAATAATGTTTTTCCTCTCCCTATCTGGAATAAAAGAATATTTTCACTTTTTCCTGGCAAAATGTTCCTACAAGCACATTGTATTAATTCTGTATATTACTTGAAATTTTGCAGCGTCTCTATATTTTTTACTGAACACAGTTATTACAGTCAACATTTCTTTGGTCTTTTAAGACTGGTCTTGCTCCCTAACAACCATTCCCAATACCTCCACCCATGCACATTCATTTCAGTGTTCTGTAGCTGAAAAGTATTTCATTTTTCCCTCTAATAGCAATTTATTTTGATGTATTAAAAATGTCCATCAAAATCTCTACAACTCCAGTAATTATAAAAGACCCCAATATTTATGTGGCTTCATATCAAAAGAATTCTCACCCCAAAAAAAGCAAATCTATCATTCCAACTACCTCTTAGTCCAGTTTTATGCGTATCAGATGGTTAAAATAGCTCTCTGGAGCTTCATACATCATTCTGTCCGGAAAATAACCAAACAATACTCCCTTTCCTCCCTCCCCCAAAAATACTGTGAAATAATAAATTATACATAGAACCCATTATGTATTCTAATATCCCATGTTCTTCTGTGAGCAAGGTAGTAAGCGTGCCATAGTGTGAGCATTTAGTTCTGTGATGCTTCCAAAGGACTCCATGCTGCCTCCTCAGTCTCACAAATTACAGAGTCAAGGCCAAGAAAAGATGAGGAAAATTTAGATGCAGAATTCATATAAGTACTCACAATGAAAGCTGTATTAAGGCCCCAAAATCTATAGCCTTCTGTTTGACAAAATGATTAGAGGAGGTTTCAGTGTCCAGTTGTCAGAAATTCCTCCACTGCCTAAGCTGAACGTAACGAGAGAAACAAACGGAGCAGCAGAATCATATACAAGTGAAACACATTCAATAGAACAAGAGCTGAGCAGACAGCACAGCTCACTCGGTGTTCCTGCACAGACACACATTTGAAATGGCAGATGGACAGACATCAAGGGCTTTGGAAGGGACTCAAGGAAGGGTCTAATAGGCTAAAGAAGAAATTAAAATGCTGTATTTTAAAATGTGACAAACAAATAAGCTTGATAAATCTGCCGGTATGGCCTGCTTACAGATGAAGCTGAAGTTTGGGCAAGGGGAAATCAAATGCCTCCAAGGCTACCAGTGAAGCAAAAAATTACATTAGCTTTACAGCCTGAAGCATATTTGTTAGTATTTAACAAATTATGTGCTTCATTTAAATACCATTGCTGGTAGCCAAATAAATTAAATTAACCTCATGAGGCTTTACATCAGTGAAGTTAAAAAATTTTAAAAGGCTTTTCTTACCTTCTGTCTAGGTGTCTTTCCTTTTGTACAGTCAGTCCCAGCAAGGAACTATGTCACAGAGGCCTTTTTCCATATCATTTGTCTCCAGGTGTCCCAAACCTAGGTGGTTACAAAGAAAGACAAGGCACACATATGATTTCAAAATACTGCCACGGTTCCACAATCAAAAATATGATCACTGTAATATCTAAAATGGAATGGCCTGCAGCATATACAGCTCTGAAGGCCTACATGCTGCCCTCTGGCTAAACATAAAGAAGTAGGCACAAACATAGAGAAGTGACTGTATTTCACCAGTATGCTGCAACAAATACAGGTACGGGGGAAACAGGGAGGAGCCCAGACAACGAGCTTCTGTTCTTCACTTCTCCACCTGCTTACAACATGACTTTGGGCAAGCTGTTTCATTATACGTGTTTTAGTTAACCTGTTTGTAACATGGAGATCAAGACACTCTATACCCAGATTCAGATTGTCTAATTTTCCCCTAAATTCCTTTGTAAAATATTTTTCCTGGCAAACCTTTCTGAATACCTCCGGCCAACCAGTAGGAAACATGATGTACAAAAACTGAGGCAGAAATTAGGCTATCTGAATCTAAGCCTTTAGCCTCTTTTGCAAAGTCTTCAATTTATGGAAAGGAAAAATGCTGTATGAGTGACATATTACTCTACAGTACATATGACTAGAGTTAGAGTGTCAACCTTGTAACCGCCTACTTAAAGAAATGCCCTGTTTCTATCACGATGGATAGGAAGCAAAGACTATATGCAGCACTTGCTAAGTATTTGCAACATTTGACCAACTCTGTTGAAGAAATCATGATAGAAGGAAAGCCAAATTATTTTTTCTTATAAATAGTTCATTCTCTGTGGAAGGCAGTTTGGAGAAATTAAAACCTTTGCAAACTTGCATCATGCAATAGGCATGTCAGAAAAAAATATATATTATGACATTTTTTAAGTGAAGCATTTTGGTTTTTATTTTAAAGTGTTATTTTGGGGCCAGGTTTAGCGCATTCAACTTAAAAAAAATATTTAGTGATTAATAAAAAGCTTTATTCAATCAAAAAATCTTTCTTTCCTCACTTCCTAGGATTTATGTTTTCGTATGGAACCAGAAACATTTTTGGTTCAGGGTCACCCAGTAGCAGCTTCTCTATAATGACTTGCACAGCCCTGCTTAGGGAAAATTTGAAAAGCTGCAGAAAATTTCTCCAGTTGCACCGCAGAAAAAAAAAAAAAGAATACTGCATAACTCATCATATATAACTAGTACCAATATGTTTTAACATTTAAGAAAATATTTAAGATTTGCTATTCCTAAGTGCCAATTTCCTGTTGAAGCAAGAAGGACTATTTGCATACTTCTGATTCAATGTCTTCCTAAAGGCTTTGCCAAGTCAAGGTACATGAAGTAAATGATAATGAGAGAAAACTGTTGAATAACTTGACAGTTATCAGAAAATTCTTTGAATAAATTACATGAACACTTTTACCTGTTATTGCCCTTTTGGCATGGAAGTCTTTACTTAAAACAGTTCCTCCTCTTTAATGAATTTGACTTGTGATGATGACTGATATCTCCTGTCCTTGCATTTTGGCATTCCTCTGCAGTGGTGATAGCCACTTACAAGGTCCTGGTCAGTCTGACACCAAGCCAACGGAGAGAAATAAGGAATACAGATTTCCATCCATCAGCAGCAAAAGCAGTCAGGTAAAGCTACACTTAGAAGATGCTTTGCAGTAACAAGAACTAGCAGGAATAAATTAGCTAGTCATGCTGTCAGTGGTTACAAGTAAGCTAAGGCATCAATGTTAACTCCATGCTAGGTTATTGGTCCAAAAGTGTGCAGTTATTTCTCATTAGTGGAAGAGCCAGATACTAGTTAGGGTGTTTGTGCTTCTGACACTATGCTCTGCTTGTTCCACCATGGAAACCTTTTGTGAATAGAAAGCTGCCAAATGTATCAAACTTTTCATACAACTGTAATGTAGAATATGAAGTTGCCCCAGTTTGAGGTAAAACAGAACCAACTTTCTGTTCAGTAATTTTTCTTTCTAGCTAGGGCTCTTCTAACTCCCTGAAATTAACAGCATATTGTGCAGAAAACCGTTCACTCTCAGAGTGATAACACCAATTAACAACAAAGATAACATCAAATAACAACAAAGGAACGATATGCAGAGAGGCTCTTGCTTATACTTATTGCTATAACAACCAAGGTCAGCCAATTTCATTATTTGCCCCATTGGATGGTCGGGAATGGAAAATCGTAGAGAGGTCCTACCTGTGGGGAGGAGCGGACAGGACAGGTGACCCAAACCTGACCAGGAGGGGTATTCCATCCCATCTGCCCCATGCTCAGTATAACAGTTAGAGGATCAAAGGGTCAGCCTCTTTCTTCAGTGGCCGATGTCTGAAGAGGACCCTGTCCGGTCATCTGCCTTTGATCCGGATCCGTGCGTTCCTAACTCCAGAGCTGGAATCCAGTTCCCGTCCATCGCTGAGTCCAGTCTGGGACTTCCCCTGCCTGCTGATGACATCATCCTGGGAGCTTGATACAGTTTTGTATATATTGTATCTATGTCATCATTTCCTTTTTAATTTTAATATTACTATTTCATTAAAGTAGTTTAGTTCATCCTAAACTCATAAATCTCTTTATCTCTTTTCCTTTTTCTCCTGGAGTGAGAATGTCAGGGGAGAGCAGCTGTCGCTGTCACAGGCATATTTGGCCTAAACCATGACAGAAGTTCATTATGACTTGAATTAGGTGCATCAAACTCATTGCACTTAGTCTGACCAGACTCATCATATGTCGCCCACGTCAAGAAAGGCAATTTATGAAATGTGATACTGGAAACACTAGTAACATGTTCTTGATCCCCCTCTTTTTCATTGTACTTCGGACGTATGAAGTTTAATGAGGTGTTGAAACAGTCATGTTTCTGTTGAATGTAGCACCTCCCATGGCATGTTTAATTTTCAATTGCAATTCTCTACCTTGCATGCTATTTGGTGATTCCAAACTGTTCATATCCAAAGTACCTATATAACCAGCACCATTTCAGTGGACTTCCATTGGTATGTTATACAAATACTGATTTTGGCTACATCTTTGCTGTTAGTCAAAAAAAGATAGAATACTGTATTCAGAACTCAGCATGTATAAAAAGCTAAGCACACAGTGTCAGTGTGTGCTGTGAAATAATACTCAAACTAAAGCAAAAACTGGTGCTCTGTCAACTGTGAAATATGCTTTCTCTTCACTGCTTTTAAGGAAAAGGGACAAAGCCATGGAAGAAGCACTAAGGTGCTTAGTTTGGTAGGAAGTAACTCATCATCCTGGTCTTCAAGAAGTGACAGCCAAGCTGTCCCACAAAGATTACAATTTCATTCATTCATGTTGCTGTAAAATGCAGTTAAGACCACATTGCCTTCTTCTCCCCTACCACTCCCTCCCTGAAATACACTTTGGCCTCTGGAGCTTTGCAATCGAGTGTCCAAAAGCCGTAAGTCCTGGCCTTTCCCCTTTGCCAAGTCAATCACTGTTCAAACAACATCACAGATTCCAGTCTCAGCCCGTGGGATGCAGCATTTAGGCAGCATATGTGAGAGTGAATAAATCAGAACTGTTCCCTCTACATTTACATTCACAGTACTCCCTTCCCATCTGGCAGGAAAATGTCCATTACCCCAATTTTTACCCTGGTTTGGGGCAAGAATGGGGTTGCAGGAGCACTGATAACTGTAAAAGATACTATAGGCCAGCCTTTTATCTGTGGCCACAAATAAATATAATTAAGATATATCATAGATTTCCTACAGCAGTACTAGTTCTTTGTAAACTTGTCTCTTCACCTTCCTGTAGCTGCCTTCTCTTTGGTGAGAAGAGCATCTCACTCAGCACAAAGCAGCAAAAGATTTCAAAAGAAGAAAAAGGTGACTCCCTAGCTAAGTAGGTGACAATGGAAAAAAATCTTCTGAATTGCTTTCTCTCTCTGGTTAGCTTTACACACACACAGATGCACGCTGTGATCTGAAACCAACAGCTCTGTATAATTTTAACTGTAGAATTTGTGACTGTTGCTGCAGATCTGGGGCAGGGGAAGTTGGACCTGCATTGCTCAGGATCACAACAGAAACATCATTATCCCTACCAACATTTGAGAGCACAGCTAGGGTCTGTAGAGTGACTTTAACCAGGCTGCCCACTCTACAGCCCTCTGCAGGACCCAGCTCACCAGCAGCTGATTCAGCCACCTGTTCTCCATCCATCGGCCACGGGCTGTGGTACCTGTGCTTCAATCCTAGTACAGATGCATGCGTGGAAGGACCTTTCAGTCTCTCCGCAGCAGACTACCCAGTCCCCACCTGGACAAAGACTGTGCACCACAAGGCAAAAGAAAGATAAAATAAGAAAAAGTAAAAAAAAAAATAAAGAGGAGGCAAAAAAAAGGAAAAAGATAAAAAGAAGAAAAGGGGAAAAAAAAGAAAAAAAGGAAAAATAAAAAATAAAAATGGAGAAAGGCAAAAAGAGAAAAGATAAAAACAAAAAAGGAAATACAGGAAAAAAAGAAAAACAAACTAAAGGGAAAATAAAAAAAGAGAAATGGATAGGAAAAAGGAAGGGAGGGCAACAGCAACAAAGAAAGGCCAACATCCTTTTAAACACAGGGAACCAGAAGTTACCTCAGGAGATCAGAAGGAGGACCAGAATGAGAGAAAAAAAGGAAAAAAAAAAGAAGCTGGTTTTTCTACTGGCTCACGCAAAACAAATACCATTTGCTATATGCTCCTAAAGAGACAGATAAAACTATCCTCAGTGGTTGGCTGCGTGAGAGAAGGGCAGCTGTACCACAGGGGTACTGTAGTCATTAACAATTCTGCCAGGTGATGAGAAAGCAGTTCATATTAAAACATGTATGGTCAGCAGAACATAAGCATTAACTTATTGCCTGTCTGATTTTCATCTTTCGTTTTCATGTTCTGAATTATTAATCTCCTCCTAGTCACCAGTTTAACTTTTTTTCTTACTATTTTTTTCATTTTTTAAGTCTTTACGTAATCTAAAAAAGTTCAGAGCTCTGAAGCAGCAACCCTCCTAAGTACACCTATGAAAATAGGCTACTTGAAGTGCAAAATAATAAGCTTTTACCAAAGGCAGTTACCATTCAGCATCAGCAGAACTTCAGATACGTTTCTGCATGAAGACATATAGTGTAGGCTCTACGGAGTCTTCAGGAAAAAAAAAGAGTATTCTGGGGAGGCAGAGGGAAGTGCAAAACATCAAGGGCAGTGGGTGGATTCAGTCTCCTCACAAAAGACTGAGAGGCAGATGGAGTCAGCTCAAAGGAACCTTCCTTCAAACCTGCAGGTTTGTGCACCAAAGCCAGGCCAAGTCTGTTGTGACAGCCACAATGCCTGTAGATATGAAGCACCACAGATTTATAAAAATCACAGGCATGCTTCTCTGATTTTGGAAGTAATCCCTACTGACTTTGCAAATGCCTTTCACAGAACCACTCGTAAATTTGACCAAAGGGGCTGGGTAAGTCTGTGCAGGGTCAGAAGCTGACGAGGCAGTTTGCAGCTGTTGTGGTTTAACCCCAGCTGCCAACTAAGCACCACACAGCCACTCGCTCACTCCGTGCCCCTGGTGGGATGGGGGAAAGAATCAGAAGAGTAAAAGTGTGAAAACTCATGGGTTGAGATAAAGACAGTTTAATAGGTAGTGCAAAAGCCGCAAGCACAAGCAAAGCAAAACAAGAAATTGATTCACTGCTTCCCATGGGTAGGCAGATGTTCAGCCATCTCCAGGAAAGCAGGGCTCCATCACACATAATGGTTACTTGGGAAGACAAATGCCATCACGCCGAGCAGCCCCCTTTCCTTCTTCCTCCAGCTTTGTGTAGTGAGCACAATGTCACATGGTATGAAATAGCCCTTTGGCCAGTTGGGGTCAGCTGTCCCAGCTGTGTCCCCTCCCAGTTTCTTGTGCCCCCCAAAGCCTACTCACTGGTGGGTGGTATGATAAGTAGAAAAGGCCTTAACTCTGTGTAAGCACGACTCAGCAAAAAGGAAAACATCCCTGTATAGTCAACACAAGAGGTGGGCTTGTGCAAACCTCATGAAGCTCAACCAAGCCAAGTGCAAGGTCCTCCACCTGGAACATGGCAATCCCAGGCACAAATACAGGCTGGGCAGAGAATGGCTGGAGAGCAGCACTCAGGAGAAGAACTTGGGAGTGCTCATGGATGAGAAGCTCGACGTGAGCCGTCAGTGTGTGCTGGCAGCCCAGAAAGCTAACTGCATCCTGGGCTGCGTCAAAAGAAGTGCGGCCAGCAGGTCGAGAGAGGTGATTCTGCCCCTCTGTTCTGCTCTCATGAGACCCCACATGGAGTACTGTGTCCAGCTCTGGAGTCCTCAACACAAGAAGTACATGGACCTGTTGGAATGGGTCCAGCAGAGGGCCACAAAGATGATCAGAGGGATGGAGCACCTCTCCTATGAAGACAGGCTGACAGAGCTGGGATTGTTCAGCCTGGAGAAGAGAAGGCTCCGGGGAGACCTTATAATGGCCTTCCAGTACCTGAAGGGGGACTCTTATCAGAGAGGGGAGATTTAGATTAGATATTAGGAAGAAATTCTTTCCTGTGGGGGCGGTGAGACACTGGAACAGGTTGCACAGAGAAACTGTGGATGCCCCATCCCTGGAGGTGTTCAAGGCCAGGCTGGATGGGGCTTTGAGCAACCTGGTCTAGTGGGAGTCCCTTCCAACTCTAACCATTCTATGATTCTGTGAACACAGTTTTCAACAAAAATCTAAAACATAGGCCCATACTGGCTACTCTGAAGCAAATTAACTCTGCCCCAGTCAAAACCAGCACAGCAGTCCATGATCTTTACCCAGTAGAGACTGTAATAAAGCCTTTGGCTTTAGGGAACAAAGACACATGGCTGGAAAGAGAGGAAGCTTAAGCTGTATTCAGAGTGTTGACGTTGCCAGAGCATTTCAACACTTGAAGAAAATTGTTTACCTCCTCACTGTTTTAAAGGTTTGAAAGGCTTCAGTGCTGAATGGGATTACCTCTTTATTTATTTATCTATTTTACAGATTAGCGCAAGGCAAACTAAATATATCAATTTCATTCCCAAGGAAAAAACATTTACATGCCTAGGGGGAAAAAACCAAATGAGCATGTTTACCTTAACTCTGCAATTTGAAAAAGCAAACTTGAGAAGAGTGATTAAAAGCATGTGAAACAGGAAGTGTGCCCTTTAAATGCCAACATCTAATTGCAGTGATGTGACTATGTAAATCTAATTATGCACATTTAAGGATTAAGTATTATATTAAAACTGCATATTAAAACTGTCTTGATGTAAATTGCACAATCAGTTCTTTTATTAAGACTGATCGTCAATTTCCATTCTGGTATTTGTTAATAATAACTTACAAAATATCAGAGACTTACCATTTCTATAAACACTGCACTGATGGCTTTACAGTACAGCTGGATTGAATACCCTAGTGCTCAGCTTCAGCATACTTGTAGTATTACATTAATGCAGTCCGTGATAGGACTAAAAAAGAGCTTAATTTTAGCCCAACAGAATATTTCTTAGAGTCTTAAGTGGGAAGATATAATCCAATTAGATGAGATTTCCAATAATTTCCCCCTTCTTCCTAAACTGGCCCGAACATTTTTATTGCAGTTAATTACAGCCCACTCTCCAGTTGACTGAGACGAGAGCCTATGTCTCACAACTGACTAGAGCAGCCCTGTTGTTTTTGGCTGAACCGCAGTCACACCTTCTGCCTTCTCAGCTCACGGGACATCACCCGTACTGAGCTCACTGCTTGTGCTCCAGCTCGCAGCAGGGCAGCTGGGCTTCACTGGGCAGCTAGCCCTCCAACTACTGCTTTGTCCCAGTGCTTCCTCCAGCTCCACTGCTACAAAGACATTGTAACGTGTTTGTGTAATTTCTTCCCTGAATTTGACTTCAGCATCCACTTGCTGATCCTTATTACACCTTCCTCAAGAGATTAAACCACCCTTTAACATTTACGATTTCCTTCTCTGAAGACACTGATAGAGGACAGTTTAAGCAGAGCAAAGGAGACACCTTATCATTTTAGCCAAACACTTACAGGACTATACTTAGTATTTTGCCTTACAGAAAAGCCCAAAGCATCTAGATCAGAATCTGCCCATTACTTCTCTTTCCCAACTACTGATGTGCAAGAGATCTGTGCCAAGAAATGTTTAAACAAATTATTTCTTTCCCAACACTTACCGCTGTGCCTACCCGTTTCCTTCATCTGAAAACCAAATACTTTCTCTCAATTGCTTCCTGTAATTTCTTCTTTTCATTTTCCAGAATAAGCCAAACCACAGTTCTCTAATGAGAACATACTTCTCACATGTAGGTAGCCCCAGATAGCCAGGAAGTTTTGTAAACTATTGACAGCATTGTAAATTTTTGCAACTTAAAAAGAATATTAAGTATAATGAAGTCCATGGTAAAATCCCAGTACTAGAGTTGAGAGATTGCATGAGGATTTGAGCTTTTACTAAAATTCACATGTGTAGAACCTGTACATGCCAGAAGAAACACATTCTAAAATATCACAGGTAAAACAGCAAGGAACACAAATTTACTATTCATTGTACTTAACTTTTCAATTTGTAGGTACTGTTACAATTATTCTGAACTGGCTTTTGAATTCTGAACATTTTCTCTTTGACAATATTGAATAAAGGTAAATTAATCAGAGTGAAGAAAAGTCTCACATGAGACCAAAACTAACGTGCATACTATAATGAGAGGGGAAATGTAACAGTGAGGAAAAAGCTAGATTGTGTTTATTTCATGTTTGGAAGGAAAAATCAGGTCCACCTTAATTCAATCCAAACCACTTTGCCTATCACAGAAGTAAAGGTTTAAGGGCAACCTTTCTAAAAGTTAAAAGGAAAAGATTTCACAGACTGTTAAGCTTCATCTTCTGAACATCTTTTCCAGAACACTACACTAGTAATACTGAAATTCTCAACTTTCTCTTTCACTGAATTAATTACTGGTCATATTTCAAGCATCCATGCATAGTACTTTGAATCAAAGGTGCTCGATACAGTTCCACAATCATTTACATGAAGAATTCATCTTTTGCAGTCAAATTCAATTTTATACAGAGGTACTCATTCTCACACTGTTATTTAACAGTCAGAGCCCGCAGGACAAAAGTAGAGGAAATCTGAAAGAAGTCTTATTCTTGACTGTTTTTGTCAGCTGATATGACAACTGATCAGGATGCAGTCACTGTGCACATTTCTAAACAGGGGGTGAAATTGTAGTAAGATGACTCACCCATGCTCTTGGTGTGGGGTTTCTTCTTCATGCCACAGGAATAGAGGGTGATTAAAAGAAATGGAGAAGAGACCAGAATCAAGATTGGAAACATGAAACATTCAAGGTCCCAGTTTCTGCTAAGGGACAAAGTTCCATGCAAAACCCAGGCTATACCTCTCAAACTGCAAGTCATTAATATCATATTAAGCAACTGTAACTACAGCACTCAGAAACCAACGGGACAGCAAAATAAAAACAGACGGTAGAATGTGCAGGCACAGCACTGAGACCCCCTGGAAACTTGCACACCCTTTCCAGAGTTTCACAGCCTTTGACTCAAAGCTCGCTGTGGATAAAGGAGCAGGTCAATGTCTGTAAGACTACCCTTTCGCACTGTCTCCAGTTTTAAGTCAAGAAAGGGAAACCTGTATTTATACTTCCGCATTATCTTGAAATTTTCAGAGTCTTCCTGGCAGAAACGGGCATGGGCATTTCCAAGCTTCCCATCCTGCCATGGCTTCTCCTCCATTCCTGTGCCTCTGCATGTGTGTCCATGGCAGGTGGCCTGCTGCAAACAGAAGCTGGTGATGTCTTGTCCCGCATGGACAAGAAGGAATAGGCTCGTTGATAGCTACACAGATAGCGGTTCATGGAAGCAAAAACTGAATTCCCTTTAAGATCCTGAACTTTGTAGGAATTTCAAGGCTAAGGCAGAACAAGATAGGATTTTGCAAGGAGATCATTATTTGGATGTTTTAGTACTCTTCCTCCACCCACACCTGAGGAGAGGAAGAGCTTGGTTCTTTCTGGTCCTTCTCTTATCTCAGCAGTTTAGAAATAAAAATAACTGGAAATTACAAATGTCAGGCCAGGAGTGGAAAATCATTCTGACTAGGCCAAAATACCTCTGAAATAACATGCTAGTTTATAAGTTAAAATACCTGAGGCAAGAAAAAAGCCCAACCAACAACCCTGCTTATCTCACAGCTTATTTTTAAAACATTGTACTGACCAAATTCCTTCCTGAATCATACAGAGGGCAGAAACTGTCCTATAAATTACTGCAGCACTGAAGAACACTGTTCACATTGACAGGACATATCATCTTTACACACATCTGAGTGCACTGCTTGGCCCACTAAGTTTGCCTCCTAAAAAAGACGTGGCTGTTGGAGGTCAGCTTTGGCTTACATTTGCTCCTGTAGTCTCAGGGCAACATGGTCTATTTGAATCCAGGTGACAGATGAGAACATTGCTGCTCTGCTCCCCCGTTCCTGTTGGTGACACTCAAGCCCCCCAGAGACAAAGCTCCCCCTTATCAGCAAAAGAGACTTTGTTTGGAAAGCTGTGGACAAGACGGACTGGGAGAAAGACAGGAATTTTGGTCTTTAGTAAGATCTGAAGCCTTAAATATCCTTAGTGGTTCACTGGCAACCTTAATCACAACAAAGACAGGTCAGGTGGAGAAAAATCTAGAACACGGTTTGGCTCCATGTAGAACTGTAAAAGGGATTTCAGTGGAAGGTCTTTTAAGTGCCTCACGCCTTCCCTCAACATCAATGGCACCTGATGAAGCAAGAGGCATCTCCCTAGTGCAGGGTCGGGGTTTGCTCACAGCTGCTTGTGGCTGGGAACAGCCAGGGTCAGCAATTTCACACAGCTCCCATTCCCTGAAGCCCCTCTTGCCTTTCTCCCCGACCTTCAGACTGGTGCACAGCCACCATGTTGACATACCTCTAATTTAAATTCCTACCCAAACTGATTATGATATTCTCACTTCACTGCCCTTGAATGCAGCTGAATTAAGACACGAGGGTAATAAATGGGCTACCATATTAACAGTGATGTATCTCCCCATTCCACAGAGCCAACGTCAGACTAATTTTCATGTGGAAGTCATACTGTCACTAGACTTCACTGCCATTAAGAATCAGTTAAACATTAATTAATAGGCATTTAAACTTTTACTAGGACACGTTTAGTGAAAAATTCTCCAATGGCAGAATAGTAATTGGCTTTCTAAATTTCACAGATCCCTTAAAAATTATCTTTTCTGTCTGCATGCCCCATTGCTCCACCATTTTAAGGTTGAGTTCATTTGGTAATCATGTACAGACAGACAGACAACTAATCCATTTCTTCTGCAACTTTGTTTTAAAATCCCATTTAATATGATAACTTCCTAACAGAATCAAGAATTTAGCAGGAGGAAAAAAATGGAATGTTCCATGTAAATGGAACCATTTATCAGCCTTAAAAGAAACACAAGAAAAGATTGTTAATATTCAGAAACTCACTGACATTCCAATAGAAATAGTAATTTCCAAGCATTCTGTCCAGGAGTGAAAACATAATGGAAAATTTAAGTCTGCTGTTCCCTGCTTCATGGTACTGTATCTCCTCATTTTAAAAAAATCAATACAGGCTATTAATCATTTCACCCTGTGTCCAAAAACTGTGAATGCCTTAAAAGGTGAGCTGTAAAGGTCTGAGGAAAAAGAAAAGAAAAAAAAAAACCCAAAAAAAAACAACAGAGAGAGAGAGAAAAGCAAAATTGCTATATAAACACACCATAATTAGGAGACAGACATTTCAAACTGATGTTTAAATTATACACTGTCTCTCACCTTTTTACAGATCTCAACCTCCTCACTCAGTTGAAACATACAGCCACACACACACAAAGATTATTTTTTTCTCTACCCTTACTGACCAGCCCTGGAGAAAAGACAAGGAAGATAGGATTTTATTAAACAATCTAGAGCTCTTCCTTACCCTTTTTATCTTTGGTGGTTTTTTTCCCTTAGCCTTTATATGTAGAAAATAAAAATAAAGAGACTCATAAAACACTGAATAAAAGCCAGCTTCCTTTCACCTTCTTACAGACTCCCTTCTCCAGGATCACTCACTCAAGATACTCATTTTGGCAACTGAGTACCTGTTGGCACATCTCAGCTGAGCACAGAGCTGACCAAAAGTGGATTGGCAGCTTCACAAGCCAGGAAGAGAAGTGCTGTTCTGCACAACACCAACGGGCTGCCCAGTAATTGGCGAGCCCATCTGCACATTACACACAGGTTGCGACACCAGGCTTATACCCACAGCACATCTGAGTAGATCCTCAGGAACGGTAGATTTTACCAGCTCCACTGATCACAGCATAGTTATACCATTTTATTTTCATTACAAACTCCAATAATTAAAGCAAGTTGTTTATCCTCCCAGCTATCTGTCAGCGTGTAAGCGCACAGCCATACTAACACCTTGTGGGATAAGATAATGTATTTCACTTCAGAATTTTTCACCACCAGTTAAGACAAGACCAGGTGACAAATACCACCACTGAGCAGACCAGCAGAGACCTCCCAGCAAATTCTTTACAAGTGTTTTTATGGAGGAGCAACATGTGCTCTTAAAATGTTGTATTCTCTGAAACTGCAACCAGCTCAACAAAAAACCTTAAAATAACTGGATTTCTATATGTTGACCTTTTCTAATTTTCAACACAAAACCTACTTATAACCAGTGGGAAAGAAAAGCCAACACCACTGAAAAGGCGACTTGCATATTCACAGAGACATCATGACCTCATCACAGTAACATCTTTAATTTAATGCTGCCTTTACTTCTCATGTAATGCCAGCAAATTAAAACCTTCACATTTCAAACAATTATTGATTTGTCTGATTTATGAATAAAAAGAAAGCTAAGTAGTTGAAATGTTATTTGGGCTGACTGAATTTGGGCTTTAGCTGGAAATGCTTGTTTCTAATACAGGCAAAGCCTGCCCTCTAGAGCATTGCTGTCCCTTGTTGAGAGAAGCCCATCTGCATTAACTGATTTATACCTGCTATTTAGCAAAGAGAAGTGAAATTGTGGGATTGTTTTAGTTCTTTCTCAGATGAATTGAAAGTGAAAGATTTTTCAGTTAGAAGTATTTGAGCCTTTGAGCTAGAAAAAAGTTTTCAGGTTCAAGGTTAAATCATAATGAATTCCTAGCTACATGAGAAGGGACATGGGCAAAATGGAGCACAGGAATCCAAACGTGATGTCTTAGTACCACGGGTGCTGCCTTTGCAAAAGAACAAAAGGAACTGCCTCTCTGAGACACGCCAAAGCCCACGCCAAACTGCCATCCACTCTGCAGCAGCCAGATGTATGAAAAGAAGGCATAAAATTCCCACAGATAAAAAAATTTACATGTTTCCAGCTGAACACCGCTGGCACAAAGTCTCAGTGACAGCACTTGCTGCAATGCACACCTGTATTATGACTCTGGTTATTACACTGACTGCGTACAACAACAGCGCTCAGTCCCACCTGGAGCTGCTGGCTGCACTGGGGAAGCATTTGCGTGGCTCTTTGACAGAGCAACCTTGGGTTGTCCCCCATGCAGGAAGGGACAGACAGAGGAATAGAGGGATCATTGCTATGTCCTTCCACTGCTGCACCCTCCTCTGTCAGAGCAGCAAATTCAGTTATGTCCACGTTAGCAGAAACTCACAGGGCACGGCATCACAAAGAAACCTTCAACCCTTTCATCATATACGTAGTGATGCATCTTGTACCTGCTTGGGTATGGCACAGTCCGACCCAAGAACCGATCACAGGACATAGGAGCACACAGGTGAAAGTCATTTTCTGAGCTCATGCTGGCTTTGGGGTGCTTTCAGACACCCTTTGAGGATTCAACGCACAGTACTTTACAAAAAAAAAAAAAAGTACAGGGTACTTTTTAACCCCAAAGTACTTCACAAAAACATGACAGGCCAGATTCAGAGCAACTGACGTCATCTACCTGGACTTATGCAAAACATTTGACACTGTCCCGCATGACATACTGGTCTCAAAATTGGAAAGTCACGGATTCGATGGGTGGACCACTCGGTGGACAAGGAACTGGATGGATGGACGCACTCAAAGAGTTGCAGTCAACAGCTCAATGTCCAAGTGGCAGCCAGTAACGAGTGGTGTTCCTCAGGGGTCGGTACTGGGACCAGTACTATTTAACATCTTTGTCAGTGACATGGACAGTGGGATAGAGTGCACCCTCAGCAAGTTTGCTGACAACACCAAGCTCGGTGGCGCAGTTGACACGCTGGAGGGAAGGGATGCCATCCAGAGGGAC
>JAOXNO010000002.1:6418181-6487955 GCA_028565335.1 Limnodromus scolopaceus
CCTGGAGACATTCAAGGTGAGGCTCGACAAGGCCCTGGGAAACCTGGTCTAGTTGGGGGTGTCCCTGCTGGCTGCGGGGGGGGGTCGGACTAGATGACCTTTGAAGGACCCTTCCGGCCCAGATGATTCTATGATTCTATGATCCTATGAATGAACTGGGAGCATGAGGAAGACAGAGCTAGGTAGGCCTATTGCAGTCTTGTCACTTTGAGAAGAGCTCCAGGGCCTCAGCTAAACCAGCAGTGCTCTTCCAGACCAAACTCAGTTGCTCCATCCTTGTAAGAGGTGGACTTGATAGAAGGAAGCAGAGGTGGGGGAGGTCTTGACTTCAAAGCCATTGCATAAGAGGTGTAAGAATAGAGGAAGATCAGACGAAGGACTGTGTTCTTTCCCACAAACCTGAAATTTCCCTGGACTCTGAAAGGGGAAAAAGTGAGCAAAAAACAAACAAACAAACAAGAAAAACCCCAACAACAACAAAAAACCAACCCCCCTCCCCCTCTCCGCTGAGCTCCTATTTCAGTGTTTGACATCTGTCCTGGTCCCGACTGGATAGAGTTCATTTTCCCCAGACTCTGGGGTACACAGGTATTCCATCTCATGTGAGCCATGCCCAGTCGCAGCTTTGGAGGGGCTGGGATGTTCTGGGTCCCATCGGTGAGTGATGGTACCATAATTGTGTTTGTACATTCCTCTGTCAGTGGTAGTCGTGTTGTTGTTTTCCTGTTCCCTTGGCTGTACTGTTAAAACTGCCTTTGTCTCAACATACGAGTTTTGCCTTTTTCTTCCAATACTCCCCCACAGCCATGGAGGGTGTTGAGAGAGTGGCCACATGATTCTTTTGTTGCCATCTGAGACTAAACCACGACAACATCACATGTTGTATGAAGCAAAAATAATTAGAGCTCCTGCATCTTGGTGGTGCACAAATCTAAGCTGCTAGTCCTATAGTCAAAGATTCCTTAGTCTCAGATTTCACAGCTGAAAGCCAGTCAGATGAGTGATCCAAGCTCAGAGACATTGGCCACGTGCTCAGTCCATACCCAGATCAGTGGTACTTATCACAGTGAGATACCACTGACAGAACCTCATTACAACAGATCCGCACCTTTTCAGACAGCAAAACTGATTCAGTGTTAATTATACAGTGGTACTAAATTCAGATTCTGTCTATCCTGAATGATATTTTTAGGTCTAATTCACATCCTGGTCATGTAAAATGAGGAGAGAGTCTTTTGAAGGCACTGTAATTACATCAGGTCAAACTGATACAAGAAGAAAATCAAGCCAGGCTGGAGCCTGGGTAGATGCTCAGCAAGCACAGACCAGAGCAGATTCACTGCCTGCTGTATTTACGAAACAACAGCAGAGATTATATTGTTAAATTCAACTGAAGTTGATTCACAGTAATATAGTTAGGAGCTCATATGCTATGCTGGTGCCATTGTCTAGTGGTTAAAACTGTAATTATAAAATTTAATTTTTCTCATTTCAAATCTTTGAAGTAAGATTGGAAGCACAGAATGAACATTAATTTATCATTATGCATACCACATATGCCATTTCTAAACTATTTTTATGCTGACAAATTTATGGTACGTGTACTGAAGGAAAAAATATCCAAGACCCATTCTGTGGCATAATGAAAAATAAAGAGGGTCGGCGATGTTACTGAAAAGTATTAGAGCTTCCTTCCAGTACAAGTCTTTGAACCTAGAGATCTTCCATGTTTTATAGACTCTAGGTCTGATTCTTCTCTTGCTGAAAATGACTTTACATGACAGGAATTAGGTAACAGTTACTCCTGTCTCACATGAAAGGGAAGTAAGAGTTTGGACAATTGAGTGAATGCTACCAGATCCTCTGATCTTCTCAAAGAGTTCTCCTGAAGTGGCAGGGGAACAAATTGTCCCCATTTCCATACTATCTGTGAGTGCAACTGTTCATTCTTACTGCTTGAGCCCCTGTGTATCTCAGCCTAAAAGTGATGCTTCACAGGCTCCTAGAAGTCCCCTGTCTTAGTGAACTGCTTTTAAAGCACTCATAACAAAACCTTTACTTATTTTAATGGTTAAAGTTTTGGGTTTATTTTAACAGGAAAAAGGAAATTAAAAAAGGAATGCTTTCTCTGTATGTTTCTACAGAGAAAGAAAAGATCTTTTTGTTCTTTTTACCTTCAACTATTTCTCATAACAAGCTTGATTGGGCCACAGGGATTAAATATGTGCAATATCTAGAAAGATGCTTTTTAGGCAAAGAAAAAAAAAATGAACAAGCAAAAAGTAAATTGCTACATTCAAGGCTGAGGTTTAAAATCACAGACTTCTCTTCTGCCAGTCCAGCTTCTAAAGCCAAAACACACAAATTCCATCACTACAAGTAGTAATAGTAATAAATTTAATAAAGGAGAGGGAGAAGTAAGGCTGCCTGAGTCTCTAAGGCTCCCTTCTGCCCAAATTCCTATTTGTTTGGGACCCTACCGGTCCAGAGGCTGCTCCAGCGAGCTGGGGAAGGTGGCACAAAACCAGCTTCAAATGAAAAGGATTCTGGAGGCCAAACTTTCTGCAAGGAGCATAGCTCTCTATGAGTATTCTGATAAAGGAAGCCTTCAGATCTAAAAATACCCACGGAAGACACAAACAAATTCAAAAGAGAACAAAACTGATTAGAAGTTTTTGCATTCGATGTGAAAATACGTATTGTTTAAACTGGAAGTGACGTTTTGTCAAAAAGCCAGGTTTGCAATTCCTTTTATTTCATTTTTGTGACAAAACCCAGCAGCACGTCTTTTGCAGTTCTCCCTTATTTATTAATTCCATGAATAAAAGATTTTTCTGGTGACTAATTCACCCTGACTTTTTGGCCATCAATCCTGCCCTTTTTGTTCCTTTAGGGAATGGTTTTCCTTCCAAATTTAAATGGCAGGACTGAAGAACACTTTAATGATGGCATGGTACACAAGTGGTACCGTTCTTCCTTGAGGAACTGATTTACCCGCCTCAAGAAAAAATCCCAGTGCTTTGATTAAGGAATTTAAATTATTCATAAAGAAAAAAATCCCTACATATCTTTGTCAAATATTGCCAGCTGTTTCCTTAGATGATGCAAATAGGCACAATAAAATAATACTAATTTTTACACCATTTAGCACTGAAGATGAGAAAAATCACTAGTCACAGCAAACTTGGAACAAGCCCCATAAGAGTACTTAAGGGATTTAGTCAAAATTGAACTTGCTTAGCTTGAAACAATAGAAATTCACTTTGTATCACCCTATGACAGGAGGAACCATCTCTCAGCACTCAAAGTTACTTTAATTACATAAAACTTTGTTTTTCATTTTAACAATGTGACTATGCCAAATAACCCCAGGTAAAATTAAGATATCATGTCCACAATGAAGTTAATGACAAGCCACACATTCATTTAAAGACATCCAAGACTTCAGCCCTAGTTAATTATTCTAAAATGGATAATCAACTTTTCGCCTACTATTACTTGAGGACAATGTAGAATTTAATTCAAACACCTGCAGCCAAAAGCAGCCAGTGTCCTTCAGGTCAATGCACAACCCTACAATAGACAATTGTGGAACAACCTGACAATGGGAAGTTTCTTTAAAATCCACCAGTTCCACCAGCATTAAATAAGCTCTAGAATGAGTTATTACCTTTTCTCAAAAGCCACAGGAACTGGTGCCAGAAAACTCAAGCATAAAACGTTTTTCTGTGCAATAAAATTGAAATAAGTAAGGAAGGCATTTATCACCTTCATTCTCAACTGAAAGTCAATGTACTCCCAGAATCTTGTTTAAAAACATATTCCCTCCATGTTGTGTGAGTGAAAGGTCTCAGAGCTCCCGCCTGGGCAAAAGAAGAGAACTGTCACAGTTGACTCCCAGAGCTGCTAGCACCCCGCTATTCAACCCACTGTAAGGAGGGGTTTCTGAAAGTGACCCTGATACAGCTGGCTCCATATTGCTCTAATCAGCACCTCAGCTCAGCTTTTTCCTACTCTCCTTTTCAAAGAGCTGGGTTATCACTCTGGCCCCAGGTGCATGTTAGTAGACTAGAGAAAGACCAGAGGTCAAAGAGTGTGAGTTCCAGGACCAAGTTTTCATCAAACTATTATGCACAATTTGTACATTGATGTCTTACATCTGTGCACCACAGAAAAGCAAACAATGAAAACAAGCTAAAAATGCAAAGGCCATAAAGTAACCCTTGCCCTGATGTAAATGGTATGGCTGTTACAGAAGAAAATCGAAGTCTAAAAAGAGGAAAACACACTGTAATGATGACTACTGGACTATATTAAGGCTTGAGATGACTGAAATGGAAGCATGCCACTTTGTCACATCCATCCTTATGAGACATGCAAGCGAGCTCACAGCTTCCAACTGTTTCTGTACAGTCAGAAAATGTCAGTTTTGTATTTTATTTCTTTCATATTACTGATTCAGAGGAGAGCACTGAAGCATTTTTGAACATGATTCTGTGCAATAACAGTATTAGAGAGATGCCATGTGTGCAAACTGCAGAAATCAAAGCCAAAGACATTTTAGACTACAGCCTTGACATTTTCAATTTACACTTTGCTTCACAAAATAATGAATGGGTGTGTTAACAGCAACAGGAGTGACACATGCCATTCCCCATAGCTTCTGCTGGTGCATGGTGGAAGGCTTAGGTGAGATCCTGGAGAAACCAGCACTTGTTTTAGACAACAGTAATTCCAGATCCAGCTTCTCTTCAAAAGTACCCAAAAGACCCTCAGAATGTCATGCACCTTCAAAATAGCTTCTCCATGAATGTATCTCTGTCACACTCAGAGTCTCCCAAAAGAGCACACTTGGGAAGAGAACAAATGACTCCCAGAGCATGGGATGCTAAGAAACATGGCCAAGAAAAGCCTGTGAGTTACATCATTTCAGGCTTCTTCTCATAGAACCATAGAATCATTTAGGTTGGAAAAGACGTTTACGATCATTGAGTCTAACCATTTACCTAGCACTGCCAAGTCCACCACTAAATCATGTCCCTCAGCACCACGTCTACATGTCTGTTAAATACCTCTAGGGAAGGTGACTCAATCACTTCCCTGGGCAGCCTGTTCCAATGATTGATAAACCTGCCCGTGAAGAAATTTTTCCTAATGTCCCATCTAAACATCCCCTGATCCATCTTTTGTGACTCGTATCGCTTTACATCTTAAAGCCATAATCCTGTGGTCCCATACATACAGAAAGCAGGAGCAAGAGACGGCTTGATTTTTACAAGTGGTGAAATTCAGGATTTGATGATCAACATTATTCCAGGCTCAGTTTTCATTAATCTAGTGACATTTGTGACTCTTGACTGGAGGTTGCCACAGGCCTTTTGCAGGAACATTGGACCACTTTTGACTTCAGAAGTACTTTTGCAGTGCTACAGAACGCAAATCTAATCTTGCTATGCAGCTATGGAGTTGGTATTTTAACTCCAGGTACCTAAGTGAAAAATACGGTACCTCATTTGTCATATCCTGATTTTAACATGCTACTACAGGAACCATTGTCACTAGGACAAAGGCCAAAATAAAGTGAATGTGAGATAAATATTCATTGAGAGCACAACTAATAGGGTTTCATAGGGATTAAGTCAGGAAATTGGAAAACAGAGCATGAGAGAATATATTATTAAATTATGCATTTCTCTCAGCATGTGAATAATATAGAACTGAAATTGATAAACAAAGCTCTATATACCACCAGCATTATGTAAAAAAAAAAAAAGTAATTGTAAATACTGCACAATCATTTCAGTTACGTATAGCAAAAGAGAACTTCACCTCAATGCTATGATTTTAATTTACCTATTGTATAATCCATAGGTTGAAAAAAATATAATGATTAAATTACACCCCATAAACACTCCCAGAAGATGATGTATCCACATAACATAAAGGGTCAGAATTGAAAATTAAAGCTTAGTTTTCTATTATTAGAGCTCTGATGTTTTTGAATGAATAAATGTCAGTCTGCAACAGCACACACTAGTTGCCAAGGATATTCTTACTGAGCTGCTCCCTGTAGCAAGGATTAAACTCTGACTCCATTGAAGTCAATGGCACTAGGGTTTGTCCCTTGTAAAGATGCAGTCCAGAAGTAGGTGAAAGTATGAAGCTCTACAGCAATTAATCTTACATCAGGAGTAATTTTTCTTCTGGAGATTCTTAACTAACAGTGTAACAAAATAATGAAAAATGAAGTCCTCCAATAAAACGTGATTTCAGAAAGCCTCTGATAATCTCTGTATCACCTGTAATCACAAATTACTTAATATTTGCATTCCCCTTCTAGAGTGCTAACCCTGCATGTGGTCAGGTAATTTTCAAGTATAAATGATAGCCCATAAGGCACATTTTAAACAGTGAGTAACTATGAAAGAGACAGATAAATGCTAATGGGATTTTCAGAACCATTTTCAAACAGGAGTTACATCCAACATGATTTTCAAAATCTCACTTAGCATCTATCTAGAGTGTTAGCTTCTAGAATTTCTAAAAAGACCCACATGACCAGATATTATGATACCTGTGATATACTTAGCACATGTTTTACATCTAGTGAAACATACATGAATCAATCTATGTATTCCTAATTAGTTACAAAAGGTCAGTAAACTGTAAGCCCAGGGCCAAGCCTGAAAGGTATCACATGAAAAATGCTTGTACATTTCTTTTCTCAGCCACAGAATTTTTAGGTAGAACTAACAGAAGACAGGGGACAGCAGAACCACCACCACACTATGGCAAATAGACTTTAGGTATCTAATTTCCACCCTTAGGGCATTAGAAAAATAAGCTTTTGTGGATTTACCAATGATTCCATAATCGAGCTCATAGTAGCTGTTTCATAAACACAGATTGTGACTTGAAGCAATGACAAAGCCATCAGCTGTGTAATTTATGGCATTCAGCCCCTCCTCACTCTGAAAGGTCCTGTATATGGCCCATGCCTCTTCCTAAGCATCTATTTTGCTGCTACTGGAAAAGGAAGTACACAGTAATGTTTTGAGGGAAGACCATCAGGTTATAGTTTTAACTGCTTATTTTGCCTTCTTTAGAACAAACATTGAAGACCAGATAACCTGTTGGATTCTTAGAAACTTCTGACAAAACTTCTCACATAGCCCCTAACTGAGCCCATTATCCCAAGGGAGCATCAGCTTCAGGTGAGAACTCAGTATTCAACATAAACTCTTCCCGTCTCTCAGTTCCCCTCTCATATGTTTTTTATTTGCAACATCATAAAAGCAATACTTTGCTTTCAGCCTGGATGCCTACAGTCTCTGTTATTCTTACCTTAGCAACTGAAGCTTGCACTTCAGAAATGCTGCACTTGTCTGGATATGGACTAAATTGATGTAAGGAAAAAGGGGTCAAGATGGGATTATATAAGTAAAGCATATAGTAAACTAATTCTTTAGTCTTTTCACATCTCTTTTATGCTGCTCTGGCAGCCTCAAGCAGCTTCCACCCTCTTTAAAGTTACTCTATGCTGTTAGGCCATTATAAAGGCTCTGGGGAGAAAAGGAACCAGTACCAGACATCATTAATTGAGATCTACCATTTTCCTAGTTCATCAAAATAAGCATGATAACAACTCTATTCTTCATTACAGTACTTCAGCAGGAAATAAGGTAATAGCTGTAGCACATCTAAGGGTAAGACACTTGTAACTCCCATTTTCAAAAAAAGGCAAACATATTGATTTATCTATACAGGACAAGGAGTATCTGTTCTGCAAACAGATTCTCAAAACCACCAACCTGTCTCGTGACACAGCATAGCCAATGGCTGCAGAAGCCAGCCTCGGGAACTGGGCAATAGCAGAAATTCAAAGCACTTACAAGCCACAAGCAGGTTTATAGACTGATGTGATATAAGCACCTTCAAGATCCACACAGGGAAGGAAAGAAAATAAAAATGCAAAAAATTGCAAAGAGGCAAGACCTGGGGTCAAGAAGGGACAGGAAGGCTCGGGAAAGCTCCAAGACACAGTGCAGGCAATAAGAGGGCACTCCTCAGCGCTTGGCCTGTGCACTGCAGTTCAGGGTTTAAATAGCACATGTCCCTGTATGGGATCTCTGCACTCACTTGAGCTGTCTCCTCCACAACATGGGTTGACAGTGTTCCTGAAAGACATACTGTACCACCATATTCACAGGGCCAGCGTGACCCCTGCACCTGTTATTTCAGAGGCAACATTAAGACACTCATACACATGTTTTGTCCAGAGAAGGGCATGAAATATGTTTTGGCAGCATTCTAGAGCAACAAAAACTACAAAATCTCTCCTAAGAAAGCAGAGATAGGTGCCACAGAAGGGTCTTACCAGTTTTCTTGGGCCCTTTCAAGGAATAAAGAAATGGTACATTGCTTCTTGTTGCACAAACACAGTCAGTTTTTGACGGTGGCAGTGCAGTTTGCAGTTCTCTAAGCAAGAAGCGGCTTCATTGTCTGCAGCATGAGAGAAGGATGTCAGGATTCTGGTCATGACTAATGACTTCATGCTGTAATGCTTCAGGACTACACCTCGAGTTAAATAACTTCAGAAAATTAATTTAAGAGTTATCCAAGCAAGAAGAGGGTGAAAAGCTTCAGGACCGTATACTGCACTTCTAGCAGCACATCAATATTTGCCTCAGTGTCTCAATTGAGCTTATGGCCTCTGGTGTTGTGAGGTGGGGGGAGGTAGGGGAGAGGAATCAAAAAAAAGAAGGAAAAGAAAAATAAGGAAAAAGAATCACCTGAAAAGAGAGATAAGTAACCAGGGAAATTACAAAGCTGGCTTGTGCGGTAAAAAGGTCAGTATATAGAATCGATTGAAGCTTTCAATAGAAGGGAACAATGGTCTTGTTTCAACTGCTGATCAGTTTAGATTCACAGCTGCAATAAAAAAAGGCAATGTGCCATGGTTGTGCCTTCTGATTATTAAGAAAGGTTTCTACTTAAGAGTCTTTGTTTCCTTAAGATAGATTCAATATACTTAGTGATTTTTGACCTGATGAACACTATTCAAAGTTCACAATCAGAGATCACAATAAATTTCACACATTAGTAGACTTTTAAGCCAAGAATCCCTCCAGCTCACAAAATTTAATTCATTGA
This sequence comes from Limnodromus scolopaceus, assembly GCA_028565335.1. Classification (NCBI taxonomy): domain Eukaryota; kingdom Metazoa; phylum Chordata; class Aves; order Charadriiformes; family Scolopacidae; genus Limnodromus; species Limnodromus scolopaceus. Next base: position 6,427,335 of record JAOXNO010000002.1, read on the forward strand.
GGAAAACGTTTTCAAAGCATATGGTCTTGAAAATCAGGCAAACGGAAGAAAACTCTCAACTGAAAAAAAAAGAAAAGTTCAAGAAAAGATCAGTAGTTACAGGCACCTACACTTCACAAGACAAGAAGGAATACACTCAAGTAAGAAGAACAGCAGGTGCTGATACTGTCTGCAGAAACGTAGCTTACCTGTTACTGTCCCATTCAATGAACAGCCGAGATTTGCCCATCTCTGACCCCTGGAAACTATCAACAGCTGACACTGACGCACAGCTTTACCAAAAACTGCCTATATCAGCATAGCTATCTCTCATTTATCTTCTCGGCTATCAAGAACTTGTTTGTGCAGATCCCAAAACAAAATTTGGCAGAGGAATTGAATTAAAACAGTCTGAGGAATAACTTCTTCCCTTTTCTATAGAAAACATTTCGTTTGGACAAAAGTAGGTGCTGAATAATTGCTGAAGAGCATGCTCTTCAGGAAACTTCCCTGCAGGTACAGTAGCTATTCAGGAAAGAAGTTTAATTTAGCTAACAAAGTGAACAGTTATCTGTGCAGCCTCCTCCTATTTTCTAAAAAACAAGGGCCATTTCACTTGCTCTTAAGCAAGAACATAAGATTTGCAAATGCAGAATTTGTGTAGTAAAAAAAAGTGTCTAAATGGGCAGTATTTTCCTCAGACTCCATATGGCCAGTCTATTGTATCAGGTCCTCAGCTGACTTACACTGCTTCGTTGGTAGCTGCAAGAGTAGTGTCAATACTCATCTTCCCACATGATCCTTCCCCAACACATACAGTTTGCTGGTTTACAAGCAGGGAACAGGAAAAAGGCTGCAGTCTTGTGGCTTTGCCAATGGTTTATTACTAAAAGGAGGATTTCTGCTCTCCAAGGTGCAGAAATTGTGGTTGTTCTTGACTCTGGAACCAAGATAGACATTCTCCCCTATAGTCACACAGATTAATCAACATGATCACATGATCAATCAACCCATATTCCTTCCCCTTCTCTCCTGGAAAAAGGAACAAAGGACATATGCAAAGTATATGCTGCTTTTTAAGATGAAAATGGAAGGATTAATTTCAGCAGCAAAAATGCTGCATTGTGACCTCTTCTCTCAGAGCTTTTGCAGAGCCCTGAATACTCTGACCAAAGACACACAACCCCTTTTTATCATCAGACAGGTGGCCTGTTTATAGAGAAAAATGACTCATCTAGCTGTAGTTTCCTGCTATGAACCTTGATTCTCCTTAAGGATACAGGAAACTCATTCAGAGTTTAGTTCTTTCTGGTGCAGCCTGAGAGCAAACTATGGTGATACTGCATAAAACCCAGCAGCAGTGTCAAAGGAACCAGGCATGGCAGCAGGAGAGGGTAATTCACCTTTCAGCAAAAGTCAGACCAGGAAATCTCTGTGGGGTGTTATTTAAAGAAGCTTTAAAGGTAGAGCTCTGACCGAGAACTTGCAAAAAAATTAAACATCCCTTTTCATCTTTGCACTCTGACTACATCTAAACGTTGCAAATTCTTCCTGCATAACATCTCAAAGATATCAACTTGCAAGATCACATAGTCAAAATCCTCAACCAAGCTCTCATTCAATATTCATCCGTGTATTAGAGACATCTTCTTCCTTGTTTGATACATGCAAAGACTCTTTTCCTCACCTGGCACTGACTCATATCACACTTTTCCTCTGCTTATTCCCACTTCTTTAGCACAAACATATGCTACTTGTTTTCACTTTCAAAGTCTTTGCAAAGCTATCCTTTCCCTTGCTGTCAACTCTTACTCAAACATCCCTTGTGGCAACTATTTCTTCAAATGCCTTGGCAGCCTGGGGGCCACATATGCAGAGTAGACCCAAGAAGCAAACACCCTGCTCCAACAGAGCAAAGCTGGGACACTTCCACAGCCAACAGCACTGATGACATCAGCTACTTTTAATGCCCCAGAAGGTCGTGCACAAGGTGATCATCTTGCACATGGTGGGAGAAGGAATTGGCTCTGTCTTTGCCCTGACAGCTCTCTAGCAGCAGTCCATCAAGGCCATTTCTGTCCACAGCAGGGTTCCCTTCGTGCAAGACCACTGGCATAATCTCTTTTGCCTTGCCTGTATCATTCCCTAAAGTTTTTCCTCCAATGCAGCCATAAATCTGTCTGATATTCCTCCCTGAGTAACATGTTGATTGCCATGGCATTCCCCCAGACTTGACCTTGTTTCTTTGAGTTTGTGGCAACGGACTACACAGCAAGTTCAGCTTTGAGTTCAGTGTAGCATACAGACCATTTATAAATATGCAACTGTTAACAACTCAAGCGAGGCAAATGCATTCAGCAATATTGCATTTTACTGCTGGGGTAAAAAGGGTCAAAAGGGATGGCAGGGCATTTCCCAAGCACAAAAATTAACATTTAAAATAACGTTCAGAAGTTGGGTTTGAAATTCTGGAAAAAGTCACAGATAACTGTGAGTTTGAAGTGCTATTCCAGGCAGTAAAGCAGAGAGTTACACTCTGTAGTGTAATAATCAGAGGATCCAAATCCCAGCACATGGCATCAGACCCAGGCAGCCAGCACTGGGACTCTGGGTATCACCTTTTCCCTCTCCAGACTGCATCCCCATCTGCTGTAAGTTGGCCACTAGCAGCAGCCTCTCCTGAGAACAGAACCATCTGAAACAAATGGTATATTTTATTTCCAACATCTACTTTTTCTTTTAAAGTCATTCAGGTTCCAGGTAGGGAGGCTGGAGTCAAACAGTGACAAGTGAGCCCCTGGAAGACTGTTAACTCTGAGATACCCAGATGACTCAAAGATGTGTAGGCTGTGTCCAATTCCCCATGAAGGGTAAAGGGAAACTGATTTCTAATAGGATCACTTGTAAGGATAAACTGAATTTAAAAAAAAAAAAAAAACCAAACACCCAAATTACCAAATTAGAGTGTTTGTTAATATTTGCTGTAACAACACAAATGAGCAACTGGTATAAATTGGTTTTTTCCTAAAGTTTAGGAGCCTGACATTTCTAGACAGGAAGCTGATCTTAACCTGAGTCAAAAGAGGTTTTGCTGTAGTTATTGATTTAAGAGCAACAGGACATATCTGGCAAAGGGCAAAATAAATGAAAAAAAAATGGCCTTAATTTTCAAATTTACATGCTGGTCTGAGATGGAACCCTAATTTTCAAACTCCTCCAAAAATATCAACTTATGTAACATTCATCTATAGAATTTTCAACCATTTGCTTTAAACTTAATGAAGCTTTTGGAAAGACCTTTACCATTCCTCATTCAAAAACTAATTAAAAAATTTCAATTCTATTCTTCTCTTAATCCAGAGGGGAGAGTTTAAAATGCTCATCATCAATACAAATGAAAAATAAATACCAAGCAGTCCTTTTACCTAATATAATCCATGCAATCTGATTCCAGTGTTGTACTTGTCAGATCTCTATAGCAGTTCAGTATCAGCAGTAATCACAGGCAAGGCCTGAAAGCTGGTTTTCTGGCAAATTTCTGTTTCAGTGCAGAAAATGTAGAGGGCTGAAATGAAGAACAACTGCTACACTTACTGTGGATATGCTGTTCATCTTCTAATATTTCTTTTCTATAGTTTGAATCGGGGTTTCTATAGCTTTAGTAGGTGTTAAAATAACAGCATAGATTCTTAGCAGTCTAGACCCTCACACCAGTCATAACACTGTCATCTAACATTCATTTCACTTACGGTGACTAACAAGAGAAGGATTAGCCACCTTTTTTCTGTTTTTTCATTTTGTTTTTTTTTAAATGAGGAAAACCAGAACTGCTTAGGAACTTAAATGAAGTTCCTGGTGTGGAAACTGCTGCAGTAAAACTTAACGGTGGGAAAAGAATTCTGAGATTCAACAAGAGAGAGCGATTTCATTTGAAGTAGCTGGATAAATTCGTCTTTATATTTCATTGCAAGATAATGAATGAGGAATGAAGCACATTTGTCTCTGTTTCCCAACATAGTGAATGTCTCAGCGCGCAGTTGTATTACCGACAGCACTAGAAAATTACAAATTTCAAAATTAAATGTGTCTTACCATCATATAACAGAGTGGATACCACAGCAGTGAAGACATTATCTCCACTGTAGTTAAATCACAGATTTCACTGATATCCTATTCATTCTCAGCAATGAGCTGCACACATACTGAAGTTTCTGACAACCAAATATCAATTCCTTCTCTTGCCTCACTATTCAACAATTGCAAAACAGTAGTTTAGGGGCACGGTAGCACTCGTATTGCTTTTCCACTCAGCTGAGAAGAGTCTAAAAGGGAACACGTCATGCTGTTTTACAGGAGAAGCAGGGATCTCCGATTTGACTCCAAGAAGAGCTGAGAGATGACAGTTGAGGTGGTGAAGGGAAAATATGCCACCTCACACACACGTTAGATGTGCTAACCAGGAACGAGGCCCTGGTGGACTTGCTACCCACAAACCAAGAAAAAACCTGCTTTGTAATATCTCGGCTAGTGATAGCCTTGGTTGCAGTCACCACAATATTATGGAGTATGAGATCCTGCTGAGCATGTTGAAGGTTAGTATTAAGACAAAGGGTTTAGATTTCAGAAGACCAAACTTTAGCATGCTCAAGAGCTCAGCTGGGAGGAATTCCATAGGAAGCTTCCATGGAGGATAAAGAAGCTACAAGTGCTGGGAGTTCTTCAAGAACACTCTCCTGGAAACACAAAACCAGTTCATCCCCTTTAAAGGTAAGGGAAGTAGGTGCAGCAAGAGACACCCTTAGCTTAACTGTGAGCTTCTGAGTCTGCTCAAAATCAAAAGAGAAGCATAACAGAGATGGAAAATTGGACGAGTACCTGTTGAGAACTACAAAGGCATTGCCAGGGCATGCAGAGAAGCAGTTAGAAAAGCAAAAGCTCAGCTCAAATGGAAACTGGCCAGACATGCCAAAATCTACAAGAAAGGGTTCTTCAGGTATGTAAACAACAAGCAGAAACAGAAGAAAAATACTGGCCCACTGTTAAGGAGGAGAGGTGAATTAGTCACGAACGATGCTGAAAAGGCAACACTTTCTTCACCTCTGCTTTACCAGCACTGTTGGGCCCCAGGCCTTGGGAACAACAATCCAGGCTGATGCAAACACAGACCCACCACCAGTGAAGGAAGAGTTGGTGCGCGAACTATTACAGGAGCTTGACCCCTACAAACTGATAGGCCCTGACGTTATCCATCCTGGGGTTTAAGAAAGATGGTTGATGTCTATGAGAGGCCACTGTCCAAAATCTTTGAGAAATAGTGAAGATAGGGGAACTTCTGCCTTTTCAGCACCACAAAGCAGCTCCTGATTTGTCTCAGCTTTCTGTTCCTGTTAAAAAGTGCAGGATGACAGAGTGTAGGCTTTTACAAATGGATTGTGAACCTGAAGCAAAATGCTACTGCTTACTTCGGTGATTTCAGATGGTTCCAGCACACACTTATTAAACCTCTCAGCAATTGCTTTATACTGCATTAAAAAACCACAAGGAATAAATCTTAAAGGGACATTGTCGGGATTGACTGCCACAACAGACTACATGCAAAAATCGACATACTGGAAAGCTGTACAACAAACCAAAACCACATAGCATATAATTTTATGTGATTGTTAATGAGGCTTCCAAACTGCGATCAAAGAGAAGACTGGCCTTTCTTTCAAGGCTTCTAGCATTTTCACGTACAACTATTCATATTCATAGATGTCTGCAGAATCCCACTGTATACTATGCAATCTGCTGCAGGAAAAGATTACTTTTGAACTATCTTGCTTTTAGTATTGCCAAAACCTGTGTTCTGTTCCACTAATATATTTAAAGATGAGAAAAAAAAGTAACATTTACCGAAACAGAAGTATTGGTTTGTTGGCTGGTCTTCAGTAAGTTGCAGATTGTTTCCATTGTCTCAATCTCCAACCAAAATATAAACAAACAGAAATTGCAATGAAGAATTCATTCAGGAAGAAAAACAAACAACTCAAACCCCTCTACTCTCTAATCCACCCATCTGGCTTCGCAACATGCTTTGCTGTGTTATGCAGGAAAGCATTCTGAATGAGTTTATTGATTTATTCTGGTCTTCAAATAGAATCATAGCTTTAAAAAAATAAATGGATAAACAGGCTTCTCTTTAATTTCTCAAGCATTTACAAACAAATCTGTCTATGCACAGGAGAAATAAGCGAGGCATATAAGAGTTCAGCATTTTTAGGTGAAAACCAGACCTTTTAGTATTAGGGATACTTCTGTTTTTCACAGTATAGCTGTCTGAAGACATTGTTCTTATCTGGCTATCACCGAGTTACTAAAACTCTCTTGCAGTCGGTGCAAAGGAATGTCTAAAAAAGGAGGTTAGTGCAAATGTTGTCAAATAGCGGTGTCCAGTTACTATCTAGGCAACAAACTAAGTAGCAAAGAGTGTTCGTCTACCTCCCACAGTTAAAACTTAAGTAAAACACTTAAGAAACAGTTTTAAAATGTCAATAACTATTTCCACTTTAAAAGCCTTAGTGGAACAGATTTCTCTCATAGCATGTCTTAATTGAAACAGGAGCATTCCCATAGTGAAGTGTGGTAAAATGAGTGTAGCATGAATTAGCAATAGCTTAGATTTGAGCCGCCTCTCAGAGATGTAATTCCATTGATTTCAACTGAATTACTGTTGAATTGTGCTATTGTAAGAAAGTAAAAAGAGAGAAAAGAAGAGCTTTCATCTTGATTTTGCACCAGAGAACTCAATAGCAGTTATGCTGTTGACTGCAGTGAGTGCCGGATTCAACTCAGAGCCAGAGGAACACAATTTTTAGATCTGGTAAACTCTATCACAGCTTCCTGGGAGCACAGCCCCAGATAGCCAGTTTCTGCTGAAATTTTTGCTGTCCACTATTTGATCTAAAAAGATTAATAACAAAGGGTAACTCTTACAAAGAAAAAAAATTATCTTAGAAACGAATCTCTCATTGTGCAGAAGTAGAGTGACAGTGCTGATGTTGTTTCCTTTACTGCGCACTAAGGTGGCAATGTATAGGACTTGATCTCGCAAACAACACACGCTAGTTTGGTTCTGGACACCTAGTAGGAGAGTAAGTTCATGAGCGAGAGCAATGTGACTAAGTACCAGGAATGAATCCTGGAATCCATGTGGTGAAAAAAGTGAGAAGTAGAAACTTTACCTACCGGTGCCAGACACAGTCATTATGCTTGTTCTCAGAGCTGACCCTGGCTTGAACCTGAGCCTACTCTTTATTTGGCTGATTACTATGAAAATGTTAAATCTTGCACTATTTAGCATATATGAATATCAATTTGTTTTCTAATAAATAGAGGGAAAAGCAGTATTTGAATAATCATAAAACAAATTGAATGACTCGGCCCAGTGTGTTTCCTGGATTCTTAACAATTTGCTACAGCTAATGGTCCTTGCTTTCACCTCACACCATTAATTTTCAAAGTTATCATTAATCTCCAAGAAAAGCACTGAGCTTTGATCATTGCTGCTTAATTACATGGAAAAATAGACAGATTGTTAATATTAATTTGCTTTACAACAGGCCAACTAAGTTATCTTCAATTCTCACCGCATTGTATAGCTGCCACTTTATGCCAGGTAATAATTAATAAAATTATTAATTTAAACAAAGCTTTTTACTTTTACTAGTGAGATAGAAAATCCTTACTTGAGCTCATGAACACTCATATTTTACTGCACAACTCCTATTGTATTCTGTTTACCATATGTGAGCCCTCAAGATAAAGCAATTGCAAGCTTTACCTTGACATTTCTATGTAAATTGCTTGAAGTTAGGCATGGAAATCTCGTAAGACAGGTTCTGTCTTTCAGGGAAATGGGAGAATGTTCTTCTAAAAACTAGAAGGACAAATTTAAGACTGAAGTCGTGAGAGTAAAGGTGGACTTAAATATTTGAAGTCAGAGAAGTCTAATTTCTCAGAGAAGCAGAAAACTTTTTATGTCTTGAAACACTTATTTGGAAATCCCAGCTACCCCCCTTAGACTTTAGGTTTCCACAAGTCTTCAGGGGACAGCTTGGTGAAAGTGTCCTGGTTTTTGAATAAGAAAAAAAATACTTTCCTGACTTTTCATAGCTAGTCACTGAACCACTAAGGGGCAAGCAATCTCTAAATGAAGCAAATAAAAAGGCAGCTCTGGCATGTATTTGTCAGCCTAAGTATGGCAAATTTTGTTTTGGTGTGGTGCCTGCATCAGCTCTTCTTTTGATCCTTCATCACCTTGAAGAGAGATGAGGTGAGGCTTGAGATACTCAAAATCTCTACATATTTAAAGAGTTCTCCCGCCTAAGCACGCAAAGGGCTAAAAGCAGGGGGAACAGAACATCCTCAACTGAAACTTTAATTCAGGGGGATTTCTTCTATAATATGAGTAGAAAGGCTCCCATTATAGATAGGCATGGGCTCTCATACCATGGAGGGAGAGGAGAAGGTCATTAAATCACAGTTTTCCCAAGAGTCAGAATTGTTTTTCACACAATTCATACTTTTCCCCTCTTTGTGTCATACATATAATCTGAATCATAGAAACATGTGCTGAAAATGACTTCTGGAGACTCTCTCACTGATGCAGGATCAACTAAGTTGACATCACCAAACACTCAGCTGACATGCTCCTAAAAACCCCTTAAGGGCTCATACAACTTCCCCAGCTATCTTCTACCCTTTCAAATCTACCATTAAAATTAGGGCATTATGCCTATAAGCAAACTAAATAGCATCACAAGTTCAATGCATTGCTGCTTAACCTAGCAGTAATGCAACATTTATTATTCCATTTCCAACGACGGCTTGTGTATTGATAAGCATAACCCCAAACCCTGTCCCCTCAATCCCCCTCATCTGCCAGTCTTTTTTAGCAGAAACAAACCCCATTCCTTCAGCCTTCCTCCATAGGTCATGTTCTCGAAACTTCCTATCACTTCCCAGCTGTCGTTGCATCTAAACCATCTTTCAATACGTCAAGATCAATTTGTCAGCCTTCGGGAAGTGAGACTGTCCTACTGAGACGTCACGAACATGCTAACCAAAAGATTGCTTCTTTGGCCATTGATCTTCCAAGAGACATAACTGAATTACATTTTCCTCAAAGCCAGGCAGTGTTTACATCTGAGTGTCTGACCTAACAATTCATTTCAACATATAATAATATATTATTTATTTATTATATGTTAATTCTTGTTTTTAAAATAAGACAGGATGAGGAAGACCACTGATGAAAGCTCTGCAGTGGAAGATGACAGACAAAGTAAGATTAGAAGTGATTCTCCCTTTAATGACAACACTCCTCTTATTTTTTTGAGGTTTCTTTCTTGAAGCAGGGAGAAATTGTGCTTTCCTGTGATTGCTTTCTGTTGTCGTGTGACGTACACTTTCCTCTCTCTCATTATCAAAAAGTACATTCACTTATTTTTCTGCTTTAGCTTCCTTCAGAGGATAAAAGACGACAACAGTGTGGGTCCATCTAACAAACAGAGAGCAAATACTACATCAAACCAGAACTCAGCCAATTTAATTCAGCTCAGGAACATGGGAGATTTGAAGTGAACAATTTTTGTGACACAAAGAGAAATGAAAAGTCGACAACACGGAATGGAATTCTTTTACCATTAAAAGCAAGTCTGACAAGTTTTTGGGTCACATCCTCTGATCTAGATTGACTCTTAGAGACATAACCCCAAATCCTTGTGACTGACAAAGGAAGGGTATACCCCATCTTCAACCAAGTTCCCTAGGCAGGAGTAACCAACATGATGGTTAGGAATGCTTTGGCAATATCTCTAAGCCCAACCCCACTCACTGTTTTTCACTGCACTGTTTCTAAGTTGTTAATATAGTGCAATAAAATGAAAGGTCTAAATGTTTACATTTTGCTATATGTCACACATGACAAGAAAACTATTTCTTAGGTTATAATATATAAAGCAAAGGGCTCCAAGGAAAACCCAAAAGCATATTGAGATCACATTGATATACCAGTATTTCAGGAGAAAAAGTAGGAAAGGAGAGAGATTTCACTCTCTCCTTTAAGCTTTTACTCCTTTATCATACTAAAATAACCAGCATCAGACCCGCTTTTATTCTAAGGACCAAAAGTCAGATCAGATTCACACATCAGACTATCAATGGAATAGTATTTCATAATTCTCCCCTGTATCTCCAATGCTGATTGTTGCTTTCTTTTCTTCCTCCATCACATTGTCTTGCCCCTCCCAATTCTCTGCCTGACCACAAAATACTGAATCTTTTGTAGACATTTTTTTTTATGATGGCAAGTGTGACCCTATGTACGGTGTTCCTGCTGTCTGAAATGCCTTTCTTGTTTTTCTCTTTTCTCTCTCTCATGTTGCCATCCTCTCATTTAATCTCAGTTGAACAAATCTCTTTCCCCTTTTAGTCTAGTTACTAAGAGCCAAGGCAGAAAGAGATTAACTCACCACAGGATGCCTTTAAGTCTGTGAAGCACCGGGGGTAGCATCAGTGCATGAGAAAGTTGAAAGGTATTAAAGCTCTGTCACTGCAAACAGTTAGACTTGTGATTAGATCTTTGCATAGAATTAAGTATATATTTAAGCACTGACAAGATTGGGGAATAAAGCTATCTCACTTTCTGGGAGAAAAAGTAAATACAAGCGCAAAGTACATAAAGCCAACATGGTAGTATGGCATGCCTTAGAAATATTTTTCTGGCACATCCACTTTGCTGACCACAAAGAATTAACACAAGCAAAGTTTTTAGGACATCTGGGAAGCCAAGAATAACTTTGTACTATATTACTCCATCACCCAGCTTGTTCATGCTACGGCTTTTTTGTTTGGTTTGTGTGTGCGTGCTCAAATCAGCTCCTAAGTGTTCAAGGCACTTACATCAATGTCATTGATATTAGAGATTGTGTGCCACAGTCCATAAGGATTAGCTGGTTTAGTTTCCAAAAGTTACCACTCCTCTCAAGAAGCTAGTTATCAGTTCTTAGGGCTGCTAAATTTAAATGGCAGAATTTATCTCTCAAATGATTCTAAAATAATCCGTTCTCTCCCTCATTTAAAAGCACTCACCTCTAATGACTATGTTTTGACTAGTCACACAATGACAAGTGTCAGAGACTGTCAACACAGTTTAAAAGACAAAGAAGAGAGTCAGATGGAGGGAGATGACCCAGTTTTAAACTCACCTCTGTTACAAAACCCTTGGCCAGGGGCTTATGTCCCTTTGCTGAATCACTGCTGTCCTCCCCTGTTTGCTCCATCAGCCTGCCACTCTCTCTTAGCCCCAAGTCCTCAGCTGGCAGAGGTGGACACTGCTCCCAGCGCAGGACTTGGCAGAGGTGCATGGCTGCAGAACGAGAGTTGGCATGCTGGGGAGGCACATCACAATTTAAACCCCAAAGTAAGTATATTCCTGCATTTACAATCAACTACTTCCAAGTATTACATGCACATTTAAAAAGTCACAGCAGACTTACACACTGCTGTCAGCCCATTTGTTTCTGCTCCAAGTTTACTTCACTGCAGCATTTGTTTCATGCTGCCACTAAGAACATACTTCAGCTCCCATGCTGGTAGCCAGTCTCAAGTACACAGGCAGAGCTAACGTTCTTCATGAGGTCAAGAAAATATGGCTGCTCCCATGTTCCTCAAGGTCCTGTCCCTTCACAGATCTCTAATTATGCACAAATCCTGGTGTAATTCCCCTTTACTCAGTGCTCCAGCAATACCAATAAACAATTTTGCTTCTTCAGTAGCAGCTGCCTGGAAAGGACTAAATAATCTCTTGATATTTTTTTTTTTTACCTGAAATAAAGCAGCTTAGTGGCAAAAATAACAAGCACTCCCGATGGCTAAGAAGAAACTGGAAGATCTCAAGTGGAGAAGTAACACCTACATTTGCAGAGGCAGAGCAAAAAAAAAAAAAAAACCCAAAACAACAACAAAAAAACCACACAAAAAAAAAAACCAAACAAAAAAAAACCCCAAACCAAACCCAAAAAAACCCCAACCAATCGAACAAACCCCCTTGTTTCACTGCTCAGTCCTCCTCAGCAACTACTTCACCCTCTGAAGACCACTGGAAAAACTTAAAGAAAGAAAACAAGAGACTGATTTTTCATCCAAATTATTCTGTTATTTACTTGCTGAAATTAGTCCCTTTTTCCTGATCCTTTCACAAGTTGCTATGTGAAGTACAAGAACTTTAGTTTATTCAAGTGATGTACAGCAAAGGGCCAAACAGTCAGACATGTGAGGCCTTTTGCAGACTTTAAACCTAACAAGCAGTAAAACCACAGTGGCAAAATCAAGCCTTCTATTATTTTTTTTTCCTCCCACTAGAGTGGTACATTGTACTACCATGGACATCCTCAAGGAAGATCTTACTTTTTCCTTCTGGATCCTTTTCAGATTGTAGGCAATATAGTAGAAAGTAAAAGCACAGAGTGAAAGCATTTGTGATAGTAGGTTGCAGAAAAAAATAGCTTTTTTGACACTATAATCTTGCCTGAAGAGTAGCAGGACCTTATAAAGCTACATGTGGCCCCAGCGAGGTCAATCTGACTCGGCACAGACACAACCTTACCCTCATGGTGTTCTCACTGCACAATCCAGACCACCAGAGTTGTAAAGTCAGCCCAGCCCGGCAGTGGTTTGGGTAACAGCACGTTCACCCACCTGCAGTTTCCTTCCTGTATTTACTCCCTGTATTTGGCAAATTTTGCACAACTCCCTTAGACAAAGCTAAATGTCACCCACCACAGAGATGCTGTAAGTACTAGAGTCCTTTAGCTTCCCCTTCCAGTGAAAAATCTGTGGTGAAAATGAAAGTAGTAAGAAAATACAGCATTTACAACGTTTTTGACATTTTGGGTAGAATTCTTTCCATGGGGCTGGTTACAAAGTAGATCAAAGAATATGCTCAATTTTGATCCTAACAACATAAAACCCCATTATACTAAATCATTTCCCCACGGAAAGATTTCAATATATATGAAACTGTCAAAAATCTCCATTATACACATAAAGGGTACTATGTTATGTACAAAAAAAAAAAAAGTAATATAAAACTTACAGAAAAATGGGAAAGATAAATGAACACCTACCACAGAGGCTGGGCAATTCCTAAATGGCAAAGGGTCAGAAAAAAATCTTCAGGTTATGTTGTGAAGCATTTCTATTATCTTTGTGACTGAGTAGAGCACAGGGACTGCTATCAATAAATGTCCATATATATTTTATAGTCTGGCTCAGTACAGCCTATTTCAATTTTCAGTGACTTGTTGAAAAAAAAAAAAAACCAAAATCAGAAAGAGCAGGCCTGCAGCTATACAGGAAGAGACTACTAAACACAATATTCTATACTTTGACTTCAAAGACGACAGAATTTAAACCTTCTGAATTGCATATGCACGAAAGTACCACTACCTTCCTTCATTAGCTAATAAAGAAACCCCAAGGAAACATAAACCATATGCTACGTTAAGCACATGCTGGGACATTAGTCACGACTTTGTGTTTCTTCTTAGAATTGCTTTAAAATATTCATGTCAGATAATCATAAAACATCCTGAATTTTAAAGAAGTTGAAAGAAAAACCAACAGAACCTAAAGAGTAAGTTCCCCATTTCCAAGTACAAGCCTGGATCCACAGGGTTCTACATTCTTTCACCAGCTCCCATGGTCTGCGGCTGATACACCTGCATTGACTGAAATAGAGATATGCTAAACAAGCACCAATATAAGATAGCTCGCAGTGTGTTCTGGTCTCTTTGCTCCCCTTTCTCCACCTTAATTTATCTTACCTGAAATAACATGTGTTTATTACAGGGGTCAAAACAACCCTGTGAACTTTTGACTCAAAACATTTTCTAAATTTCAGCCCATAACACTTCACAAGCCTTCTGAAGTCCCCTACATAAAGCAATACAAGGATAAGCTACCTTTATGTGTCTCTCTTACATTGATAAGAATCAGCATTATATAACATTGACATTTTAATCTCTGAAACAGATATAGCATACACAGACAACCATTTCGAAGTCCATTCTGCAACTCCCAAAGTAATTGCTTGGTCTAAACCTTGGAATCTTTTATTGCTTTGCTTCCTGAGCACATTTGTCAAGCTCAATGGCACACCATTAACATAGATGTTTGTCTTATGTCACCTGCTTTTCTTCATGCCCCTTTGTTACTAAACAGGACTGAAAGAAGGAGGATCAGATCATCTCCATAGCCAGCACTGGACTCTAAACCAGAAAAAATGGTGAATTTACTTCCCTATTCATTCTCAGATACAGGCTTGTTTGTCTGAGATGTTTTTCCCATAGATTTCAATAGCTACCAACTGTTTAAGACAGTATATAGTCTCACATCTGACCAGTGTATAATTTTTAGATTGTGCACTAATACCCCTAAAGAAGTCTAGAAATCAAATCTTCATGGGAAAAAATCCACAGGGCTTAAAAGGAAATGCTGTATTTAGCAGATTTTTGGACTATTTAAAAACAGTACAGGAAGTTGTATTCTTTTACCAACTTTACCATAGAAATTCTGAACTACTTTGTAGAAAAAAAATTGCCTTCTCTTCTACTCTGTAGAGGAAGAGTCATTTTTACACCACTTATCCTTTTCTGGTGCAATTCTTCCATAGTCTGACCTAGCAGGGCTCTGCAAAGTAAGCTCAGTTAAGTGCAGTGCATCGTTAGAAATGGGGAAGATGCAGACCTGTGCATGCAAGCGGTTTAAGTTAAACTCCTTCCAGCCGTGTGACAGAAGAGGCACATACTCTCCAACACCACAGTCAAGGCGATGGCCAACATGACAACTTGTGACTCTTAAGTCTTCCATTCGCAGATATACAACAGACTTTATATGTAGCCTTGGGCTAATTTTTCCACACCTCATTCTGTGAAACAGGAAGACCAGCCCTTTCTTCCCCCCTGCTTCCACTCCCCTCTTTGCATTGTGACACTGCACGTGTGAAAAACAAAACAAAACAAAACAAAAACACTACAGAAAGAAATATCTCACTGAGGTAATGATACACAGCTTCTAGCTGATGTGTTATGCTCCTCAGGACACCCTTTTCTCTTGGTGTCCCTGTATGCAGCAATGTCAAGTGAAGAGGGCTTTGAGTGAGCTTGCTTGGCCACTAGAAGCAATGTTACTGTGTTAATATGGCATGCAAAGCTAAGATATTTCGACTAATACCACATTTTGCCATACTGAGATATCATTTGGCACTCCATCAGTATGCCACCCACCGTGTTCAGTACAAACGATAGTCCTATCACATCTAGTGCAATAATATGTCTACAATTGCTACAACACCAACACTGATAGGGAAATATGGTTTGGCTGGTGGGTGCAAAAGAGGCATGACCCTGTCAGGCAGTTGCTGAGACACAACTGTACCTACAGTGTTACCAAAAAATGCATAGCAGGACTAAAATGCATTAAAAAATTCAGTGGTTGTAAGCAGGTTTTAGAGTTAACGTGCACACTAACAATTCCCCTGGTGCTCGTCTCTGCCTGGAAAGTCATGTAACAATACATGTGGGAAAGTATTACTTTTTCTCTAGAAAGGAAAGTCATCATCTTTTTTGTTTTTAATCCAATAAAATAGACACATAAAAATAGAGCCCCATTAGAGATCAGCAAAGTCTACATTATAATAGTTAAATAAAAAAAAAATTTTTAAAAAAGACACAAGAAGGAAAAAAGGTTTGATCCTGCAAAGTTAAAAGCATTCTATCATTGAATTAACAAAGCATTTCTGTCATTGCTCTGCTTTTAAGTTCATGAATATTCCTCACGGATCTCAGCAGAACTATGCAAATACTCAGAGGTAAGTATGTGCTTAAGTGCTGTGCTAGGTAAGAAACATGGCAGTTTGAGCTCTGCAGAATCAAGGATTATGTTTAAATCTCCTGTGGCCGATTTTGTGCTAAAGTAAATGCTAGTGTTTACCTGAATGTCTTATTCTTCTCTCATTCATATCTGATACATCAGAAATGCATATTACTATATTTCAGGCTAAATATTTGCTCCTACATATCACAATTAGAGACTTCACAGTAAAGGATAAAGAAGCTTTTATAGGGCTTGGAAGTGCTCATTTCTTGTCCTTATTTCTAGTATTATAAGCTGAAAACTTTTTGCCCCTGACAGAATTAGTGCACATTCTCTGTATGATTTTGGGTTTCTAGCAGAAGACTTATCACAAAGGAGGAAAAATTCTTCCATTTCTAAACGTTAGACATGACCAACTTGCTTGCTAATTCCATTTCCCACTTCTAATTTTGTTTTGCACTATACTGGTGCTGAAGCTGTAAGTGTGCCCATGAACAATCTAATTTCCATAGAAGTTATCCATACCATTGATAGACACATAGAAAGAAATTGAAATAGATGTTTTCCTCTGCACAATGAGGATGGGATCACATGGTTCTTTGATAGCTACACAGCTGAAGCATGCTTTCATCTCAGAAGAAAGAAAGTATTCAGTAGGCAACTGAACTTCAATGGTAGCATTCTACCTACTTACCACTGCACAGAGAAAAATAAGCCAAATACAACCAGGGGAAAAAAATCCACAAGCAATAAACAAATCACAGTTAATAAATCACATGAACACAGTTAATAAATCACATGCAAAGGACACAAAGTCATTACTATTCTGACATTGGCCCTTGTTTTGCCTGAACATACATACTGACTTTTCATACACTTTTTTTTTCTGAAGCATTAAGTCTCCACTAATTGGTGAGGGAATAAAAAGGACAGGAGACTTAGAATTCATGTTATTTTACCTTAACATCAAATAAATATGCAGGCAAGAGGAAAAGCTATCTTACGACCATGCTATCAGCCTCCCGTACTTGAATTCCTTTGTGTTGCAGAATACAATATGTGGGGTTTGTTTGTTCGGGGATTTTTTATATATGTGGACTTATATATCTGCAACTAGTTAATTGATTTCATAAAAGCAGTTCTCAATTTTTTCGATACTTGTACAGAAAAGACTTATGAGAATGAAAAAAGCAAGAAAGTAAAATGCAAATTCAGGTCAGTTTGAGCCCTCGGGTGCTTAATGGGTAGGAAAAAGAATATTTGCAAAGAAAAACAAATTTACATTCTAATTTTACATCCTCATGAGGAATGAAATAGCAATGCAGTCAAACAGTGTCCATTTCGTTAAAAATGCAAACTTGTCACATTTTGAAGGGGTAATGTATTTAGTAAATACAGGTCAAGCTGGTGTCACACACTGCTCTTATCCCCAAGCTCTGAATAAAAATTCGACCAAAAGGCCCACACCTGTGAAGCTGGCAAAAACGTCATGCAAATTTCCATAAACTACATGCACAGTACACTTAGAAAATATGCCAACATTAACCTGCATAGATATCTGAAAATACTAAAGGACTGAAAAAGTTTAAAGTCTTTTTTACTTACATTACTCCACAAGGTTTAATTCTCAAGCAAAACAGCTGTTCCAAATGTATTTGTAGCCTATTTTCCACGGCAGCTCCTGCAGAGTCAGACGCCTTATTCTTTGATGGGATTACAAGTTTGGCTGATAAAGACAAGAGCAGAAATGCAATATACTCAGAATTCTGTAAGGTTTTTAAAGCCCTAAAATATATAGTGTTAATGAATTAAAACCTGACTAAATTACATAAGTGTTGAAAACAAATGAAAAGAAACAGAAAAAACATTTGTTAGAGGTCAGAAGTCAGTTCCATTGATAATACAGTGTTTACAGTCTGGAAGTAAATATTACATCCCTGCAAATACAACTAGTGGTACACACTATCAGAAAGATAAACAATGAAGATGAGAATACTCATTCAGAATGGACCCAAATGCTTGTTAAGCTGAGTCTACACCAAAAAAAAAGTAATATAGTTGTAGTGCACTGCAATTTAGAGTTATAAACCTCTGAATAAAGATTGTCATCCACACCTACAGAGTGGGGGCCCCTGACTCACACAGCAGCAACTCTAAAATGAGTGTCAAGTCCCAGTGTGATCTTTGGTTGCAGAAGAAGTAACGAGCTCATGAAGTCGTTTTGCTCATCTCTGAGGCACTGCTGAGACCCATAACAAAGAACTGCACGTGGACTTACTCTCATGCTCTAAGGATATTGAAAAAAAATGAGAAGGATACATAGAAGAGGTTTTAGCAATCAGACCAGGGGACAAATAAAAAAAATAAAAAGCTGCCTTGATTACACCTTTTCTTAAAGGAGAAAATGCCTGTTACCATGGCTCTTAAATCCTGCAGAATAACTCTAACAAGACTCAATGACAAAAAAAAACCAAAACACCAAACCAAACCAAACAAAAAAAACCCACAAGCACCAAAAAAATCCACCAAGTGAGGCAAATTGGAATTAGATAAAGCCACCAACCCAGCCCTCCTTCATGAAGCTTATGCTTGCCCCAGGAGGATACGAGTTCAGTCCCTTCAGGCCAGTGCTTCCCAACCGCCATTCCCTTGAGAGTTGCCCTGTGCTTCCATGTACGACAGGCCAGAGAGTGGCACAGAACTGCACACTCATTTCTTGGCTGTCACCAATTCCTGCTCTCAGGTGTTAGCAGCACTGTCCTCCTCTCACTACTTCTGTCACAGCCTACAGGACACACTGTCCCCTCTGGGATTAAAACCAGCACACCAGCAACCTCAGGAAAATGGCCACTGTACATGGGGCACCTCAGGCAAACAGCCACCTCATTGCCACTGCACATGAGGAGGCCTCCGGCAAATGGCCACCTGGGGCAAATGGCCACCACATCAGGGGGAGCCTCAGGCAAATATCTGCCTCAGGTAAATGGCCACCACAGATGGAGCTCTGTGGGAAAATGGCCGCCTTGGGAAAATGGCCGCCACGGGAAAATGGCGGCTGCATGCACTCCTATGTGCCCTGTAGTGCTGAAGGCTGCAGGACACACTGAAATCAGCCAGCCCAAAAGAGAGGGGGTTTCCTTTTCTACCTTTCACACACCCAAAACAGGCTTAGAGTCCTGCGCTGGAGCAGCTGCACCCAGAGATCTGCTGGCCATGCTGGCCACCTCTCCTTCGCCATAGGGCCACCATGTTCACCAGGCCAGCTCCAGGCTCATTCCCCTTCCTCTGCTGCGCAGCCATGCTATCCACAAGTGACTAGTGTGACCTCTCCACAGATGGTTTGTGGGCTGGGATTTATTCTGGGCAACTAGTGACAGGGCGCATGGGCTCTCTGGGCTTTCCATCACATTCTCAGCGCATTTTCTCCTGACCGCCTGAGGCGTCCATCACCAGTGAGCTCAGGGCAAGCCACCCCTCTCTCCAGGAACCACGCTCGGGAAGTTTCAGTGTGAAATTGGAAATAGAGAAATAAATTGTGGAGGTAAACTCTGCTCCCAGAGGCTAAACCCATTGCCGCAGCAACTGTGGAGAAAAGCAACCCACATCTGAGAGAAAGAGAGGGGAGAGCTGTGCTGCAGATCTCCATGGCTGCTCGATATAACTCACTATCAGCAGCACATCTGCTGGGCTGGAGGACAGGTGGGAGAGAGGAGGAAGAAATCACATTCCTTTCACACGCCATTTTAGTTAATACCTGCCGCAACCATAGGTTTGCTCGTAAAAACAATCTCTGCATCAAATATTAAAGCATTTCCAGGCAAGTCTGTAAGTTCTGTACTTACTGCATTCAATCTTTTTTGTTCATTCCATCAGTCCTTATTAAATAATTAATAACAGGTAAAAAATGATCTTTCACATTAATACAGTTCCTACTATTGTTAAAAGAGCAGCTCCGCCCGATGTCCACCACTTAGGACCAAGTAATGCACGGTGCTGATTTACCCTTTACATTTAAGTCTTGAACTAAAGGGCAGTTCTTTTCCCCTGGCCACAACTGAAACTTTCCACCCAAGCGCGCCCGCAAGAGGCTCACCACCCCGGGGACCAGCTTCTGGAGAGACATGGGCATCATAGCTGTCCTCAGCCCTCTGGCCTGGGGCACAGCTGGCTCCTCAGGCTTAAGCCACTTGCACTTCCACACCTTTTGCAGCTCTGCATATTCACCGAGGCCTCCAGCCATCTTCTTCCTCTCAGATACCACCCGTAAGCCTCTCTTCCCAGCTTTCTGCATGCCCCCATAAGGGTGTCAAGTCAGCAGCCCAAGGCCAGGTGCGGCTGCAAGACCCTGCCCCAACCCTGGGGACAACTTTCATCCAGGCATTTTCTGCCCTTCATCTTCCCGTTTTTCCTTGGCAGCTCCCCCAAGCCTGTTACCATGGAAATCCCCAATTATGAACCCTCCTCAGCCTCTCTGAGCCCCAGGAACCAGCCCCTGAAAGCTTCCTTCTTGTCCTGGTTTGAGGACACTACTTCTCGCAGCAGCTTCTCGTAGGCTGTGTCCCCAAACGGCCCTGGTTCCCACGAAGGGGGACCTCGCTGGGTACCCTGCAGAGCAGACCTCTAGGTTTCAAGCCAAAATTCAAGTCAGTCTCAGTTCAGCCACGAGAGGAACCCCGCACCACAAGCACGTCACAGACCATCACTGCACACGACAGCAAATCGCTCACAATTTATGCTCCCAGGATAGCTAAAATGTAGTTAAAAGTGTTGGATACATCACTAAAGGAAAAAAACACAAACAAACTAAAAACCAAACCCAACCAGAACTGCTCTGGTTCTCCAGTTTGCCAGTGCTCAGCTAACAATGTTCAGAGTGCTCTACTTAATACAATAACTATGAATTAAATTAAAACAGGTCATTCTACCCACAATAAAGTAGAAGAGATTTTCAAAAGGAAAAGGAAATGCTAACTGACACATGCCATTGCAAATCTTCCCCATAAATCTCTATTTTGACTTTGTACACATTTGATATTGCTGTTGGTGAATTTTGTAAAAAGTATTTGTACTTAAATTAGGTTCAGTAAGTTAATATAAAGGAATAAACCTATATTTTTCAGCATAAGTACAAATAATATTTTTTCATTTCTTGATTAAAATGTCATAGAATTGAAGAAAATGTTATTTTCAAGAAAATAATGCTAATGCTATGCTCCAAGTAGAATTATACATAATGCAACAGGAAAAACAATAAGAAATTATTCATATGTATCCACCACAATTCACTGATAGACTTTTTTTTAACCAATATAGTGTCTAATGGGCATAATAGCTGGAATATGAACAAAAAGCCATTTTCACTTCCAATACACTTTACAGTGATGCTTTTGCAATTTAAGTACCATTCTTAATCCATTTTCACAGGCCTTTACCTTAATGCAACAAGATGAAAGTGACCTTGGGGACATTTTCTCCTTTCCATCACAGACAATACAGGCAAACTGTGTGAACTCCAAAATACAAAGGCTGTTGCTCTTAAATGGGACTGTCTCAGTCAGAGCACAGAGACACTTTACAGCCACTGAGGCATAACTATATATTTACTTTCCCGGCGGTGTAATTTGCTACACTGTGATTGGTGTTGCAACTATGGTTTACAAAATCATAGCACAATTATTTAATGTAGTTCAATTTGCAAAACGCTCTCTGGCAATTGGCTAATAATAATTGACTCAATCTAAGCAAACCCTTCTCAAGAATCACTGTATTATCATTTTTTTCAATTACTTTGCAGTTAAGTGCAAATTTCTTACCTCTGAATGGCTCTATTTGAACTTACTTAAAAATGATCACCTTTGCCAGTTACAAAAACAGTATGTTAGCTTGTTTTTGTCTTACAGTGAAACATAGTAACTTCCAATGTGACATAATAATAAAGAAATCTAATAGGCATCGAAATGTGAGACACTGTCAAGAGGAAGTAGTTTTTAAAATTTTCTTCAAACAGCTACGATTGAAAAGCAACGTTCTATTCAATCATGCAAAGAGCAACATGCAAAAAAAACCCCAAACTGTAAGCTTTCTTTCAATTAAAATTACGTGTTTCAGTCATATAAAAGAACACAGTAGTTTGTCAAGCTATTTCACCCACCATAGAAAAGAAGGAGAATGTAGAAGTAGTCAAAAGTATTAATAATAATTTAAGAAACAGTAATTTCTTCAATTTTTATTTTATATACATTTATCATGTGGTTATGTTTTCATAACTCCTACAAAACTGAAATAAAAAACATTTTATGCAAAAATTGTATATTTTCTCCAATCTTATTTTAGTAGAAAAAGCAAAAGAAGTTATTTCAGATCGAACTCTTTTCAGGGAGTTTGTTACCTGGTATTAAAAAAAAAAATCTCATTCAAAAGCTGTGTTTAAAAGACACGTTTTTTATCTTTAAAGAAAACCTTAATACGTTTTTCTTTAGCTTTTCATATGGCAGCCCTTTGAAAGGCTGAGGCAGCGCTCAGGAGTTTCATACTCCTATCTACTATCTCTATCTAGAAATAATTAAGTAATTATTGTGACCCAGTAGTTTCCTGGGCAACAGGAATTGGTTTGTGAGCTCCGATTAAGAAAGCACGGAAGGCAGAACTGCTGTTTACATCCCTATCTATTCCAGGACTGGGATGTATGTTTAAGTGAAACAAATTCCCTTTGCCCACCAAACTTGCGTCGTTGATTTCCCCTTCTCTGAAAAGCTGAATTGCAAAGCCCTACATAGGTGCTATGGCAGAAAGGAGAGACAGGTACCAAAATCATGACATTCATGTCAGGAGAATGGTTCAAAGTGTAGGAGCTCACCCCATTTCTCCTTTTGGGAGAAGACCTGCCCCTGAGCAGCCAATGAAACATTCTCCCTCTGAGCTCAGAGGAAGTAAGATCATGTCCTGCTCCTCCAAATCTGGGGATTAAAAATGAAGAATGTATTTAGCCCTGTTGGCAGTCGCAGTAGAGGTGCTAATGAATTAATTAGCAGGCTAAACGACTAAGGTTCCCCACTCAGCTTTTAAAAATCCACATGCTACCAGTGAGCAATGCCATCTCTACATCTTTGTCTACGTGGTTGTCTGCCATTTGTTACACTGAAGCTATTAGCAAGTTTAGATAAGGGATGGCAGAAAAGTGGGCTCTAAAATATCCTTTAATTTGGCGTTTGGTCAATGTTCTGACAAAGGTTATCAAAGAGGTCAGGTGATTTTCATGGACAAAGTGTCTGCATGGTGATAAGCAGTGTGATGGAAACAGTGACACAGAAAAAAATCATTCTCTTGTCACCCTGGATAACATTAGAGACATCCTTGTGTAGTTTTACTGTCATGGGATAAGTGATAAATTATGTATATGGCAAAACATCATGCTGATTTTGGGGAGGGCATCGTGAAGGTGAAATGCATACCTTCTGCTCATGAATGTCGATCTAACTGAAGTCTTGGAAGCGGATACTGCTGTCAGACTGCTACTAAACAAAAGGGACAGCAGACAAGTTGTCTGGGTGCTTGCCATGAATTAGGACTGAATGAAACTTCACTGTTGGAGAAAGCAACGACTAGAGATCCAAAAAAAACCACTTTGTGGGACAACAGAGTTGATTTTAAAATCCTTCTTTCAAGGCTGGGGCACATCAAATTCTCTAAGCATTGGAAAGAGGAAAGAAACTATCACTAGCTAGACCCCAGTACCAAACTGCGAGAGTAAAAATCAGTAATTGAAAATACACTATTATATCTGTTTTTGCAAACATACTACCTGGGTACTCTGTCTTTTCTATATTTTTCCAGCCCAAGGCCTTGGCACACCTCCTCAAACCAGCTCAATGCTCTGTCATCTTCTCACTGGTGGAGACTGGTTGTATTTCACACTCACTGGAATATGGCAAATGCTTCTGCAGTTGCGTAAAATGTAAATAATTAGCAAATGCTGATAACACAAAATAGAAAGCAAATGTAAGCAACCCTCTATAGAGGTTTATCTTCTGACATATGGATGCATAAATACATACACACACCTTTCCCCCAATATCAAGAAGCAGCAAGTCCCTAATGTATTTTTGAAGGTATGTGTGTTCTTTGATTTGATTCTAGTTTCAAGACAATTTCTCACATCCAGTAACTGTCATTATAGGACATAACAGTAAATCAGTCTGGCCCTTCCAATATTTTTAAGCAACTTTATGAACTCTGCTGAAAAGTAAAACATTTCATCATAGAGACGTTGCTGACAGACCACATAAATGCAGATGCTGATACCTGCTTTTGGCACAGACAAGACCATGAGGCTAAATAATACCACACCAATAGCACCCTTACGCCATCCCAGGTACCTGTTGCCTGTGATTGGCAGCTGTAATAGAAACCCAAAAGTCAGCTCTGAATGCGGCTGTTGGTCACAGACAGTAGCCTGAGATTTTATTCACCATATGGGCTCCATATACACAGCTTTACATCTCAATATTACATTGACTATACAACTTGAAAATACACAGCCAAGGGCTGAAGCCAGAAGAAACATTTATGTTAGAGGCAAAAGGAACCAAAGACAAAGACTGGGGATACCACAGAGTGACAGATCTAGAAAGTCTGTAAGATATGCTTGGGAGTTGGGCTTGATTTTATCTTTTGACATTAACAGGAGCTGCTGGCATCATTTGATACTACATTCTGTGCAATCAAACATGTAATTGTTGTATATATGATGCCAGATATCCCTTAAGAGCTTCATCTGACATGTGTCACTCATATGAAAGAATTTCATAAAAGCACTGGATATTGAGCTGTACAGACCCATGAATGCATTATCATTGGCAAAAGGTCAGCTTTTTCTTCTCTTTATTCCCCATGCTATTTCTGAAGGAACAGAACAACCCCTTTACTCATGTCAGGACTTATTCTACATCTAGGTGTTACTATCAGAGAAAACTTACTGGATTTTTTTACCCTTTGCTACAAACAAAAACATTTTACCCCTCACTCAGGAAATGTTCAGATTACATAGGGCACAGGCAGTCTTCAGATGGCTCAAACGTAACAGCAGTTCTAAAATCACCTTCTAAAAACACCATATCTGCTTTGATTCTCTCTTGCAATATAGGAAACAAGATATATCCAGAGTTAGAAAATCTGACAATATTTGATTGCTCACTGAACAACAAAACCATTATAGTTCATGGTAGGAGAAAAGGTGCTGGTTCACGTTACAAACTGATCTGCCCGCGAGAAAACAGTTGTAAAAGACTGAGGAGTAGAACTGCAGCTCTAACGAAACATAACTAAAAGTATATTGTGATACGCCTTTATATATAGTAAATTCACTTGATTATAAAAAAAATATTACTTTTTAATATGGTAAATTGTGATATTGAAGACAGTGAACATGAACCCTGATCAATAAGAGAAATCTTTCTGCTTCTTCCATTATAAGAATATGTTTCTTTCCATTATAAGAAAAAAAACCCACAACAAAACCCAGCCTGAAAGCAAACACTTTCCAATAGATCTCCAGGATTTAAATAACTTTATATTGCTTGAGCTTTGTGCTCCCCCATTACAGTCCTTTACAAGATTGAAAGAATTTCAGTTTTCTAGTTCTTTGTTGTTGAGATTAGAAGTGAAACAGAAGGTTTGGATCCTCAAGTGAAAGCTTGCATCTCTCCTCTGCCTTACTTGTATAAGATCATGGAAATTAGAGCGAGAAAAGGACAGTGGGTTGCTCATTTATTTGGAGCATGCTGTTTAAGAAAGAGGCAGTATCTATCATCACCATGAGGGAAGAATAATGGTATCAGCTAACTTAGTGTGAGCGGTATTTCTTTTAAACTGAGGTTTTGTAACATTCACTCATTTTTAACTCAAACAATTTGTCAAAATTCAGGATCCTGACAATTGTTTTGATTAGGAGGAGGATATCATGATGGAGCCAAGAAATTTTCGGATGAAATCATGTTTACTTACATAGGATGTATGTGGTTCTGTTTCCATGACCACAGGATCAAACACTAGAGCCTGTCATTGCTCAGACCACAAACAGATAAAGCAGACTTTTTCTTCAGTGGCACAAACCCAGCGACACATCCCTCTAGTTTGTGCTCCCTATCACACTCCAGCGATGAACCTTGCTTTTCTCACGTGTTATTTCAGTACAACCTCACTCTCAAACTCGCTCACGTGAAAACAAAAGCCCCTTAGAACTGCATAACTAAAGCCTTGCGCATTCTTTCATTTTGGGTGAAGTCTGATGGGGTTTTCTGCCACTCGCTCTACAAAGCGTCTCCCATGCCTGTATTTTACACCAGTTGCTCACTCCAGCTTTATTGAGATTTGGCCTCATGTATTTAAAATTGTAACGGGTATTACATGGGATCAAACAGTTAAAAATCATCTCTTGGAGCATGTTTTCAGTGTCCTAGCCGGAACAGCTGTCCCACAGATAAAATACTTCAAGTGAGCAAGATTGCAGATAGAACATAGAAAAAGCTATCAGAGCACCACAAAAATAACAGTTCTGGAAAGGAAGACATTAACATAGAATTAACAAATCCAGATAGGAAGTTTGGTCTGTTAAGTGATTTTATTCAAAAAGGTTAAAAAAAAAAGACTATTTTACTGGGGGAGGCAGAGAACAGTCATAGAAAAGCAGGGTCAATTTGGTATTCAAAACACCCTATTTATCAGTCCTGTGTACTAATGGAGCAGTTTGGTATATCTTAACTCCCGTTCCTAAGAAACATCTGGCCAGAGTTCTCTTAAACATCTCAAGAGGGAGCCTAGAGCCCTTCTGAGGGCTCTGTTCACATTTTACATTACATTTTCCTAACCTCCAACCTGAATGGCTTTCTTCCATATTGAACTGACACTTTACTGTTCTGTCCCAAGTACAAAAGCATAACAATTAGCTGCAACCCTCTGCACAAAACCTGTTGCAAATTGGGATACCATTAACCTGTCTGTCTCCTCTTCTTTTTATTGAATATGATCCACTTTTTTCAACTTACATTCTGTGCTTTCTAAACTCTCCCTTGAATTTCCTCCAATTTGTCCATGTCCTTATTAAACAATGAAATATATGTTTTTGCAAGAATATCACATTGCTGACCTATATTCAGCTGTTGTCCACTCCAAGATCTCCACTCAAGGTCCACTCCAGCCATCCATGCTTGGGCAATTACTGTTCTCCATTTTTCACTCCTGCTTGCCCCTTATCTTCCCTGGGTACAGGACTTTGAAAAGCTGGACCTGGTCTTGTTGATTTACTTCTTTCTTTCAAATTTACAAGGCCCTTTGAATCCCATTTTTGTCTTTCACTGTCCTTACAGCATAACAGCTTGATGTCCTCTGTGCATTTGACCAGTACAACCTCCGGTTCATTACCCAAGTCCTTGATGAAAATATTGAATAAAAAAGGTCTGGTTCAGCCCCACTTTAAATGTCCGCTCACTCTGGCAGTGAACTACAGCTAGTTTTGAGTGGTTTCTACTCCATTGTGTCCAGTGTTTTCATGCTAGACGTATTTCCCCATATAGTATATAAAGATATCAAGAGAAAAAAAGACAAAAGCTTAAATAGAAGTCAAATTATATATCCACCCTAAGTACTGTGTCAATTATCCTGCCCAAGAAAGAAATCAGATTAGTTTGACATGATTAGTTCTTCACAAGCCCATAGGGTGTTTTTTTTTAATCGCTTCATCTTCAGCAGCTGATAAATTGACTGTTTAATAATTTGTCCCAGAACCTTTCCTGGGGCCGAAGCTGGGCTAACTGCTCCTGAATTTCTCCAGATCAGTCCATTTTTTCCTCTTTTTTTCCACCTGAAATCATCAAGTGAGAACTTTGTGAAACTCTACCTATTAATAAAACCTATTCTACAAATGAGATAAACATAACTAATGTTCCAGAAAGTGATCTGCATATAAAGAAAAATACTATTTATCTGAATGATCCCAGGAGCTTCACAAAAGATCATGGCTCATCCAGTGAAATTGCCAGGGAACAGGAACAACTGGGACTGCTTATTTTAGTAAGAATATGAATCAGAGGTGACGTGCTGGAAGGATACAAATAAGTGCGCAGCATAAAGAAGTTAAGCCAAATGCTCCAGTTAATCCTCCTGTGATGCAAAACAAGCAAGCAAGCAACAAAACTGAAAGGCACACTTTTAAATGATAAAAACCCCCACGTTCTTCTCATTTTAAAAGGACAGTGTATGGACTCTTGTAAAGTGTTGCCAGCAGTCAATAGTGAGGGAAAATGCCTAGCAGAGAGGATTAGACATTTCGGTAGATAAGAGCCAGAAGCAAATGCCACCCCCTCCACAGAGGATCAGTAAAGCACCAGTTTGCCTTCTTGAATCTAAACCAAGCGCATGGCCACAGGGAACGGCTACAGCAATTAACTCCAGGGTCTCAGCACTCCTCTTGGTGCCCAAGTGGTGATCATGCCCACCACTGGATCGCTCTCCCAGCACGTTCCTACAGTTGTGCTTCTGCCAGTGATGGCTGGCTACGTTCTTCTTCCCCTCTCCCCCTGCTTTCCAACAGTTTCTTTACCATTTTACAGCCATATAGCACCTGATCAGCCCCAATCATTCTGCAGTAAGCACTTGCTCCAGGACCAGAAATTTAACTTGCATGACCAGCCCCGCAGAGCACTGTGGTTAAAACTTGCCAAATTTCCCCTTGCTTATGGCTTCTGCATCTGGTCTATTATTGACATTCCCATGCATTCACTTCCACAACTCACTTGGCCCTTTTCTCCTTCAAAATTATCCTTTTAACTGAAAAAATGAGGTGAGGGGCCCATTTAGCCTGGGACCCCCACATCAACTATCACACTGCTCACCCCGCTCTATCTCCATAGCGGCCCACTTCTTTTTCATATGATTAAACTCAAACAACTTTACAGCCTTTTGTTCTAATATCTTTGCAAAGTCCACCTTGGCTCAACTGCTATTTCTATTCTCACTTTACCCCTATACTCCTTGCCCACCAAGACATATTTACTGCACACTGTTCAGATTTTGCTCTGAAGACAGAATTATCAATTTCCTTAGGGCTTTTTATAGTACCTGTCGGGATTATATTAGCACTTCATAAATGTTCAAGGTATTGTAAAATAAATGCTGTTTGTTTGAGGACTGGGGACTTCTCCCCCTACAGGCACTTCTAGGCAAAGAACTGAGGCAAAGAGAAAATAATGCCAATATTGCACAGGAATTGTGTGTGCCCAGATGAGATGCCTCACGCCTGACTTTTTGAACCAGCTAACACAACGTCGTGGTTATCGGTTCAAAGCACATCTAGCACTGACTTGATCTGCAGCTGCAAGTCAGCACTTCTGCAAATCGGACCCCAGGGTTCGTAATGATGCATCACGGAAAAGATCACACAAGCAGTCATAAGGAAAGTGCTACGTTCACAAAACTTGTTCCATAAGAATACACTGACAAAGGTGCTGAGCAAATCCAGCTCTCCAGTGCACCATTCAGGCAAACCTTCATCAGGAAGGCATCATCTCAGGCCCTGCAATCTCCAGCTATACACTACGCAGACTGCTCAACATGCCCTTGCTTCATTCTTTTGACTGCACCCTCATTCCTCCATTTTTTTTCATTATCTGCCCCAAGAAACAGCTTGTAACTCACCTCCATTATTCATTTTTGCCACTCTGATGCTGCCATCCCTCCAGTTCGTGGTTGTGAAGTTAAAGGCCATTTCCTAACCACTGGCACACGGAGAGCTACATCAAGGTTGCACAAGTATTCTGGGAACTTGACTTTGCAAATTTAATGTCTTTTGCAAGTCCGTGGTCACATATGCTTATAATGCAGCAGAATTAATAAATAATCATGCTTTTCACTTTTTTACTTAGTGCCTTATAAGAACCATGAGAAGAACACCACATATCCCCTGCCCACTCTCTCACCTTTTTCTTTGCACGTGCACACCCTGAGGCTACATGAACTGCAACCTGAGGAAGAGAAAACGGAGCACAAGACTGCATGGCCTCTGTGAGTAGGACCAAAATTCAGGCATTTTTCCACACACACTCCCCACACTCCTCTTTCCATGCTCAGCAGCGGCAATTCTTTGCTTCTTACTCGGGATAAAGAGAGACAGGACATAGGAGACGTACGTGACAGACTGCAGCCCGAGTCCATGCGTGCTGTTTGCACACCCATTTCAGCCCTGGTGCCAAGGCTCAGGATGGTGCCAGGAACTCACAGCTGGCTGGGAGAGCCCTGCCAGTCAAGGTGGTCCTGGGACCAAAATTTGCTGCTACAGCTGAGCACACAGGGATGGCCATGTGCTAAAGGGTTCCTGATTTTGCCTGAGGGATGGTCACACCATCCCTATGTGCCGTACAGCAACTGGGCAATGACTTTCATCTCCCCAAAGCAGAGCAAGCTACAGATTTTACCCAGAAGTTTCCTCCTCTGCTGAAATTACCATACCATCCATTTCCTCCAGCTCACTGCTGCAGACTCCCAAACCAACTACTGAGTGGAAAGACCAGGAAAACATCTAGGTCATGTAGAAAATAAAGTGCCACTTGTATAAGTGCCATTATGTTCAGTGATACCTGTATGGAAAACACTCTTCACAATCACTACAACAAAATCTTCTCTTCTCTGCTGGTGCAAAATCCTAAACTAGCATGGAGAAAGAATAAAGGGGAACTTTTTTAAAGGCAAGGAGAATTAAGAGAAAAAGCGTGGGGGGAATGAACAAGAGTTAAACTTGTGTAGCTAGCATTTTATATCCAAGCTTTTAGCACACACACACACAAAATTGCACTGTGTCAAGGGCAAAGACTCCTTACAAAGATTGCATATTGCTGGGACCTTCATGGGGGAAATGCAATAGGCAGTTGGGGCTTTGGCTGGAGCTAAACGCACCCATCAGTGATTCAGATCATTTTGTCCGATAAGCGGCCATGGGTTTCTGCTGAAGAGAGGCACTGCAATTTGTGCTTCTTGTGCTGTGTTCCATACATTGACCTAACGTCAATGTATTGCAGACAGTTAACAAATTTAGAGATCTGCAGAATGATGAGATTTAATCTTTTCAATTCCCCCGTTCTAGATAGCAAGGCACGTGTGGGAGCAAGTGGCTTTTTCAAAAAAAATACCATGATCGTATTATTAAGGTTTAAGTACAGATTTTAGTTATTCGAAGTGGATTTGTTTTGCTAGAGAAAGGAGGACTTCTCTGCTGGGCTACCAATAGAGTGTGTACCCTTGAAAGATTAATGTTTGCCTGAGGAATTTTCACACTCCTCTGCTGGAGGCTTTGCTGTCACACCACTGCTTCTGAAGTTCACTCGTTGTGGTCAGCTCGAGGACTTGTGGTACAGGGCACGTAGTACAGCCGGTGACCCCACACTCCCAGCAGCTGCACAGGATCCCAAGTCTCCATCCAGATTGTGCTCATCCAGCCACTGCTGAGCAATGCAACCTGTCTGGGAGCCGCAGTGTGAGCTACGGCCCCGCAATATTCCTCTCTTGTGTCACAAGTCCCTACCAAAATCCAGCTGGTGTTAGAATTTCCCTGTTTTCAACAGATCTCACACCAATAAACCCAGAGAGGATTGTTTCTCCAAGAAGCTGACCTGCTAGTGACTGTAGTGGTGAATTATATTACCTGGATAACACTGTTCTTAAAACATTAATTAAAAGGGCTGTTTATTTTGCAGAGGAGATCTATATCTATATATATATAAACACACAAACATAACAGCACAACTACTAGTGCTGAATGACAAGCATCTGTCTTCTATTTATGCTTTGTGGAAAAAGTGGACAAACTTTTTCAGTGAGCAAGTGGAGAGCTCACCCTGTCAAAACTGCAGTAATTAGCAAGTTCCTAAAAATACTCCCACATGAGTAATAATCCCCCATCCCATGACCTGAAGGATCTTATGAACCACCTGGTTCAGATGAAGAAACCGAGGAGCCTGAGCTAGGCAACCTACCCAAAGTCACACAGTAACTGCAGCCTGGCGCTGAATAGCCAGGAGGCAGATTTACTCTGAAGTTTATTGTGTCTTCTCTACGTTTTGTTCCTCTTGAACATAGCATTTAGTTAGCAAAAAGGTATTTACTGCTCACTGGAAGGATACATGATTACTCAGCATCTTGCATCACTGCATGTTTTTACTGTTTATTTCAGTTGTGCAAGCAACAAAAGCTGTTGCTTTTGGCAAGTCAATAAAAAAAGCTCCCATCGTTCACAGGTTCAGCCCCCGCATTTGTCAAATGTATTAGAAGATAGATTCTGTCATTTACAGCACTTTTCATCTTGTGTAGCCCTAAACACCAGCAGCTGGATTGAGATTGCCTTGTAAGAGTTCATAAGGGACTTTTACTGCCGTCAGATCTAAGCAAGACTTAAAAACTACTTCTCAAAGCAAGATTTATTGGAGGGCTAGCATCTGGTGACAAATCTTAAAGGAATAACAAAATCCTTTGTATTGTGGGGTTTCTTGACCTGCCTGTTTATTAATGTTCATCTTTTCTCATAACTCAAAAGCACAGCTTTGTGCTTCTGATGCACCCTTATGGAAACAAATAAAATGATGCTGCTGCTTCTGCTTGTCCATACCACAAAGATCAGCTCATTAAAATGTTAGTGTGGAAGTTGCTGATAACTATATTTAGTTGCTTTCCCTACTCAAACTACTGTCTACCAGCTCCACAACAGAACTGACTTGTCTTCCAGGAGTTAAAAGATTACACATTTTTATTTTTTCTTCATTTTCTATTTAAAAAGCTCTGACTCCTGTCATGGATAGGGACACCATGCAAGACTGTAACCACTGCCATTTCAGTGCAACTTCAAAACGCGAGTGAGGGACCCTGGTCTGCCATGCGGGCTGGAAGTTTTCTTTTGCCAGCAGTGAAGTTTTTTCCCCTCAATCTTTTTTAGCCCCAGTGTGCTGAAAGACAAACTGCAAGAGACTCTTTCTGGCTGCCCTTATTCAGGCAAGATTCCCAATGCACTTAAGAAGAGTATTGTGCAAGATCATGTATTTGGAGTCCAAAAAGTGGAGTCCCCGAAAAGGGAAATCCCTTTTACACATTCAGACATTTGTACCTGGTTTCCAATGTGCAAGAACTGAGTCTAAGGTGACCCCCGCCCTGAGGAGCCAGAGGGACATATGGGAGCAGTCCTTAGCGTAGCCTGCCCTCCTCCTAACAGCCCTGCTTGCCACCCTGTCATCTGGAGCATGGCCTGAGCAGCCTTTTCCACCCTCCTAGACTCTAATGACTGAATTCAGAAAACATATCTAAATCAGATCTTCCCAAACCAGCTAATAGGAAAAACACTCTGTTGTGCCTCACTGATCTTGAAGTCCCTCTTGTTCTGTGAATATCTTACTGGGAATAATTCACCAAAATAATACCCCAGATCCAATCACAATTAATCCCTTTGTATAACACTGGCACATAGCTAGAGCTTCCATTATCTCTGTGTTCTTACATCAATATTAGCCAGAATCGTATCACTGCAGCACTTCAGTTCTGACTAGCTCATTGCTAACTGTGACTCTTAATTGGCTGCAATATTGCTGCTTTCCAGGTTCCCAATTTGTATGGGAATCAAATTTGTATTTGTATTGGAGCGTTAGGCATAATATTCCTCTAGCAATCACCTTAGCCATACAGTCACAGACTCTGCTCTGTTACAGAAGCAAGTAGTGCAGTATTTAGGAAAAAAAAAAAGCAAACCCAAACCACAAAAAAAACCCCCAAACTCCACGACCAAACCCACGCATTAATCAAAACTAGTCTGAATTCCCATCCGTTCTACATGGAAGGCTATCACCCATACTCACACGTTTCTGCGAGCATTTCCCAGAGTAATTTATTGGCTGGAACCTTCTTAGAAGCAGCTAATTCTAAAGTAAACCACATATAATACTTAGGGAAATAAAACTTACATTGCAACCAGAACCTGATTCAAGAAAATAATATTATTCCCCATCAGGAACAGAAAAGAGCAAACATATCAGTAGAAACGAACACAACCTGAATTTTAAAACCCTGTTACAAGTTATTTTCAGGCAACCTGTTCTGCAAAGACTTGCAGATATATCTAATTTATGTCCTGGAACTAATCCTATTGTTTTCAAAAGATTGTAGCAGCAGAGCCCTCTCTTGGGCCAGGATGCCACACACAGTTTGCAGGACTCATTGTAAAGCTAAACAGTGGCACAAGTTTTTGCAACGCCACCTCCTTACACGAGAGAATCAGACGTGTGGTTTGGGGCAGCAGCATCATACACTGGGGTCTCTGGATGTGCTTACACAAAATACAGTATAACGAGTCTCCAGTCCTGATCTTTGTGAGAAATAAGCAGATCTCAACTCGGAAATAAGACTGAGATCTGATTGCTTAATTGTATAGCAGTATAAGCAAGTCTTCCTCAACACACTTAGAAATCCCTAATAATAAAGGAATTTAATTATTTGCAGTAATTATTGAGCAATTCATTATGAGCCAGCAAATAAGTTAAAAAAAAAAAAACAACTCATTGGCCACTACCAGGAAATTTGTTACACAAAGAAATAAATTAATTAAAAATCATCCCACATGAATTATCTGGGTAGCCTTGGTAAATATATAACCTCTTCCCAATTTTATTAGCTGCTGCCCAGCTCTCACACACAAAATGCCAGTGATTGCATGCACAATAAATATTAATGGTTCATAAATTAAATAGCATTATTCTTCTTGACATAACACCATTTTGCAAAGCCCCATGGAAAAGGTATAGGCAGTTTTTTGAGCAAGCTCTGATAGAAGAAAAATATGCCTTTGTTTTTGCTTTTAAAAGCATTTGTCAGAATTTATAGGGTATATCCAGAAGGCAATTAAAGCGACATTTTACAGAAAGCTACCATATGCCCTCAAATAACAAAGAGCAATAAAAGGAAAAGTGTGATCTGTGAAAACAATTTGATTTATAGAATCACATTTATAAAATGTAGATACTTTCAGTCTAAACAATTTGCATAGGAGGAGCGTATGCATATAGATAACCCAGAATCTTCACAAGGAGTAAGCTGCATTATTCACATTATAGCAGTGCTTTGCTACCAAGGCTTCATTTTTGGGTGATAAAAGCGAGGTGGGCTCTGTCCCCTCACATATTGCTTCCTAGAAGACATTGGCATGGTGACATAGACCCCAGCCAGAACAAGGCAGTGCACTGGGGGGCCTGCTGTCCCACAGGCATTACTGCTAAGAGGAGTTTCAAGGCCAGCCTAGGAGGCACCCAGCGGAGCTGCACTGCTGGGGTCAGAAGGAACTCTGCCCACTCCTGGCAAGAAAGGTAAGAAGAGCAGAAGCAGGAGAGTAAGAAAGGCTGGCACCATCCTCAGGGCAGAAACAAGAGCTAACAGCTTCATAGCCTCATGGGGCAGGCCTGGAAGGGTCTTAAAAAGCAAAGAATGACAGCATATAGAGGGAAGGAAAGCAAGCTAGTGGAGAGATGCAAGAAGAGTGATGAAGCACTTCAATTAACAAGGCAAGAAGTGAACCTCAGCAGCAGCATTTTAATCAAATATAAATGGAATGTGAGTGTTCTCCCAGCTAACTCCAAACATGAGGTGATGAAACCTGAGTCAGAATTTTAGTTGTGCAGACACAGAGATGCTGCTGCATAGAAGGGAACAGCAAAGTAAAAATGTCCTGGAAGTAGGATGTGAGGACAGAGGGGACACATTGAAACAACACTCGCATTGCAGGCTGGGCCATGAGACAGCCAGTGAGTGGTCTTGTCTCCAGTGCTCAGAGAAGAAAAAAAAAAAAAAAATACCCGGAAAAAAAAAAAAAAGAGAAAGTGACCTTTAGCAAGGAAAGGGCAATACACCAAATTTTGTCAACTGAATTTCCACAAAGAGTTGTCCAGAATGCTACAACCTTAGCTTGCATTTGCTAAGTATGCATGGATCCCTGAATCCAAGTCCATCTATGAGATTTCCAGAGATAGGACATAACAGAAAAAAAGGAAAATATAGTTAGATCTCCAGCAAAGAATGATCAACTGCTGAAGGTGTTTCAATTCAAAAATAAGGATAAACTGGAAAGAAAGTACCTGCAGTAAGACACCAGAAAGCAGTTCATTAAGCTTTAGGGTAAAAGAAGATAGAATGGTGAGAGGGAAATGGACTGAAGGGTGGCTGGTTTATTTTAAAATATAGGAGCTATATGACATAGTCAGATCATATTTTCTGTGGAGGAGCCTGCAAAATTATACTGGTTAAGGAAAAGGGTACAGAAGGAATTGCTAACTGAGAAGCCTGAGGGACTGGGGAGCACATAAAATGTGCTGAAGCGGGTTTTTTAGTCACTCAAAAATTAAGGTTAGTGTTGCTAAAGTGAAAAAGATGGACATTTTTGATGGTACAAGTAGACTGAAACTTAGCAACTCAAAGGAAATGCTGAGTTCTCTGCAAATCTGTTGTCAGAAAGGACCAAACTAGGTCTTTATGGGAGGACTAAGTCACCAGCAAATAAGTTCAATGGAGACAGTTTATAAGCTGTCCATTCCTTATTTGAGATGGGACTTGAGCTGGTCAAGAAGGCTGTGGTTTGAGTTAATACAGAGTAATACAGATGTGGAAATATTGCTTCTTTCTCCCTCTCTTTAGTGCACATAATACAGGATGGCATTTTCTTTGTCTCTCACAAATATCGATTCACTAGAGACAAGCTGAGTTGGGGATCAGCACACTTGTGTCAGGAATGTGTAAGGAAAAATAATTTCTCATCTTGGGGAAACAGAGGGGTATATTAGGTGCAGAAAACATACAGTGACAGAGAACACACAGAGATACAGAGCTGAAGGACACCTCATGTCCAAGCTGAACTCACAAGCACATGCTCAACACTAGCAGATACTTACGGAGCATACAACTTATTTTTCCCATTGTTTGAAAGACTTCGGGTTGCTCTGGTCAGTGCAGTAGGAGCTCAAGGCCTCCTAGAGGGTTAATGAGAGGGCCTCAGCTGAGAAATTATCTGTGGAGACACTAAGGAGCAGAAAGATCTTGTGCATATAGTAATGCAATGCAAAACTAAAGGAAATTCTAAAGTATTCCTGTATTCCTGAAGTAAAACTATTTCTTCATCTCACTTTCTTTATAGCATTTCAGAAACCTGTAGGACTGAAAAAGATACTGCCAGATCTAATGAAGAGAAATATTACGTAACCCTAAATGCTAGTTATTTGGACTTCATTTAGTTTCAGGTACTTGACAGAAAGTGACAGAGCTCTTCAGTGGGCTGTTTCTGCAGTTTTACCATGATCCCAAACTGGGCTCCACTGCTGGTACTTCAGCAGTTAATTCCTTTATAAATAGAATATTTCCATTTGAATTCACTGCCTGGGTCAAAACAGTCACGTATTCGGCATCCAGAGAATCCCACGAGCCCTGTCATTTTTTACGATCAGCAGAAAATACAATCTCTACGTTGAAAGTAAAGGATATAAAAGTGCAGAACACCTGCTTGCTACAACCACAACAACTGCCTGGCTCTGAGCTGGTGAAACATGGCAATATTCAGTAATTTATAGAGCAGCAAAGACAAAACAGTAGGAGGTTGCACTTCCATGACCAACAAGGCGATAAAACAAAAGTGGGGGGGAATGTGATTTGAGGTAGTCAGACCCAAAGTGACACAGATATTTCTGCTTCCCGCAGTAAATAAAACATGCTGTGTCAGCTGGAAGAAAAAGCAATGCTGTCCATCTTAAAAGAAAGGCAGTGGTGAGGGAAGGTCATCTGCCGCAGCCGCAGCCTGTTTAATGTGGAGTTTGTTCCTCAGAAGGAGCCGGCGGGGGGACAGCCAGGCTCTGGCCAGCCACAGGAGCAGCTCCCCACACCAGCCTTGGGGGCAGCTCAAGGGCAGAGCTTGCAGCCAGGCTTGTGAGAGAGGAACAAAATTCAAACCAGTATTTCAGAAAACTAGAAGAAGCTGCTTCCTCCTATCACAGCACCATGTTCCTAAGCTACGGACTGAAAAGGAAAAGAATGAACTTTTTCCAATGTGTCCGCTTTACGCTGGTGATTTTACCGTCTTTCCCTCTACACGTGTGCTGCAAATGGAAGGATTCCCCCTACACACACTAAGCACTGCTGTTTTATGTCTACAAGTGCTTTCCATCCCACAGCCCCGAGAGAAGTCCATTGATTTTAGGGAGTTTCACCGTTATACAAAAGCTGGACAACAATTTTTGCTTAAGGAAATATTTCAACACCAATGAATGCAATTTCAGCATAAAGAAAAAAAATCAATACAGAAAATACCTTATGGTTTCCTCCAGCCAACAGAAAAGAGCTTTAGCCCTATGACTTGTTCCACCACATCACCATATGTGCTTACTTCTGACAGCCAAGGAATAACAAATTACCAGAGAGCAACAAGGTGGTATCTTAAACTAACTGTCCGGCCTTTCCTGCAGCCAGGACCTCACCACTCTCCATAAGGAAAGTACCGTCCAAACCATCGAAGGGTTCACCAGGCTAATCGTTACTTTATCTAGCCAGTGATTTGCAGGCAGTGGAAAACAAGCAAGCAAACAAATAACAAGATCGCAGATTTCCTGAAGCTATGAGAAAAGTAGGTATTGTTTGCATAGTAATTACCCTGGTTCAATTACAGCAAGAATAGTCTTAAAAGAAAAGTTGGTCTCCTTCCTCTGGGGGCAAAAATGAGTAAGAAACTATAATTATCTTCTCTACTTATTTCCATGAGAGTTGAAGTATTTCCTGTAGACGATGAAAAAGACAGTACTTAGCATGAAAGTGAGACATTTATTTTCAAGAGATATGGGAAATTCTACACACTACACCTTTAAAGCCTTCTGTTCATTGCCCCTAATGTTCAATAATTTTTATCCAAAAGTAGTACTTCTTCTTAGATAGACTATCAACTGCTCTCCAGTCACATCATTATACGCCAGGCGTGTTAATATAAACCTGCAGTCATTCTGCGGAGGTCCATGTTCTAAAAGTGGCCTTGACTATTTTTCCATACTATCTCAGTGTAGTTTCACAGATGACACTGATAGTCCCCATTTACAGTGAGAATAAATCCCTAAGATCATAACACTATGCATCTTGAAACCTGCAGATGACTTTCCCCAAGAAATTGCACAAATAAATCACCTGAAAGCAATAACAGCATAGGAAAATTCTACAGCTCCAGACAATGTGCAATCAGCCAACGCACACTGTATATATTCCTTTGCCTTTATCATGTCTGACAAGCGTACGGTTTGAGACTGACAACAGAGACTGTCTGTTCATCAGGAACAGGGCAGAATTTACAGAAATACCTCTTGAAAGGAAGCACTCCAGATGGAGTGCCAAATCTCCATGTCAGTTCCAGACTGGTAATAATTTGTGCTCTATTTTCCTATAAAGCAACCTTTTCTTGTAAGAATATTCAAAGAGCTTTTGGAGCTGAGTGTAAACGCTTCAGCTATAGCACTTCTGCTAAAATGACATAGTGCAGCTACGAGAAGAGCAAGCACAGACGATTCAGGATACGGCAAAGTATATAGAAGTGCCTTTTGCCTCTAAATTACTGTGTTAAAAATGGTTTAGGTCAACTGGGTAGCTGCCTCGCAAAATTTGCTGCTGAAACAGTCCAGTTTCTAATTCAGAAGAGCCAGATTCTAATCACATTCAGGTTGACGTGCGATTGAAAAAATATTAACTACATGAGTGAAAGAAGTGTCAGGTTTTTATTGAATCCAAGGTATGACAAAATCACTGCCAATGGCACAAACCCACCATTTTTACTGTCACTGCCAGCTGCGGGACTAAAAATTCAGCAGCTCAGCTGAGAGGCCAAGGACTATGCTGCACTTTCGTATTCATTGCAGTGATACCTCCCAGGCATCATCCATACACCACAGAAGAACTCACAGTCCTAATGTGCACTGTAGGTACAACCTTTGCAGGTAACAGCTTTCCTAACTGGTGGTGCAAAAGTGCATCTCTGCTGCTTGGGGTATTTTGTTGTCGCATCTTTAGGAGGCTGTAAGGAGGGTCTGTCCTGCCTTTGCATGCCAATACTGCCATGTGGGGGGTCCTCCTGAATCTGGGTCTTTCAGCTGGACTCCACACCCGCACAATGGCAAAAGGGTTTTACCTGGCAACAAACATACTGCTCACAGCAGTGAGGTGAGCGGAAGGCTGTGGAAACCTCTCTCTGGCGAGGAGCTGACTCTTGGGAAGTGGCTCAGCACCCAGGTTATTTCTTTGTGAGGTTCTCCATGGCACGGGTCATAGGTCTGAATTACATGGGGGAGCACAAAGGGGATTTGCCCTTTTGCAGTGCCAGAAGCAGTGGCAAGCTGAGAGACGGCAGGAAAGGACACTCGGCTCCACTAGCTTTGCACCACAAGGACTTTCCCTGGCAAGTCTTTCCCCCTCTGCTGCCCTGACGATGAGCAGCAAGCTCTGCCTCATCAAATTTGAAGAGCAGATGCTGAGAGAAGAATAAATATGAACCCTCTGGGTCAAATCCTGAGAAGGACCATGCTAGGAGCGGTCCAGGGGAATGAGGTAGCCTGCCAAAGAAGGAAATGACATACTGGGCAAACCAAGACTCAAAACCAAAGTCTTTGCAGACATCCTGCAGTCAAGGGCAGATGGCATTTGCAGGCAGGAGGGAGGAATGGCCTCTGCAGCTGTAACCACTCAAGCAGAGGGAAGGAAATGCCCTGGGGGATGCAGCATGGTCCCCCACATCTGCCACCACAGCCCCTGTGAATAGCTGCCCCAAAAACTGTATCTTTATGGCTGCTGACACTGATAGATGGCAAAGCAGGAAATTATCAGCCTCGGGACATGAGCTCAGACTGATGCATGAAAAACATGCACAGAAAATCACCTTATGCAGCTGGAATTGGAATCGATAACTTATCAACACTACAGAGAAGAAGGGGAAAAAAATCCCAGTTCTCTCTGGCATGGCGGTTCTGCTTACTA
Source organism: Limnodromus scolopaceus (assembly GCA_028565335.1). Classification (NCBI taxonomy): domain Eukaryota; kingdom Metazoa; phylum Chordata; class Aves; order Charadriiformes; family Scolopacidae; genus Limnodromus; species Limnodromus scolopaceus. The sequence goes on from JAOXNO010000002.1 coordinate 6,468,288, forward strand.
ACTAGGGCTATTCTGTAGCAGTCAATATTTTTGCAAACTGGATGTAATTCATGCACGAGTACAACATGGATTGAGGTTGGCTGAGGAGAAAAAGGAGATAACAGAAAAGAAAACCTGTACCTGGACCGTATTTGAATTTGGAGAAGTTCTAAAGCACCTCTATCAGGTGACATTTTCTCTTTCTCTGTGGCAGCCCAGAAAAAAAAGTGTAATCAGGTCACCATGAATTTTACTCCCAAGGGGTAAAAGAAGGGTTGTCATCATCACTGGTAGGCGAGGAAAGATGAGAAAAATATTAAGTTCTGCCTTTGTGCATTGCAATTGTTGTTATAGCTTCCCAATGTCATTTGATTTCTATGAGCAAGTATTACATGGTGTCTGTTTTGAGAAGAAATTTTCTGGCATGCTTCAAAAGCGCAAAATTCACAGAGAATTGTTTTTTAAAGGAGTTAATAGTGTCTGAAAACTCTGTTTCATTTACAGTCTAAAGGAAAAATGTAAATACCTTATCAACCCTCAAATTGCATGCTATTTGATGCACCAGTATTGAGTTAAAAATGAGTAATTCCATGCCTAAAGGAATCAACTCTCACTTTCACTTTATGTTGAGGGTCATTTATGCGAGTTGTGTGCATTAATCCAGATGAGAAGAGTTATAAAACACACTTGCATGGAAAAAAAAATAAATCTATTCTATCGAGTTTTCATATTGTCACGCAAATTGGTTCTATATTCCTGTGCCATGCTGTATTATGCCAGAGGAGGAAGGCACATCCCTGCCTCACTAAATTGTGGGGAAGTAGCCTCAGTGGGATGGAAAAAAAAAAAAAAATTAAAATAAATTGATGAAAACAATCCATTCTCAGCTGAAGTTGTGAGTGGGCTCCAGGATATTTTGGTAACTCACTTGCACAATATACTGCTCCAATGTGCTAAAAAGAAATGACACCAGAGTACTGCACGCACCACGGTTTTAACCTCATGCAAACTGAGTCATGCATCTTGGCCATGGTGTTCATGGGGATGGAGGATGCAGCCAGTGGGCCGGGGTGCCCCGTCCTGCCGCCAGCAGCAGGCTGGTGCCCCCCAGGTGGCTCCTCCACGAGCAACCCCAATTGCAGCAGCACAGGGAGGTGCCACCCTTCCTCACTCGCATGAAACCAAGGGGGACACCGCTGAGACTCTGCACACCCACAGCTGAGCTCAGGTGCCCCCTCCTCATCTCTCCAATGCCCAAACCATGACTGGCAGCGGCCCAGGACTGGCCCTAGGAGAAGTCCAGCTCCCAGGACTGGCCTTCATTCTCCCAGCACCATACTGCACCAGGGGATCTTCCTCCCTACACAAACGGATGCACTCACTGAAAACATAAACCCACCTCCCTGCCTGTCCTGGATGCTCCAAGTTACTCCTAGAGAGATAGAAAAGCCCACAAAACCCCATCGCATGACAAGATATCAATACAGACTCTCTTGTACACACCTTTGATAATTTTCTGCAGTGAACAGCAGAACATACATTGCAAAATGTGAAGAAGAAATAAAAGAAAATAGCATTTCTCTAACGGTGAAAAAGTGGACAGCCAAAGGCTGATGTCCCCCATTACTAAATACAGCCTGAAGAAAAGTAGTGTCGCAGCATTAGATTATATTTCAACAACAGGATGCACTTGGTGTCCTTGAAGCATGTGTCACCAGCAGTTGCCTTCATTCTGTCTTGCTCTAGTAGTGGTGCTTGGCTGTTTTACATCAAATCACAGTAACTTTAACCAAGGATAAGTACTGGCTTCTGTGGAGAGCCCGAGAAGCAAGAAGCATGACAAGAAGAAATTCCTACTAACTGCAACTATGGCATTAGAAATATATCAGTGGCTCACAGAGAAGCCACATTTTCTAGCATTCAAGCACTTACACAGCCTCTAATGTTTTTAGCCTCTCTACACCAAGGAAGGGTGGAAATACAGGTACGGAAGTACCACTTCTCCCATTTTAGAGATGGAAAAGTGAGGCACAAGACCACTATAGCCCTTTGCAAGGTCACACTGGGCGTGACAGGTTGCCACTGTCTTTTCTCAGATGCTAACTCTTCTTTTTCTATGACCCTATAGGTAAAAGGCAGCAGGTTTTAAGGCAGATCAGAGACTTTCCAACACCCTCATTCATGCGAGGTCCCCCCTTCTCCCCTCAGCCGGATTGAGTAGAAGGAATTAATCTGGCTACTCAAGGCAGGAACAAGGTCCCTTAACCTGTTATTTCTTACCTTGTAGTAGGCATTTGTGTCCACATCCCAAGTATTCAAAGACAGCTAGATGACTTAAGACCAAAGCTCAACTCTGAGCTCTATTATTATCTGAGCAATATTATGACACTACGAGGATTCGTTCTGGGGACCATTACACATACTGAGGACAAAAAAGGTGCTATGCAAGAGCAGAGTGCTCTCAACCTTCTCATCTTGGGGATCTTCAGCTATGAGAGAAGAGTGGCCTGACACTGACAGAGAAGGCAGTACAACAGAAAGGTGTTCAAAGACAAAACTCTTTTCCAAAGTTTCCACAATGGTATTGTTTGGCCCTGTGGGAAATATGCATATACCACGTTTTGCTGAGCTTGTGATATTTTCTTTGACATTTGAAACTTATAACAATAGGACTCAATTTAACACAAGTATTTCTAAGCGCGTACACGTGGCATTTCTTTCAAAGTAATTTTCTTCTATTATCATCAGAATAACTTGTTATGTACGTGACAAAGCCTCTGCGTCAGCATAGTCTAAACCTTGCAAGAACAGGATCATATCAGAATTAGGTGTTCCTTATCAAATACATCTTCAACAGACTCAAGTTAATGAGGAACAAAAGTTTAACACCGTCTGAAACAAAGTGCTGTTTTCAGCTGCTGTTGTTCAAACAAGCCATGTAGTATCCTCCATTCTTAGAAAAGAAGCGATACAGAGCCAGAGAAATTAACTGTATCCCAAGGCTTGGGACTGAATGCTAAAAAAAGAAAAAAATTTACCATGGTTCTTCCTATATAGAGATTCATGAAGGTAAAAGTTAAAATTATTAAAGGCTTGTTTGGGGAAATTTTTGGAACCAGATAATTGCATAGAAGACAGCTCAAAACAGTGAAAATTATTAACATAATAAAAATGAAAATGTGTATATGGTACACTCAGTTAACAATAAAATTTCATAATTACACCACCGTAGTTACTCTTAGCAAATACCAGTTCTAGTCTCACCAAAAGAGCTCTCTTCTTGCTCCCACTGACTTGAACAAGGCTACTCGCATGAATTTATTTATCTATCCTAAGATCACATAATTTTGGAAAACAAAAACCCAAACAGAGAAACCATGTCTCCATCTGCAGGATCACGGAGCCAGATCAGAGCCAAAGGGTGTCCCCACAGCAGAGCACCCCTGTCCCCATGCTCCCCCGGCCACCCCAGAGCCAGCCTTGCTGGGCTCCGCGGCAGCATCCCAGCCTTGAGCAAGTACCGAACAGGACCCGAGTAGTCAGTATTTTTCAGTTTTGGTTCATCTTCTATAAAATGATGATAAAAGCAGTCTTTTTGTTGTGGGGAACTTTCAGCTGGATCAGGCCTGCAAAATATTACTGCAAAAAAAGGCAAGCAACCAAAAAAAAAAAAAATCCAAAAAACCCAAACAAAACTAAGCCACTCTGTATGCAGTAAGAGTTCTGCATCTATACAGCATCGCTTGTACAGCGGAGAAGGTCATCATCTGTGTTTGGCTGGAGGTTTCGCTCTGTTCCGAGGCGCCTCACCACATGCAACGTGTTGCATAAAAATGCAATGTGTGGGAAAGAAAACCCTGCGTAACACCACGGTGTCTTGGTTGATACAGCTTAACGACTGGCTGTGAAACAAACAAAAGCCAGGACTGTATTTGAGAAATGCCTGTTTGTCAACTTAATTCTTATGGTACAGTCCGATCAGTCAACTGCAAACACAGTTACAGATCTCTGCAATAAAATATTAATAGCTCTTGTACACTGCTTCCACAAGGTAATGTAGTAAAAAATGAACATTGCTGACACATTTCCACATTTTCTCTTTTGTTAACGTTGAAAGCTTACATCTGAGAAAGCCAGTTTACTGCAGCATTATCCCTTTGGTTTTTTCCCCCAGGAGGTATTTTTCCTTTAAACCTTAAAGAATAATTAAAATTCCTCACACAGGACAATAGTAAATAAGATTAGGGTATGCATTTCAAATGTAGCATACTAATGGCATTTCTGGACTCCATAATAAATCATCTCTATTCTCTGCAAGCAGTAAACGGACAAACTCCCTGAAATAAACATCCCCCATACACGAGTCCCACACCTTCACTCTGATCTTATCTTCCCACATCTCTGACATGCCCAGACATCTTGGTATTGTAGACACAATATGAGCACATTTTTTTTATACATCACACAACAATCCAGTAATCTCATTAACCGCAAATACCGTAGGAATGCAGCAGCCTGCTGATACCCACGAAACCGTTTCAGCCTTTGCCAGGGCCAGTTGTCAGCAGTAAGCAGCCAAACGTACATTGCTCTGATTCCCTTTATCGTTTGGGTTTACAGTTGTCCTTTAGCACTGAACTGACAGAAGAGAAATGCTTTAACGTTCAGTCTGAGGACCACTTATTTCAATACAGTGAAGCTGCTTCATTTTTGTACCTAACCTTTGGGTAATCTCATCTCTCCCATCGCTTTCTGACATTTCTGTTTGTTCTGAGTAGCTGCAGTTTACCCTACTGCAAACAGTAAGATCATGACTGGACATTTCTGTTATCTGATGGGTTTTCTCTCACCTTGCTCTTCTTCCTTCTGCGTAACATTGGCACAAACCAGTGCTGTGTTTTCTGCCTCCCCTGTGCTAAATCACACCATATCTATTGAGGCAATTACAAATCTTGTTTCCCAAGTCTGAGTTCCAGTTCTCCTGATTCAACTTGGAGTTCAGGTAAATCCCAGCCCTCTGTTAAACCCTGGGAGGGTGAAATGGCCAGGCCTACGCTACACCTGATAAACCCTGTCCTACTTTGGAAGAAATCCTGCTGGTTTTGTACATTAGGCACTTCTTAACTTCTTTCCTCTAGAAAGTCCATTTGGATAAACAAGGATACCAAACGAGTTTCTGTTTTCCAGTTTTCACAACTAGTAGAAATGAAAAAGGGAATAAAACACTAAGGAATGGGGAAGCGTGGGTGCACTTATTTTCAGAAAATTGCATAGATAAAACAGAACTTTTTTCTTCCAACAGACATTCTCCCAAATCCCCTTTAAGTTCAATTTTCTGCTGTACTTCTCAGATAAGCATTCATACTTCTTGGTTTTAGCTCGTGCAATCAATATAAATTGGGAAATTGTTACCCCGTAAATGCTAACACATTTTCTTCTCTTCAGTAACTTCAGGCTAGAGCAGGTACTCCTCACACAGGTCACTGTTTGGGGGCTTCACAAGGATGAAATCTTTACTACCGACTTTTGTCACTTTACAGATCTTTACTATTGACTTTCATGTTCCTGTGGCAATGGAAAGGCTGTCACTTTGGGGCCAGCCCTCAGAAAACTTGAGTTTATTTACAGCAGCATGAGCTGAGCGTACCAGCTGACTCCTGCCTTGGTCTTGTGTTTGTGGGAAGGCTCCTTTGCTGTGCCAGAAGCACCACCAGCATCACACCAGTCAGCACAGCCCGAGGGCAGGCGCAGACCCTGCTGGGGCTGGCGTTAGAGCTGGCTCAGCTCCCTAAAGCCAGTGCCAAGTAGGCAGCTGGAAGCTGTGAAGTTTAGTCAGAAATTTTGATGGAAGTTGCCGAAGTGATAACTAAAAGCTGCTGAGGCTTTTCTTACATCAAGGACTCGGAGGTTCTACTTACAGAAAGCTTAGAAGTGAGATCAGCAATTCAGAGAGCTGGAGAATTTCGTAATAAGATAACCAAGTTATTGTGATTGCAACAGCAACTCCACCTGAGGCTATGACCACTTCCAGGTCATCTCAACTGTTCAGGATGTGTTTGGTCTGGATGATCTGATTTAGAAGTTAAGTCTTTTGGGGAAGATCTCTATGGCAAGCCAGCGAACTTCGTGATACAATGATATTAACAAAGCTCATTCATACAAAAATCCAATTAAACAGAGAAATAAATGCACACTAATTTCCCAAAGCACAGCATGCATGAAGTCCTCCCTTAATAGATGACCACCAAAGCAGAGAATGACTTTCATGCCAAATGACTTTCCAGCACAAAGTATCATACACAGGATTTGGTCACAATTTTCAGTTCAGGACTTGGAAGAAGTAGTGATCTGCTTTGTAGGGGAGTCAATCCATTAACTAATACTGGGAGACAAACTAAAATCTGCTAGTGTTAAAACAACATGAGAATGAAGGTGTGACTGTTACCTGGGCACAGGCAGCTCCCACAGAAGCACAGAACTGCACACACAAGCAGGCTGGGGTGACAGCCGTGCCAGTACACCTTCACCTCACTGCCCACAGCACTGCACCTCTGGGGGTGTCCCCACAACGCTGTGCCTCCGGAGGTGCCCACAAGCTATTTCAGACACAGAAAACACCCCACACTCCTCCTGCAGCAATTCAGCATTTCTTCTTTTTTGACCCCAAAACAGCTGGACATTACTCTTGAAGCTATCCATTTCTTAAGAGGCTCTTAAAAAGCAAACATCCCACAAACAAACAAACAAACAACCCTCCAGATTTCCTCAGTTACCCACAGCTTCTCCAGTTTGTGCCCCAGCCTTACTCATCATCTAGCTCCAGCACGTTTTGACAGCCGTAATCCATTTAACTATAAAATACGGGTCCAAGCCACTTCCATTTTTTTCCCCCAGAGGAAAACCTTCTCATTTAACCCACCTCACAGCTTATCCTTCTGACAACATAGCCACACTGCTTATCAGAAGGAGCAGAAGAGATAGGAATGAGGAAAAACATAGGCAGAAATAACTCTTTTTAAAAACAAATGCCTGCATCTCTTCCAGAAATTTCAAATGTAATCATTCTTTTATTGCTAGACATCCTGCTCACCTCCTCCTCCATGCAAGTGTGAGCACCAGCACGGGTACAGGTCTCGGAGGTATTGCACATAGTGCTGCTTTATAGCTGTCGTTTCTGATTAAAAGCTGCATGTATATCCCACTCGACTGAGGCTGGATCTCTCTCCAGGTCTGCCGTCAGTCTGCATAAGGCCTCTACATAAAACAAAAAAAAACCAACAAAAAAAAAAAGAAATGCTGCAGCTTTTAATGTTCATCTGGCTCAGCAATGAACATCTAAATATAAAATGTTTATTGTCACTTAAGGTGAGCTCTGTGTCCCAAGCCAACGAGTTGGCATCCTACAAAGCCAGGCATATATTTGCAGTTGTTGCCATCCAATAGTTTGCATTGTTATGAACAAGATTTAATGGTTACACTCTGTATCTATTACCTATTTAAATTACTCTTCCAGCATGTGAATGCTAAGTACCAGAAGGGGCAGATGAATGCCTATATAAAACTACAGTAAGAAAAGAAAGATTCCATCAAACATTGTTCTAACAAAACGTTTAATGGAAATGAGTAGCACCCTGACTCCATGACATTTCACTCCTCTCTGCTGAGCCCAGAACTAGATGTTGTTGTTCCAAACCCGTTAGCATAGAAACACAGAATAGTTTGGGTTTGGAGGGGACCTTTAAACATCAACTAGTCCAACCCTGCCACGGGCAGGGACATCTTCAACTAGATGAGGTTACTCAGAGCCCCGTCCAACCCAACCTTGAATGTTTCCAAGGATTGGGCATCTACCACTTCACTGGGCAACCTGTGCCAGTGTTTCACCACCCTCAGTGTAACAAATTTCTTCCTTATATCTGGTCTAAATCTTCCCTCTTTTAGTTTAAAACCATTACGCCTTGTCCTATTGCAACAGGCCCCACTAAAAAGTCTGTCCCCAGTATGCCAGTAAATAAAACATTTCCGTTCTTAAAATTCTCCTGTTTGAATCTTGATTTACCAAATACAAGAAAGCATTTTTAAGAAAATCATACAAATTGGTTCCTCTGACCTAAATGGCAATAGCAAAAAAAAAAAAAAAAAATTGCATCACCAATCTGCTTTTGATAACTTTTTTCCCATAATAAGTTTTCTGCCAACCAAGTGTTCTTCCATGTCTATTTTCAAATCTTTCTTCCATCTTTCAAATATAAGAGAAAGAGATTCAACATTCTTGAGCATGATTGCAAGTGCCATGAAGAATTATTGCTCTGGGGAAGAAGGAGGACTTTGGTCTGAAATCTTTCTTTTCCTCTTTTCTTTTCTTTTTTTTTTTTTTTCTTTCTTTCTTTAAATCTGGTGCCCAGGTCACGGACATCTTTCTATAGACTATTTCTAAAGCTGAGTACTTGGAAAAAATCCTGTCATCGGGACACTGCAGCAGTGCTCAGATCATTCTGGAGAGTCCAACATCACCAAAAAATTCCTGAGAAATTTTGAAGAAAAAAAGGTCTCTATTTTGACTTTAAAAGACACCATTGTCAGGAGCAATTACCATTGTCTAATCCCTCCTTTCATACCAGGCAGTTTAAACTCCCTGTCATAACTGCAAACCATTCTGTAATTATCCTTCCTTTTTCTCATTTTCTTCTTTTGCTATAGCTTCTGGGACACATCCATCCAGCCGCAGCTCTGTCATTTCCTCTTTGGCATGACACTGCATTTCTTTGCTGCGGCCAGCTCCAAGAAGTCATTTGGCAGCACACCGATGTCCAGCCTGCAGAGGACAAGTCCAAGTCTGCCCGCCAAGCAACACTGTAAGAACATCCTGCTGCCATGGTCTGTCCCCACCATGCAAGGAAGAAAAACAAGCCAAAAATGTTTTGCTGTTTGGGGTCCCCCTGAAGACAGGGAAAAGGGTCAGGACTGTGCAAGGGTAATTGTGCAAGGATGCATATACAAGGATCTCCATACACCAGGGGATGACAGTCTCTTGGTACAAGCCCTGGGCACAAGCATCCTTCAATAGCACTGGGGTGGGAGGGAAGAGTAATCAGTCAAGCACTGATCCCTCTGTGGGTCCTTTGGACTGAACCCCCGATCCCTCCTACATACCTGAACTGCTCCTCTGGGTGTCTACAGCAGCTGTTTATACCCAGCTGAGCTCCCCAGCTCTTGCAGGGCTGGCTGGAAGAAAGTGCCACAGGACCTCCTGCCATTTTCCGAAGCAATGATCCCCATAAAATGTAATGGATCCCAGAGGTGTGGAGTGGGAGCAGGAGCAAGCAAAGAAAAACAAATAAAAAAGCCCCATGAACTTTCCAGCATGAACAACTGAAAAAAGAGCCTTTAAATCACCAGATCTCTGAAAAAAACCCAAAAACCAAAAAAACCCCAACCAACCAACCAACCAAAAAAAACCCAAAAAACCAAACCGACACAAACCAAGGCAAAACAAAAGGAAAAAAAACAAAAACAAAACCAAAATCAACAAAACCCCACAGTGAACAAAGATCCTCACACTGAGCCTCTGGTGAATAAGGGCAGGGAATGAGTTATGGGATGGCAGATCTTTTGCAAGCGAAGGCCACCTGCTCTCTGCTCTCACTTTCTTGCGCAGCATCCTCCTGCTGCCCCGCTGCGGGGACAAGTCTTGTAGGGCTTGGAGAGACAGCCTGACACGGAATGACAGTAATTCCCTTTCTCAGTTACTAATTGAAGTTGGTGTTGCCATTTTCCTCTCTGACCTTTGGATTCTTGCAGCACGAGCATTACCGTACAGATGTCATAGCGTTGTAGTCTGACCATTACGGGCTCTTATTTCACATAATCTACTCCTGGTGCAGACCACTGATGGTCCTCCTGGTGCAACATCTGTGTACCACAAACACCCCCCCAGATTACCAGAGAAGCCAGGCTGTGGATCAGTCTGGTTTGGTGAGAGCCACAGCTAAATACTGCTCAATGGTTCTCCTCCCCATCCCCTGCTCCTGCTTTCGTGGGTGCTGTGGGCCCAGGGAACCATCGGGCAAACAGGGCTCACAAACCCTCTCCCAGGATATGCTGGCTGTGGCCCTGTCCCAAACTTGTGGGAACATCCCAAATAAATACCTCTGTGTGTGTGCACATGCCATCCCCAGGCACTGGGGCCACCAAGGTCCCCGAACGCTATGGGACTCCCTCTCAGGTGCTGCACAGGAGGCAGAGATGGGCTCTTCTCCAAGGCATTCTTGTAGCTCTGACTTTGCTTGTCCACCCCTTTGGCTGCAGGTTAGGCTTTCCTCCTGCAAGTTTTTATTCCTGTGGTGAGCTGACCCTGGCTGGACCCTGGGTGCCCACCACAGCCGCGCTATCACTCCCCTCCTCAGCTGGACAGGGGAGGGAAAATATAATGAAAGACTCGTGGGTTGAGATAAGAACAGGGAGATCACTCACCATCACGGGCAAAACAGACTCAACTTGGGGAAATTAGTATAACTTATTACCAATCAAATCAGAGTAGGGTAATGAGAAATAAACACAAATTTTAAAAACACCTTCCCTAGCCCATCCCTTCTTTTTAGGCTCAACTTCACTCCCAGTTTCTCTATCTGTTCCCTTTGAGCAGGACAGGGGGATGGGGAAAGGGGGCTGCGGGCAGTTCATCACACGTTGTCTTTGCTGCTCTTTCCTCCTCAGTGGAGTAGGAGGACTCCTCACACTCTTCCCCTGCTCCAGTGCAGGGTCCCTCCCACGGGAGACAGTTCTCCATGAACTTCTCCAGAGTGAGTCCTTCCCACAGGCTGCAGTTCTTCACAAACTACTCCAGCGCGAGTCCCTTCCATGGGGTGCAGCCCTTCAGGAACAGACTGTTCCAGCCGTGGGTCACCCATGGGTCCACAGATCCTCCCAGGAACCTGCTCCAGCACAGGCTCTCCACGAGGTCACAGACTCCTTCGGGCATCCATCTGCTCTGGCATGCAGTCCTCCACAGGCTGCAGGCTCCATGGTGGCCTCTCCACAGTCTGCAGGGGCACAGCCTGCCTCACCGTGGTCTTCACCACTGGCTGCTGGGGAATCTCTGCTCCAGTGCCTGCAGCACCTCCTCCCCCTTCTTCTTCACTGACCTTGGTGTCTGCAGAGTTGTTTCTCTCACACGTTCTCAATCCTCTCCTCCAGTGGTTGTTGCATGAGGGTTTTTTCCCCCGTCTTAAATATGTTATCCGAGAGACGCTACCACCATTTTAAGGCCTCCCCAGTATAAGTTTGAATCAAATAGTTCAGAAACTTAGGTTAAAAATAGATAGAACTCTACTTTTTTTTCTGAAACAAGCGCAATCGTTTACTGTTAATAAGGTGTCATTGCCAGGTAGTTGCCCTCCCAAGATACCTGACACCTAATCTATTACCATCAGCTTATATTCAAGTGAAAATGAGATGCAACAGCATTTAAAACTGTATAGAGCTCTTTCACCTGGATAAAAAAAGCGTGAATGAAAAGCAAATACGCATTTTCTTAGCTTATCTCTCAGTTTGGCTCATACCTCAAGGTCTGCATACGTTGCAGGGGGTTATTTTTAAATTCCTACAGTCTTCTGAGAGTTTAAACTTTAAGTTAACAAGAAAAGATAGATTTGAGCTACCAACACTGCAAGATACTGCTGTAATACGGCATCAACAGTCATGCCATTTTAATCAACAATGTTCCTATTCACTGAAGCACATTTCTGATCTTCAGCCAAATCATGCAAGAGAAAATTGCATTCATATTCCCTGGTACTGCTGCTTCTCAGTAATCCATTACTACATTGAAGCAGGTCGGAAAAAAAAAACAAACCACCTTTCTCAGAAGCATTTCTTCAATCAGATCTTCAGAGGACAGGCAGAAGGGGCCAAAAATGCCACACAGTCCCACTGAGGGTCCTTTACTTGTAACTTGGGACACTCACCGTCCTCAGGACAGCAGTGAAACACCCTCCTGGCAGAAAACCCTTCTTGCCTCCCCTGAAAAAGGAAGCCAGACCTGCCTAAAGCTGGAAACAAGGCTGTGGAAACATTATTCTCGGCAAACCCCAGAGAGCTGGTCCCTGCAGAGGGAAAGCTCCCGTCGAGCCGCCTGCACAGGCACGTACCTGGGATGGAGAGCAGAAATCACAGTTCTGCATCACACAAGAACCCCCTTTCCCTGGCTGCTAGGGATATTCAGCATGATGCTGAGACAATGAAATGTCAGGCAACGTCTGAGAGTCTGAATCATCTCTGATTATCAGAAAGTAGCTTTACCTGCACCCTGAGACCAGTAAGCAGTCAGCTCCTTCAGCACCGAGGCATTTTGTTGGCAGAGAAAAGCTTCATAATCCTCAGCCTTTACCTCCAATTCAAATATTTCATTTACAGACAGCAAATATATTTAAGTACTCTTAGTGCTGGGCAGGTAAACATCCAGTATGTTTGGAAGAGAGACAATCCACAATCTGAAGGAAATGCAGCTTGGCTTCTTCTGACTTTTTATATATATTAATACATTACTACCAGTCTAAAATATGTGTACAATTTTGGTTCAGTAATTAGGTTTCTTCTCACTGTTGCATCTGGGAAAACAATCTCTTTAGGAAGTTGTCTTTTTTTTGTCAGTGAACAATTAAAGGTGTGGTTTTGGCAGGACATTTTTCTCTCTTCCATCATTTTGGGTTTTGTTTTGGTTTTTTTATACCTAACCTCTTGTTTCCAGCATTTCTATCCACCTGTATTTGCACTGTGCTTAGTCAACACCAAAGCCCAGACATCACATATTCACAGTCTTGGCAAGTTTTATGGGTTCTGACAAACGTGTAGCTGAATTTCTCACTAATCTTTCAGTAGGACCATAACCCTCAGCAACTCTAGAAGAACTTTTATCCCTAAATTCCTGCATGCCATGCACACATCGACTGAACAGCACTCCACAAAGCACTATTAAATCTTTTGCTTTTTCAGGAACTACATACAAATTTTATGCCAAACTTGAGAAAAGAAAATGAGCTCAGTAGTAGAGACAAAACAGAGAATAAACAGCCAGATGACAGGATTGATCTAGGGTTACAGCAGATCACTAACTGCACCCAAGTCAAAAATCTCAATGAAACCAAATATAAATCTCTTTTTGGACTTATTAGCAAGTGTGTCATCAAAACAGAGAGCTCAAACCAAGTCCCTAAACCTCGAAAATGTTTTGGGGAAATATATTTTGGGTTTTTCCCCCCATCTGAAATATTACTTCTTTAACTTGCAGTTGTGTCTCATTTTTAGCTTTCCCCTTTACCACAGCATCACAAGCCTAAGAGATGCCAATACTCTGACACACTCAGATTTCCCCAGGAGCTGTGGTATTAGCACCAAATGCCAGTAAAGTCATGAGAATCGGCAGAACCGATAGATAGTGGAGAGCCCTTCAATTATGTTTTTCCAGCACCCTGAACTCCCCCTCCACACAGAGAATGAACCGGGGTCACTGCAGAAGCTTTTGCATTCCTCTCCTCACAGTATGAGCCATGTTGTACAGGGGAGCAGCGAGAGAGCGATGCTCCCTTGGAGGTGTTCCCAGGTCTCACAAATGCACTGTGGTGCTGCAGTGCTGTACTTGCTTTAAAATTCAGGTTTCTTAGGCCACGTGTGTTAAAGACAGTCTCAGCCTCATTTAAAACTAGATACATCTTTGGAACCCCTGATCCATAAAGAGCTTGAAAACACTGGAAATATGCGCTTGCCAGTTCTCACAAGTACATTGGAGAAACTATGTATTACTGTGTGGTTTTTTCTTGTTTGTTTGTGGTTTTTTTAAAGCATTGCTGTATGTTTGCAAAGCTTTAAGGCCAAAGCACTGTACAGCACACCTCAATTTCATTCTGAAGCAGTAGACTGGTATAAAGAACAGGAGGAAAAGCCAAGACCCTGCATTTTGCTGGGTGAGCTGGCAGAGAACTGTGTTCCCAGAAGAAAAATCAATCCCTACATCCTACCTTTAAAGCCACTTCCACTAGGGTCAGCCCAGGGAATCAAAACCTCAGTTAAGATCTGTTCTTACAGCATGCTTTTGCTTCCAAGATGTCTAAGCTATGCCCATCCTCGGCGCCGTTCCACACTTACGTAAGCCATGGGCTGTTACCTGTCGTGTCCAAAGGACATGTCCTGACTCGTAAGGGACTTGTGCACACACCTGCAGCAAGGAGACTGTCCCAGACACAGCCACACTCATCTAACCTGACAGCTACATCTTCAGCCCTAGGTAAGAGCTCCTCAGGGCTGGTATTTCAGGCAAGAACAATTCCTTGGCATATCTTTCCTCTGGGGAAAAGCATTTGTAGTTGGGTTTCTTCTTCCTCATTTTCCAAATGCTAATGTCCTCTGCTTAAAGCTGTTGTTTTTACGATCATATTGTTCACTGACCAAATCCCAATCCCCCAGCTCAGGATTGCTGGGATGAGCCTTGCTGCTGGTGGGTGGCCCTGGAGATGACAAACCCCACAGGGGCACCCATGCTCATCCAGGACACACAGCCCGGGTTCACATGGGCTCATACCACCAGTACAATTTGTTCCACTCTGTTGCATTCTTCTTAAACTGCTCCAAGTTTAAACAGCTGTAAGATGCTTTTAGCCATCAGATAATAGAGGCTGTGAGCTCCTTGCTACCAACTGCAGCAAGAGCTGTGCTTACTACTTGAAGTCAGATTTCCGTCTTCAGCAGGGGTTCCCCAACTTGCTCTGCTGCATCCTCTCCAATAGCTACAAATGCAGATTATTGTAAGATGCTTAAAGCTTTCAAGTAGCAAAGCTGAGCTCTCCTCCTCTCTGGCATTCTCTCTAAGAGCCATACAGGAACATGTAAGGCAGCTTGCTGCAGGTCTTTCCAAACTAACTTTGCTTGATACAAAAATGCATGTGGTGTTTCTAATCATCAGAAGTTGCAAAGGCACCAGTTGCCCAACTTCACAGCTCTTTGAAATGGAAGAGATGACCGAAGAGTAGTGTTTGCCTTTACCTGTACTTTAACCAAAATTGCCACGTGAGCAACCAAATACAGGAGCTGAGTTTATGAGCTCTCTGGTGTAGAGATGGCACAGGGATCTGTTCATCTTTTATAGATCCAATTAACTGATACTCAATCTAGGCCATGAAGTGGCCTTAAAATGGCCTAAAATATGCACTCGACTTCAAACTTAACCTGGATGGACAGAGGAGTTTGTGGTTGGTGCAGGTACCTCAACGTGTTACTCAAAACCCTGCCACGATGCCAGGGCTGAGCGTGCACATCACACACAGCAGGAGGGAGAGCAGCCACGCGCAGTGGTGTCCATCCAGGAAACACAACAGTCACTTCACCACAAGCCCGAGCAGAGGGTCCAACA
Source organism: Limnodromus scolopaceus (assembly GCA_028565335.1). NCBI lineage: Eukaryota > Metazoa > Chordata > Aves > Charadriiformes > Scolopacidae > Limnodromus > Limnodromus scolopaceus. Next base: position 6,483,670 of record JAOXNO010000002.1, read on the forward strand.
TGTGAGAAGAGCAGCGCAGGGATCCTCCCTCCATGCTATCAGGGCTACATCAGGACACAGTTTTAGCATCCCTGGTACTGACTTGCTGACAATTTTGGACCTTGCTTTAACTGCGAACAGACTGCAAAATCCAAAATGTTTCCCCAAACAGCCTTCTTTTAGCATTTCCTAGCTTTTTTTATCATGAGTTTGCAACATCAGGATGTGCTTAAATAAATTTGAATGCATCATATATAAAGCGCAGCAATCCAACCGCTTTACTTTTATCCTTAGTGATCCGCAGAAAGAGCAACAAAGATTGAGATGCTTCTGAAAAAAAATGCGTTGCCATTGTTCTATTATGCTACAAGAAATAAAAAAAAAATAAAAAACAGAACACAACACATATTCCTAATCTTCCCTGCAAATCTGTGCCTGATAGCCTGTTGTCTGCATGATCCCAAAGGGAACATAAAAGCAGAGCAGTAAAGAGCAACAGAGAGAGAGAGATCCTGGTGGGATGAGAGAGGGTTTGCCAGGTCATCCTTCACTCGTCGTAACATTTGCTGATTTTTCAGTTAACAGCTCTTGCCACTGCCCCATTCAAGGTTTTATAACCTTTTTTTTTTTCCCCTTCAGCTTTTTCAGGGAACCATGGATGTTTCATTGCCTGGGTCCAGCATTGTGCTGCCAGCAACAGGGCTACCCTGTACCTAGTGGCAGGCTGGAAAGAGTTAGGTTTGAACAGCAAAACCCTGCGGGGGTTTTTCTTTAGGCATTTATACTTCTCAAGGTCTCATTCTCCACGCTACAGGCATCAGCCAGCTAGGAAGCAGTGCCTGATACTCACCTTCTGCCTTCTCAGCTGTTTTAACTAAGTGCATTATAAGGATGCAGTTCCTTCCTGGCCCCTATTAAACCCTGACAGAGGGGCAACACAAAGTCCCCACAGCCACACAGCCACCCGGTCTGCCCATCAGGTCTGCTGTCTGGAAACCCTTCTTCAACAGGGAGCTAGCAGCACAGACAGACACAGACTGCAGACTGAGACATTCGTCTGTTTTCTCCCTTTTGATTCACACTGATCTTTATTTTGGTGCCGGAGACCTGGCAAACTCCATCTCCTGTGTCGCAGCTGCCACCTGCAGGTACCCGAGCTCCTCGCTGGGGAACAGCCTCCCCCGAGCATGGAAACGGGGATGCAGAAAGGCTTTGCCTTCCTTTCCACCTTGCACACTATTTTCCTGCCTCCCATCTGTTCGTCCCTTCCCCCTTTCTGGCCTCTCTGCTTTCTCCATATGCTTGCACCACTAACATCTATATTCTTCCTCACATTCACGTATGTCCATCTGCTGATGCAATGGAGTTGCAGTCTAAGCTTTCAGCTACCACCAAGCATCAGAAAAAAATATAATCCCTCATCCTTGCTTTAGCTCTCACCAACCCTTCGATGGCATCAAGGAAACAAGCTGCCAATACTGCCCTCCCTCTTTATATTTCATCAGGACACTACTACTTAGCACAAAACCACCAGGAAAGATCACAATTCCCTAAATTCACAGGGTATACCTTCCTGTCCCCGGTGTTTAGAGCCTCTTTCAAACGCTGTCATTTGCAGCTGCTCCCTACTGTTGGCACCCCAGTCAGAGTCAGGAGCTGTGATTTCAAGGGACACTTCAGTGGCAGCCTCAGAAGTCTCTAAGACTGCCCCATGCCTGAGGCCAAACAGGAGGGGACACCCAGAAATCCAGCTGTCACATCCTGCCTACCCCCCAAACCACTCTCTGATTGAAGATCAACCCCTCTCCCTGTTATCAGCATGTTAAAGTCGCATCGCTCTGTCCTCTCTTTGCCTTTCTCAAGCAGAGTATTTTTTAAATTATCTACCCACCCTTGGAAGTAAAGCGCCTATTTAACAAGGCGCACACACCACGCTACCTTTTATCATCTTGTCAGCAAGCTGAGAGTAAAAACTGCAAAACATGATTCTGTTAGAGGGAAGAGCTCGTTGTTGCAGCCCAAAATGTATTCAATTACCTTCTCTCCCTACTGCAAAACCCTAACAAAACATGCAGACCCCAAAGGGAAAAGCAGGTCCCTTAACATATCATAAAAGCAAACAGGCAAATACTGGCCCTGATTCACTTCTAACCATCCTCCTCCACAACCGGACACATTTTTTGTGTGTTCATTACAAAATGAGCCTCCTGCTCCCCGAGAAAGTGTTGAAGTGCGAGACAGTTCTACAAACCTGCAGTGACAAATATTCTCATTTTCTGCCTCCCCACCGTACTATGTACCTCACATCTGCTCTTCTCATAACAAATATCTCAGAAACATGGTAGATGACAATTAAACTCCGTCATCTCAGTTTGCGGATGGGAATACCTTCGCTCATCTTCTGGCTTTGAACTGTATTACAGTAAAAACTTTTGAATTAAGAATCGGCAAAAAAATAAAAATTAACATTTTGAAGTGCTTGTTTACTTATCAGATAAATATTATCATGACTCATGTTTTCAGTCCCTCTGTCCACTGCCTAAAAAACATTGCTTTAGAAAAGGTACAAGAGCTACTTGTGTCAATACCTACTGTGCAGGCTGGAATTGTCCAGGCTATCAAAAAATATTTTAACTCTAGAAAACAAAGTTGTGTGATCTCTGATTGCCATGAATATTCAGAGGCAATGTAAAACCACGCTCAGCAGTAGTTCTGCTGCTTATACCTTACTCTTTGCATAATTCAAGACTTGCTTTTGATAGCGAATCAAGACACTGTGTGGGCACCAAAACAAACCTGAGATAGCTTGTGAGAGCTAGAAAATCATTACCTAATCTAACACAACAGCAGGCAACATTCTTCTTCCTCCTCCATTATCTTCACTACGCAAGGTAAGAGTCATGCTGAACACAACTACCAGGCAAGCAGGGTATCACAAGAAATGTGCCCTCCCTACCTTGTCCCCCAGAGCATCTCACGAATGAGTACTTCTGCTGAACCACGTGAGGATCCAGCAGGGTAAAAGAAAAAGAAACAGGAAAAATGACAATAGCAGAAAAGATCCCAAAAAACGGCACAGGAAAGGGAGACCCACAGAGCTTCAGCACTACCCTCATTAAGCAAAAGGCACCAGCCATATTAGCTGTATGTGCCTTGCCACTGGACTGGACGCAAAAACCAAGGGGTGGGAGGACTCTCCTGCTGGAATAAAGGGAAAAGAGGAAAAATAAATATATATATGTTCCCTTAAAACTTCTTTGCAGTGCACAGCTATTAGCTTTCTTCCAGATTTGAACAAACTCAAATGGCCAAATAGCCTCATCCCTGCTAGGAGACACACACTGCCTGTGTGCTGCATCCCCTTCCTCCTGAAGCTCACCAGCAGCTTGGTGAGACACAGATGCTGAAACGGGTGGATAAAAGGAGCAGAAGCACGAATATCACCATGGAGGTTTGAATAAAAATTGAAAAGGTGCCATATTTAAGAGTTAGGAGAAACAATGTTTTAAAAACATGTCAAGTTTTGCAAAAGGGTGCATTCTTCTTCCATCATCACAACACTTGTGCACCCATTTCTGGATCCTCCAGAAGACTTTGTGGTTCCATGGACACTGCTCAAAAACCACAGGGAAGCCCCCCAAGAAATGGAGCTAACTTCCACACTCATGGAGAAGCACCCATCAAGAGGAAATTTCCCACTTAGATTCCCACACAAGCTCATCAAGTCCAGCACAATTAAATGGCCTCCTTCATTACAAAAGCCTACAAAACAGACTTGACAGAGTGCAGTACCTTCCACTTCACAGTCCCCACCACTCAAGTCACTGCTGCCACAGCAGCAGGACAGCACTAGAGACAAGTGTCATAAAGTCATAGAATCATTTTGGTTGGAAAAGAACCTTAAGATCATTAAGTGCAGCCGTTAACCCAGCGCTGCCAAGTCCACCACTAAACCATGTCCCTCAGCACCACATCTACACATCCTTTAAATACCTCCAGGGATGGTGATTCCACCACTTTCCTGGGCAGCCTGTTCCAATGCTTGACAACCTTTTTGGTGAAAATTTTTTCCTAATATCCAATCTGAACCTCCCCTGGCGCAACTTGAGGCCATTTCCTCATCCCATCGCCTGTTACTTGGGAGAACCAACCCCCACCTCCCTACACCCTCCTTTTAGGTAGTTGTAGGGTGTGAGAAGGTCTCCCCTCAGCCTCCTTTTCTCCAGGCTCAACAACCCCAGCTCCCTCAGCCTCTCCTCATAAGACTTGTGCTCCAGACCCCTCACCAGCTCCGTTGCCCTTCTCTG
>JAOXNO010000002.1:6488038-6500222 GCA_028565335.1 Limnodromus scolopaceus
ACACTGTTCCTGATACAGGCCAGGATGCTGTTGGCCTTCTTGGCCACCTGGGCACACTGCTGGCTCATGTTCAGCCAGCTGTCAACCAACAACCCCAGGCGCTTTTCCCCCTGGAAGCTTTCCAGCTACTCCTCCCCAAGCCTGTAGGACACATCCACATCAGGTGAGACAGGCAGAGCCTGAATTCATACCGAGAGAGCTCTGAATAGCAACACGGTACAAAGCCATACTACAGCCAGACCCGGCTACACTGAGTTGTCACCCAGAAACTTCATGTCTCCTTTCGTGAGGGGTGTCAAGAGCAGCTCAGCCGGACGGGGAGCCATGCCGGGATCCACCAGCCAGACCCTGACCCCTGCGCCCGTGCCCACCCTGTCCCCCCCGCTAACGCAGCGCCCGGGCACAGCAGCTCTCTCACTGCCTGTCCCCGGCGCAGCTGTTATTGCAGGTTTATTCCAGTTTAATATTAAAGCCTAGCAGACTATTTGCATAATTAAACATTGATCTGTTCTCCCTCTTCTCTGCACGTCCCTCTCATCCATGGGAAATACATTAATTCAGCCTCTGCCTCAGCACAGAGGTCCTGCAGACATGATGCTGTGCCTGTCCCCTATGGAAAATTCTGTCCATCTTTAGGAAAACACGCAAAACTTTTAAAACGTAAAGCCAAGGTGACAGGCATGGGGCTTCTTCCTTTCCACCAGGGAACAAAGGGAGACAAACAAAGGGACACGGGGATTAGCCTCCAGGCTGGCACAGAAAAGGGGATATAATTGCTGGGCTTTGCTACTGCAATGCCCATAATCTTCAGCTGTGGGTGTTCAGGCAAATCAGCATTCCCAGAATAAGCAACAAAATAAAAATACCAAGCAAGAGGTATATTACAGAGCCCGTTTTCAAAATGTGATTGTAAGCTACTAACAATGGCCATCACTGAACCCGTTTTTTTGCTAAACAGTATCTCAGAAAGTGTAATGCCCAAGCAATCCAAAGGAATTTTTAAACTTTAAGTATTTCGGGGAAACTAGAAGAACCTGCTTGACAAAAAGGAAGAGAGACCCTAAGACCTGTAACACAGATATCGGGCTACCACCGGTCAGCATGCTGTCCCACAGCTCACTGTCCTTCCTCAACAGGAACATCAGAGCAGTTGTTTTGCCCCCTGGAAGAGCAAAACAGGCAGAGGTCTGGGAAAATAAAGATAGTGCCGTGGAAATGCAACTGGTCACAGATGAGAGTCTGCAAAATCCCAGGTTGAACCTTATATAGCATTGCACAGCCAGGGATCTGACAGAAATCAACTCTAATCTATAGGAGAATCGGCCTTAGTTTTTCCTTTGGGAGAGAAATGACACCAATAAAATTAGTGACTGAGCAGTTCCAGGTGCTCCTGGTGAAAGGGAAGAAGCAATTACAGTCCCCCACAGGTGGTGTGAGGAAAATATTTCTAAAAGTAGTATTAAGGTTAAAATCTGTATGATAGCTCTGTTGCTCAGGCAAAATTTTTGCTTTTGTCACTGTGTATTTAAAACAATTCAAACAGGGAGATACGTGCACAGGATCTGTGCTGAGAGGACTCTGCATTTGATGGTGGGAAATTATTAAAATATCTCTCTCTCTCTCATACATATGGATGCTCAGGGGAGACAAAACCAAGCAAATCTCCATAACCAAATCAGCTGACAAGGAAAAATTCAAGGGATCACTTGTGGCAACATTGGCATCTGGACAAATTTTTTCCATTCCAAAAGTCATCCCAAAGCTGCTGAAGTCTGCAAATATCCATCCTCAGAGGGGCACTGCCACCCCGCTGCGGGGAGCAGGACGGGAACGCAGGCTCTCCATGGGCAACCTCAACAGGCAGCGCCAGCAACGCCACTTCGGGGAAATTTCTTCAGCGTATGAGATGTAATTTGGAAATAAGCAATTTCTCTATGTAAATTGTATAAAAGCATTCCACAGAATGCATGAAAATACCTGAGTGCTCAAATTAATTGCTTGCATGGGAGGCAACTGCTAGATAAACAGCCAACATTAATATTTTGAGTTCCAATTTCTATCTTGTGCTACCATAAATTATTTTCACATTTAAATAACAAACTTGTATTCAAGCTAATCAGAGTTTAAAAGTTGAGACACAATTGAAAAATATCAGGAGAATCCTGGTTTTGCTGCCAGCACTGATTATTCTATATTTTCAAAAATTGTAATTGGAGGATTGCAACCTTTTCCCCTCCACCTATTCCAGAAGAAAATTGCATTGTTTTTTTTTTTTCTTTTAAAGTCACTTTATCTGAACTTTTTACTTGGACCTATCAGAACATCTTCTGTCTGCATCAGATCTTTTACTTTCCTTATACAAATATATACTGAGATTGTGGCAAGTAGTTAAGGGTTTTGTTCTGCCTAACATTTGTAAAACTTGTTTTGCCTTTGGTCCCTTAAAGGCCAGCAAGCATCACGCCTAATCTGACTTGCAATTACTCTAGTGAACATGGCAGAATAGATAAATGCCAACACATTTAACTATATAACATTAAACACATTGTTTTCTGTTCCTAATGTACTAGATAACAAGAAAAGCAGAACCATAGCACTTTCATAGTGCTGATTTATAAGCCCAGATGAAACGGGGCTTGTAAGTCTTTCAACCATCTGGAAAGGCCCTTTTCTCTCCACAAAACGCTCCAATTGCTCCTCCCTGCTCTTCTTCAGGAGCTGCAGAAGGACAGAGTAAAATGGGCTGTTCTGCATGAGCAAGAAAATAACCTAAGGTGCAACAGGTCAGCTCATAATGTAATATACCTTGCTTATCAGCTTCAAGGGCCCTCTTGAATTTTGGCAGCCATCCGTCACACTGATCAGATTACCTGGTGACAGTAAAATCCAAAGGGTGCATATTTCAGAAGCTTCCATGGATGAAGGCAGGCAGGCAAGCCGGGGAAGTAACCAGTGCCGCATCCCGTGTCACAGCCTTGCCCAAGGACAGAGTCACCCCCTCCTAGGGGGGGAACAGCAATAAATCCATAAATTTACTTTAATGAGTTAAAATAAACAAACCAAGGAGGAATGGAAGGGCATGTGTGCAGGGAGCACGGTGGCCGTGGAGAGTTTTCCCCAGCAGCAGCGTGGGGCTGGGCAGGAAGCGAGAGCCATCACCAAACCGAAGGGAAAGCCACAGGGAGCTCCAGTTTGGCATCTGCCGGCAGGAAAAGCCCCAGTTGGCTTCTGCTAATGGGAAAAGCAGCCCCCAGTGAGTGTCTTGGCCGCTTCCCTCCTCATCCTGCCCAGTCACGGCCCGACGGTTGAGAGGGCTGCCACAGCACCTCTGCCAGGCTGGGTCCAAAACTCACGTGTCGGGTTCTCCACGTTCAGCCCGTTCGCAGTCTGTCTTTCCCTGTTGTTTTCCCGATATCATCCCCGACATTCCCGTAAGGGCCTGCTTTCCATGGGGTGCCTTCCTCTGTAACCTCGAAGAGGGCTGGACCACTAAAGCCCGGGCCAACAGCGGCTGCAATGTTGCTTCTCATCCAAGCATCCGCGTGCCATTTTCTCAGCAGGAGGGCAGTGGAACTTAATTTCCGTACTTTAAGAAAAATCAGGCAAAAGGCAGACAAACCTAACTCCTTCTGTAATGCTTCTTCGCTACCTGTGTCTGTAATCAAAATATAATTTTTCAGTAGCATTTGCATTTCTCCTGTGAGAATGGAGCATAAAAGCAATCGAAAGCCCTAACAAAAAGAACCACAGGTTTCTATATAAAAACAAATAGCTCTCATCCCACTAAACCCCACAGCTACTGCAAATCACTTGATACAATATTTAATACAAATACCAGACTCCAGTCCCTCACTGAGTCAGGATAAAGAGCCTATTTAAAAAAAATAACCACCACATATATCGTTCCACACATCAATATTAAGTGAAATGAAATAACAAAAGAAAATCATAATTTTGCAACCACAACTCTTGCCAGAGTCCAGCCTAAGAAAATTGTCAGCCAGTATTTGACTAATACTCACATTCATTTTATTGAGCCCACTGAAGGCTGCTGCGAGACTGTTAATACACCGCACCACCGCCACATGCCAGGATAGAAATAGCTAAATCAGATCAAGACTGGTACCGTTGTGCGAAATGAAAATCTCCTGTCAATCTAGGAAGGAACACGGTACTTTTCCCCATGAATATATCACATACACAAAGCAGGCACAGTCGGACCAGAGGCATATTAACTTCAACTCTAAACAGCCGCTTTCTGGGCTGTGGTTTGTGTCGGTGTGGTATCACCCTTCTCCCGCCACAGCTGCCGTTTGCTCACTACAGATGCAGAAACGGTGCAAACCCCGCTGGGTGGAGGTCCCTTCAAACCTCAACGATTCTACGGTGAAGGCTACCAGAGTTTGCCACCAGCCCTCAACCTCTGCCAACAGACCTACCCCTGCTACGGAGCCACCAGAAGCCAGGTTCGTAACTTCCTCGATCACTTTGAAAAAGAAGACCGCAGCTCCCCAGGGAGCCTCTGGGAAGCTGCACCCCAACCTGCCTGGGCCGCAGGGGTCCCGCTCGCTGCTGCCGAGGAGCGAGCCATGACCCACCTCTCATCGTCTGTGACACCAGCTGTGGTGGCATTTCCCACGGCAATGGCACCTCTCCCATGACTCTCCTTCTCCAGCTGAGTTGCACAGTTTGGGATACTTCGTAAACACAGAGACAGTGTGCATTGAATTTACTACATGCAAGAATTTTTGCCAACAGGTTGTGTGTTACCAGCATGATTCCATGCACGACGTTGACTGGGATTCTTCATCACAAGCTTGAGCATGAGGGAAATACACAATACCAAAACTGGAATTGTGTAAATTCCTATACTATTTCCAAACCTGATGTATATCAGTCCCCCATTAAGCACCTTTAAAACACGTTTTCATAGTCTCTATTCAGCTGTGTGTGCACTACAGGTAAGTCGTACCTTGTGGTAAGTATGCACATGCCAAATGTGATATTTACTCATTAGTTAAGTTTTTACATATCCCTAAGAGCTGAACAAATTAATACTTTGATTAACTTAGCCATTTGCTCATATGCGATTATTTTCTAAAATTAATGCATTATTTAAATTTATTCAATAAAACAGCTTCTGGGATGTTTCTTCTCCGAGTTGATTATAGGCTCTGAAGATCAAACATTCATAATTTGAGCTGTGTGGCTTTGATTATAATTGTTAAGGTAAATCAGAGGGCGCTCCAGCTCTCCCTGGATTGGACAAGTACAGGCGCGCTCCTGCACGCAAGCCAAATTTGGCACTCGGGGCAGGCAACACAACCTTGACATTTGCTTTCATCAGACATCCAGCCAAATAAATTCAGGCGAATGTTTATGATAAGGGAATAGGAAGGGTCCACGAGTGCAACTTGAGCTAATTCTCTTTAAACTGTGATTGAATACGTGCACAGAACACCTCTCTCCCTCCTGAGCCCCCCTCCCCGGGATCCTCCCCAACAGCAGCCTACGGACAGCAGAACCCTACACATGCACTCTGAGATTTCCCGTTACTCAGGAACAGTTATTAAAACGCATCTTGTTCTTTGTTTAATTTATAACACGCTCTCTTCTCTACATGCCCTAAATAATTGCTTTTTAATAGGTAATACAGTTCTACATCATACTGTATGTTAGTATTTCCCACTGGGAGGCCGGGACGTGCTCTCTAACAGCGCTGGCTCCTGTACAGAGATTCACCGACGCTCCTGCTCTGACCGGGAGCAAGAGCGCAGATATATGGCTTGTAATCAGCACTTAGTGCCAAGGAAAAAGCACAAGGGGAAAACCACATCAGAGTGCTTCCTGCCAGGGAAGGCTTTTAAAACACGGATGAGTCCTTCACAGTCCAAACTATCTGTCGTCTTTCTAGTATATCTGAAAAACTACCAACAAAAGCAATTAGCTCTAGAGAAGTATTTAATTCCCAGCAATACATTTAAGTGCTTCGCTATTGCTTTTTAATTGGAAAACATGCTACCAGGAATGTTTACTGCAGATTTTGAACTGACCCTGCCAGTATCAGAATGAGCCCCTCCGGGATTTTCACTTACTGTGGTACAACTTTATCAGTAACAACAATTAGTACTTTTTAGGAACCGATTCTCCTGCACTCAGCCTCACCTCAGAGCTCAGAAATAGCAGCCTTAGGCGTTTGCAGTTTTACCAGCTTAGTCATCATCCAGTGCAGTGTAATTTAAAAAACACATAGTCCGCTGATCCCAGCAATACGCAGCACGTGAGCGTGCACCCTTTTATTCAATGAGCTGTGTGAACCACACGATCCCACCTTCATTTCAGCACTGTGTCTCTCCTAGGTTCCCTATGGCATGCAATAAAGTATATTCTTTATTATGACTGAACTGGACAAATAAATGTGTGTAACCTAAATGAGAAAGCACTAGATGACAGCCAAAATTACACAGAGCATAAGGGACAATGGTCTGTTCGTTACTCTTTGCTCAACCTTCAATTAAGACTTTCTCAGTGACTATAAACCAAACTAAGACTGATAAAATCTCATGTATTTAAGTTCATTCAGACCTGTTCAAGATTTTTGTCTGTAGTACACAGGATTTCAGTCCTACAGTTAACATGCAGTAATTCACCCGCTTCTTAAATTCAAATGGACATAATTTTGATTGCTGTAAACGCAATATACCTCTTAAGTTAATTACTCAGTTGGAACACAGTAAATAAAAGCAGAATTCAATGAACATTTACAGAACAGGGCCAATGCTGCAAAACAACCACCAGAAAAGCCCCCAGGGGAAAGCAGTGCAGGGCATGCCAAAGGGAGCAGTAACTGTCATTACAGTTATTGAAAACATTACACCTAAAAGGAACTGAAAAGTCCTCAAAAATATGGAGTGTTGGCTTTAAGAGAATGCTTTTTGCAGAGGTTCAAGTTTTTGCCATATGCCAAGGTATTGTGGAGAAAGGAAATAAATTTAATACATTTTTTCTCTAAAACTTAGCCCCTACTGCCACCTGCAGTTCCCATAAAAACGCGCTCTCTGATTAGGCATTTCCATTTCCAAGCAGAAGCTGCTGCACACCCCTGGGTACAAAACTGGGCTTCCATCTCAAACCAGGCAACAGCAAGGATCATAATTAATATTGAACTGCCTTGTGCTTGTTGTATGAGAGCAGGCTGCATCCTGCTCTCACTCACACACGCACCCAAAACCTATGAAAATGCCACCAAACTCAGCGGGGATGCAGCCTGGAGATCTGCCAGGTCAAAGTTCTGGCCTTGCAGTGTTTGCTGTCCCTCGTGTAAATGAAACGTGAATATCTAAGTATGCAAACCTGATGGCAAACAGCATCTGTGCACTTCTCGATTTCTTTCTCTGGCTTTACCAGTCTAGCATTAATTTTGGCAGGGCCATCCATCACCTCTTCTGCTGCGCCACACTCCTTGTGACTCTTCCCTGGGAGAGCCAACGCAACACCAGCCCAAAACCACCTGTTGCAAATAAATGAATTAAATTAAAAAGAACCAGAAATACTTTTTCAAAATCACTAACATATACGTAAGTGATACAGTCATTGCTTCAGGGGGACACAATTTCATATCTAAGTGTGTATATGGGCTCATGGATGGTACAATTTGCATTTGAGACCAGTGCCTCAGCAGGCAGCTACCCATGATCACACCCATGTTGGAGAGCACAAGAGGTCCCAGCAGTGATCAGTACCAGAACTTTTCCTTCTAAACCACACCACAGTTATGTTTTAGAGGTCACTTAAGTATTTCTCTGTGGCAGGTTGACCATGGTTGCCAGATGCCGCTCAGCCGTTCTCTCACTCCTCCTCTTCAGCAAGGTGGGGAAGAAAACACAGTGAAAAAGCTCACGAGTGAAGGTACAAAGACAGATACAAGCAGAGAGATGCCTTACTGATTAAGGAAAAGGACTTGGAGATGTTGGTCGTCAGCCCGCTGAACATAAGCCAGCAGTGTGCCCAGGTGGCCAAGAAGGCCAACAGCATCCTGGCCTGTATCAGGAACAGTGTGGCCAGCAGGAGCAGGGCAGTGATGGTCCCCCTGTACTGGGCACTGGTGAGGCCCCACCTTGAGTGCTGTGCCCAATTTTGGGCCCCTTCCCACAAAAAAAGACATAGAGGTGCTGGAGCGTGTCCAGAGAAGGGCAACTAAGCTGGTGAGGGGTCTGGAACACAAGTCTTATGAGGAGAGGCTGAGGGAGCTGGGGTTGTTGAGCCTGGAGAAAAGGAGGCTGAGAGGAGACCTTCTTGCTCTCTACAACTACCTGAGAGGAGGGTGTAGCCAGGGAGGGTTGGTCTCTTCTCCCAAGTCCCAGGCCATGGGACAAGAGGAAATGGCCTCAAGTTGCACCAGGGAAGGTTCAGATTGGAGATTAGGAAATATTTTTACCCTGAAAGGGTTCTGAAGCCTTGGAATGGGCTGCCCAGGGAAGGGGTTGAGGCACCATCCCTGGAGGTATTTAAAAGACAGGTTGACATAGTGCTTAGAGACATGGCTTAGTGATGGTTTTTTATCAGGATTAGGTTGATGGTTGGACTAGATGATCTTAAAGGTCCCTTCCAACTTAGACAATTCTATGATTCTAAGTCATTTTCTTTCATCTTTTACTTAGCCCTTTCCTCAGTCATTAAGTGGTGTCACTGCGATTTCTTCAAGACTTTCATGCATTTTACTGTACTTTTTCTTTTCCCCAGCCGTTTTAGCAGACTTCGGGCAAGCATAACCATGTGCTTGCTCCACCACTAAGCTGGTCCCAGAAACCTGATGGCAAAGATCTTGCTGAGCAGCAAGTACCAGCATCCACACCTCACCACTAAAGCTTGCCAAAACGAGGAGGCTGCTTCCCCAGGAGTGGAGGGGGAAGAAAGGGAATTGCACAGTGTAAATGAACCAGATTAAAAACACTAATCCAGCTGTCATGCACGAAGGCATCTGCAAATTATCGTTCATCACTCTACATCATCTGGCAGGTGAAGCCACCAGGCAGGGCCAGGGGGAAGCCACAGTGAGGCAAGAGCAGGGATTTCATTTTGAAAGCAGTAAAATGAAGCTCAGGGGTCAAGCCTGAGTTAACAGGAGTCTCTTCAAAAGCCACATTTTGAGACTTACCCTTTTTTTTTTCCCCCCTTCCCACCACACAGTCATTTCATGGTTTCATTGCCTATAACACAATTATTGTATAATGGAAAGTGGAGATGAAAACTGACAGGAAGATTTATTAATTATAACCCCAAATAACTGCAGCCCCACTGCAAATGTGGCAGCCGTGTCCCCTCCAGAGCAGGGGTGCGACTGCAGCCGGGCTCCTCCCCAAGGAGACGGATCAGAGGGGAACCGGAGACCAGAAAGAAAGGTCCCCTCTACCCAGAGCCAGCAATTTATTCCAGGCTGGATAAACAGTCTTCCTGGACGGATTTTTAAAAATCATGTAGAAAAATGTCTGTCTGGGGGAATGTACTCATCTCTGCAGTTTTTAGCTCAGAAAAACCCTCCAAATAAAAACCATCTAAACCTGCTACCATACACACCGATATACGTGTATTAAAATAAATAGAAAATCTCAATACTGCTAACATCTACAGCTAACAAACTACCTAAATGAAAACAACCATCCTTACATCTCAGTGTGGTAAGATAAAGGTCACAGCTCACATTCAGGCCAAAGGCCCACCAGAGATGGGGCCCTCATTCGTGTTACTGCCAGAGGAGCAGCAACATCACCAGGCTCTTTTGTCAAAGCCAGCCAAATTTCCCCACAGCTCTCCCAACGCCAGAGGCCACCGTCCTTCTCCCCGCCTAGTGGTCTGAAGGTCAGGAGTACTTTTACATCCCTTTTCAATTTTCTAGAACAAAGTTTCAGTGATGGATTACTTTAGTCATAGGGATTCATTTTGTTTTCCCTTGCAGTTCCATTAAACGTCTGTGCGTTTTAATGCTCTTCAACAAAACTTCAAAATTCTAGATCTATATGAATAAGTACAAGGAGAAAACCCACCTTTCTTTCTTTTTGCTGTTTTTTCCCTGCACTCATTCAAATCACCTTAAGTTTTTATATAACAAATGCAAGATCAAGAGACTATCACCACTGATCATTAGCCTCCTGAAGCATAAATACATTAGCTAATGGGCTGTTCAAAAGCTGCAATGGTCAATTAAATACACACAAAACATCATCTGAGTGACAGTACAACATCCCATCTTAATCCCATCAAGGCACAAGCAAACAAGTTTGCTTCCAGCCCTGCCATCCTCTTAAAGCCAGAAAAACCAGGTGAATTTTTCCCCAGCCCCTCTGAACTGAAAAGCTAACATTGTTTAGAGCATAAGTAGATTGATTAACTTTCAAGAGCACTTAAGTAAAGACCAGACACTTAGTCAATATTATTTTGCTCTTTAGCCTCCTTGTCAGAGAGAAGTATAAAGCTGCCTAAAAGGCACGGTATAAAATTTTATTTTCATCCTCTTCTATTTCATTGTAATTTGTTGCTCGTGAAAAGCCAAAGGAAAAAAGATTAAACTTTTTAATGCCATTTCCAGACCTTCATGGCTAGTACAGCAACAAGCACGGGGCTTCCAAGAGACCTGATGGGCAATGTATTGGTGCAGGAGCACATGAGCAGGAGCCAGAGAAGTCCCCGTGCTTCGTGCACAGCGCACTCCCGTAGGCACCATCGCAGGTACCGACGGTGTCGCAAACACAACACCGAGTCTTTGTCCTGTGCCCGCGCTGACAAAGCCTGCTGGCACCAACCAGAGCTCAGCTCGGGGTCACTCACCAGCCTGCGGACAGATGGACGGACATTTGGGAACAGTGAAATGGGAGTGTGTGGCTATCCCTGGGGCTGTTCTCTTTTTCTGTTGGGGTTTTTTTTGATAATGATAATATGAGGGGGCCAGGGGAGCACTAACCATCTGCTTCCCATTCCCTCCCAGAACGGCACCAATTCAGGGCTGGCAAGAGTCCCCATCCTAATGCTTTGATCTCCCAGCCACAGCCACATGCGTCATTAGTTTCTTTAAGCTACTGATTGCCCCTGGAGTAACTTCAACAGAAATTATTTCTCTAGCAACCGCTAGGGAAATGGCCATGAATCCAGCAAGACCAGGGGGCGAGAGCACAGCCCGCTCCACCCGAGGGCCAGCTCTGGATTACTCACCTGTGAGGAAAGGTCTTTTCCCCCCAGAGGAGAGGCCTTGCCAAGTTGGACACTAAATTCAAAGGCAAAATTCAATTCCAATGCAAGACAGGAAAATTAAGGCAGCCTCACTTCCCACAGTGCTCTCCTGGTTCAGGAAAACCCAGCACAGTTATAAATCCGCGCAGTTTTAGTATTTCCAATATATCCTACTGGCGCTGGATGTCTGCACAAAGATAAATTTCAATTAGAGGATGAACTGTTCTCCCTTTCTGGTATATACTTGTGCACACAAAAGGAGAGAACAAGAGAAAAGGCCTGTGCCAGGATAGAATAGATTTCAAATAAAAAAAACCACCACCATTTAAAAGTTATTTACAATGGGGTTTTGACTCTAATTTGATTTCATTACTAACGATCAGGCTCACTGATGACCAGAGAGAAGAGGACGTGAGTTCTTACCCAAGTTGCCTGATGTTACCGTGCGTTTCCAGGTGTTGCCTGACAGCGTGGCAGGTGTCCAGTTGTGCGGCTGTGCGATGGTACACATGGGAGAGGGTGGCAGCGGGTGCACACCCCGAGATATCCCCCTGGGAACAACGACACGTGCAAAACATCCTCCAGTGACCCAACGCTGTGTTCCCATGAAGCCTCTGGAGAGAGTCCAGCGCAGGGCAACAAAGATGGTGGAGGGAGTGGAGCATCTCCCTTATGAAGAAAGGCTGAGAGAGCTGGGACTCTTCAGCCTGGAGAAGAGAAGGCCGAGGGGAGACCTTATTAATGCTGACAAGTATCTAAAGGCTGGGTTGAAGAAGGATGGAGCCAGACTCTTTTCAGTGGTTCCCAGTGAAAGGATGAGGGGCAATGGGCATAAGCTGGAACATGGGAAGCTCCACTCAAATATGAGGAAGAACTTCTTTAGTGTGAGGGTGCCAGAGCCCTGGAACAGGCTGCCCAGGGAGGGTGTGGAGTCCCCTTCTCTGGAGATCTTCAAGCCCCA
>JAOXNO010000002.1:6509172-6550995 GCA_028565335.1 Limnodromus scolopaceus
TATTTTAGACTGCCTTTCCTTTATGGAAACAGAAGTCTCCACTGAATGTGGCAGAAAAATGGCTTTAAAAACTTCATGGACACATTCATCCATGCAAAATCTAAGCAATATGCACTAAATCATGGCTTCCATAAGATAGAGGGGAAAGTAATGCAAAGCTACAGTAAAAAAAAAAAAAAAGTACTCTGCCTCCTTGTCTTTAAGCACTTGGTATTTGGGACTCTGGAGATCTTCAATGTTCTCAGCAATTGGCTTATTTAGTGTTTCTGGCAGAAGGAAAGTCAGGAATCCCGCTGACAGTCCACCGATTCCAAACACCACGAACGGTACAGAAGGACTAAGAGATTTCTAAAATTGAAAATACATAGTTAACACCAAACATTGTTTCCTGATCTTAAAATATATGATCCATATGAACTGCAGTCAAAACCAGCAATCTGTGCAATTATCTGTACACTGGTAGAACAAAGAAACCCAATAAATGTCATTTCACAGAAACAGCTTCGTAAGAAAACTTTGTTTATGTGCCTTAAAGATACTGAGCGAGCCTTAGTAGCACTGAATACATTATATGACAATCATTTCATTAACAGAGGAATTATTAACACAACATAGAACATTAGATTATTTCCAGAAGGGATAAAACACTAGATATTTTTAAACATCTTGTTCATTAAATCTTGAAATTGAGCGAACATTATTTAGTTTTTAATAAAAACATTTTAAGGAATATAGGCATATGTGGTACTAAATTCAGCAAAACACTTTAGAGAAAATTTAATAAATCTGAGTTAGATAAAAAGTAGAAGATAATCTTACCATAGATGGCACAAATGGAGCCAAAATGCCCCCAAATCTGCAAGACATGGAACAGACACCCAAGCCAGCATTTCTGTTTCAAACAAAGGACGAAAGAGTCATAGTTTTAGAATACACAACTGATTCATGCATGAACACGTGGTGGCACTGTCAGAACCAACTTGAAGTATAAGTTATCAGTAGCCTTTATTTAAAAGAAAAGGAAAAATAAAAAAGGCTTTTACAGACCTCCAGCAGTTACTCTGAAGTTTTTCTACGTCTAGCTGCGAGGAAGCTAAATCCCACCCTTTCAGACCCTAGCAAAGCCCCCCTGTCGTGCAATCCTTAACAGAAGTCTGAACAAAGAGAGAGGTTTTCCAACCTGCCTTACAGGGCAATTTAATCAGACACCCCTGTGCTGGATGGGGAATGATTTCAAAATTCGGCAGGATCTTCAGAGAGACCATCCTGAATGTTATCTCCAGCTCAGGCCCTCAGCAGCAGCCTCTCTTCTGCCACTTCAGGTTGCACAGAGGAAGAGTCAGTGCTTACCTCCAGGCAGAAAATAACTATTTGCCTGGTCAGATGTGTCACTACAGGAGCTGCTGAACTCTGCACTCCTTTCAATATTCAGACAAGTTTAAAACAATCTCATCTAGACTGTGATAATCAAAGCCCACGTTAGAACAGCAGGATCCTCTTCCAAGATCCTCTTCAAAGGAAGTTACAAAAATCCTCAAAGTCTTTCATTTCCTGATCAAATGCAAAAAGTCTTCCATCTCTGTATCACTCCTAAATTTAACAGCCCCTTCAGAGACTGACATTGGCACCAGTCATCAGTGAGACAGCAAGAACCGGCTCACGGTGGCTGTTCTTCTCCCTGCATCTCTCAGTTGCTTCCTCTCATTCATCATCATCATCGGTCACAGCACTGAGCTGAGCTGCTCCTGCTCACCCCATTTCCTTTTCCTCCTCCAGAGACAGGAAGACAGTGACAGGATTAAAGACGACAAGCAGAGACGTGACACGGGTCGCTAGTACACCAAAACCACCCACCTGCACGTCCCTTCCTAATGGCCCTTTGCACAGGTTAAGGGAAACAGATGATGGAAGGAGCTGATGAGAAGCCACTGACTTTGGTGGAAAAATAAATAGACAAAGCAACCTTTTATCTCATCAGGTCCTCTTGGGAAAAGGAAAATAGCAACCCACGCTTCCTCTCATTGAGGCAACATCGACCCATACCCCGCAAGACAAGGGCAAGCACCTCCCCTGTCAACAAAATCCCTGAACAGATGAGAAACACCAGTCTGTGAACCACTCATTTAGGAGCATCCTTCCCACAGACCCTAAGCCTGTCCACATCCAGAGGGCTGCCGGCTGCTGGTTTTTGTGCTGAGAGGGAGTAGGGCAAAAGGTGATCCTAAACAAGTTGTGTCATTTCAATTCCGATGCAAAACAAGAGCAGTTTTTAAAAGACTTTAGGATATCTTGAAGTCAGAATTCAACAGATTTTGGGTTATGCAGAACAACGTCTTGGTCTCCAAGACAAAAAATGCATTATCACCCAAGTTAATACTAATACTATCGGGAAGCATTCTTGAGATGCTGCGTTGCCTGTAGCTGACCACCCGCCCTGTCCCACCTTACTGCCCCAGTTTCACCATGCTCACGAGAAGACCTACTAAACCTGACTGGCTGCACGTGCTCCTGCCACCCCACGAGCACAGCACTGAGCTAATGCCAGCCAAAATAGCCCTAGAGGCAGGGTAATCACATCACCCTGGGGCTTTGCTCTAGCCAGTTAGTCTGATTCCACCCATCACATACAAGGACGTCATCCTTTTGCAACCGTTTTCTCATGAAAACACAATGAGTTTGTTTTTACATCCATATTACTAGAGCCGTGATGACTTCTTGTTCCAAAAGCCAACCTTCTTTTTGTCCAAAATGCAACAATAACGATGTTTTCTATCTTTAACTTTTTTACTCCCTAGCAGGTATTTCAGACACACATCAAAAAGGAAAAAAAGCACAAAGCACGTACACACGCTCCAGCCTGCACCCCATCTCTAGCATGAGGTATACATGTCATTACTCCATGTACCAGTTAACTTAAAAAAAAAATATGCCTAACAGTCCTCGTGCTTAAAGTAATAAGTAGGTTTAAATAAGGAGCAGTAATATTGAAAACATTTAATTTTTTTGCAAAACATGCGCATGGAAAAAAAAAATAATCAAGAAAAACGTTTATTCCACCTCTTCTCCACTGCTGTGGAATGGTTCATGGCTCATCACAGCCCAAGCTCCTCTCAGCGCAGAGCCAGGATCTCTACGGGGCTTTGCAAAGACCACCAGATGGTGCTGATGCTTCGCTCTAAACTAAACACTTGCCCATGACTACTTTTCTTGCATAAACTGTAGTTGCAATTAAAGTACTAGAGTTATAAAACGTAGCTTTAAATGTAATAAAATTCCTCACATGTGGGGAATTTTCATGTGGTTTAACTTAAGTTTGCCATCTTATTAAACATGAGTGGTCTAATAAAGTTGCTAATTTTTTTAACCATCTTTATTCTTGCATTTTCTCCACTGGCAGCCTGTGTCTTTGGCACATGAAGTTACTTTTTTTGCCAGAATATTAGTGCAGATTCTCAAATGAAGCAGCACTTCACTTGATTAATTTATTTTTAAAATTTTCCTAATCACAAACACCTAGATTCAAGCACACAGAGCCTCTACTGTAATTCTGCTCCGTATGAGCTGTCACATACTTGGCACCAAATATCAGTGGGACTTAGGAAGACAGCGTAACATGAAAACACAGTGAAACAAGCAAAAACTGAGAAATCATAACATTTTCAGACTTAATTCTCTTGATTCTCAAATCTAGAAAAAAAGAGGGAACAGGAAAAAAAAAGTCAAAACTCACCCACTGAAAAAAACAAAAAAGAGCTCAAAGAATACAGAAGTTTGGACGGATGTAAACAAACCCTCACATCCCATTTCAGTCAGTGTGCCTGGGACTTGCATGTTAACCTAAACCTGTGCCAAAAATCACAAGCTCAGCATCTAGAAACAGTCAGTCCACTCCATCCTCAAAAGTTTTATTGCAAAAACCGTATTTGCAGACTAGCTTTTATGTCTCTGTAACATATGGTCATTTGTGAAGCTCAAAAGAACAAAAAAGCCAACCCAAGGAGTCACCCACACTCGTTTCCACCACTACCTCCCCCCAAAGCCCTCAGCGTCCTGGAGTCAAGTGATTTATGTCACCATCCAAACTACCTCTATCTTGCTACAGGACACATCTACCAGCCAGGACACCTCTCTGCTCCGCATCAGCTTCCAGCTTTCCTGCTCTCTCTAAAGAGGGCTCAATGTTTGCAGTTGCTATTCTTGAGCACGGAGTGCAATACGGCTCAGACTCTGAACACGCACTTGGAGCACCATTCAGAATGTCACGTGGAACGAGGATGGGGGTGAGAAGAACAAGACTCTGTGGTGTTATATTTTCCTATCTCAAGTTTATCTTGGGACAATAGGAAAAGAGTAACCTCGCAAAGAGTTGGATGAGAACTATGAAACAAACTAAGGTTTTAGCCCACCTGTTCATGAATTAAATGGGGTAAAGCAAATTACTGTCATACAGAAACTATTAAAATGAGTTGCATTCTGAATATTTAATTAAATAACAAAGATACAGAAAAGCACTTTTTCTTCAGCAGGCAAACAAACATTACCATATGGGAGATATAAGCATACAGGACTGTAAGTAGTCCTTACTGCATAGTCTGTATTTATGATTAAGTTAGCATATGCTTCCGTTACATCATTATGTTTGGTTTTGCACCCCGCAATTTTACTCCCAAAAATCAATAGTAGAAATGAGAAATAGAGCACCTAAGCACTGCAGTGTAAGAAGCTGGTTTTCATATTTTTGTTCTGGATTCAGACCTAGAGGAAGGTGCCACAAACAGCCCAGGAAAGTGCACTGGTGCAAAACGTTTCACTAACAGGCAAAGCCTTTTCAAGCCCTGGCAAGCTGCCTTAATTACAAGAAGAACTCATATTGACATTTCAGGTAAAATTAGTTACAGATAAATATTAAAGCAC
Source organism: Limnodromus scolopaceus (assembly GCA_028565335.1). Classification (NCBI taxonomy): domain Eukaryota; kingdom Metazoa; phylum Chordata; class Aves; order Charadriiformes; family Scolopacidae; genus Limnodromus; species Limnodromus scolopaceus. The sequence continues at coordinate 6,514,087 of JAOXNO010000002.1, forward strand.
ACCAGCAATCAGTAACGCTGTGCATGAGAAGTATTTTCATTTACTCAGAAGCTCTGATAAGTTACCTCAGTACTGTTGGGTATAGTTCAGACGTATAAATATACATGATGTTGAAAGCAGCACTGACCATCATTTTTCCACACAAAGCTAATGAAGTGGGGCCCAGGAGTAGACCTTTCAGGAAAGAGAAAACAACCTGTAAGGATAAATAGTCTGTTTTCTTCCTCTTTTTTACACAATATTGAAAACATCCAGTCCTCTTTAAGAGACTGTCACGCAAAACCAATGTTTCAGCCATTCAGCTTCAAGCACAAAAAACCAGTATATCGGTTCTTCCCAACCATTTTAAAAGTTAGCACAATAACGGATACAGAAAATTATATTCAGGACCAAGAAAATCTCACCCATTTATTTGGGAAAGTATAAACCTATCACAGCTCTAATTGGAAGGGCTGATGCATCCAGCTCTGCAGTCAGAATACCTTACGAGGTAACCGTGTTTTTGATGGGCACAGACAACGTCGCCTCCTGGACTAATTTATTAAATTAAAACCATAAAACTTGATTCACCTCAACAGTTCATTTGCTCCCCAAGGACATCCTGTTGGGATTTAAAATGCAACAGCTTTCTAATTGGAAAGAACAAATGCTAATGCAACCCAGTTTACTAACAGACGGAGTTTAGCTGGCTAAACTGAAGCGTGCGTCTGTGAAAATCCAAAAGAAACCTGGCCTTTGTTATCCTGATTTTGGTTATGGTTATGCTTGCACCATCCACTTTAATAAAAAGAGAATTTAATATTCAACCTAGGTGATTCTATGTATTTTTTAAGCACATAAAAAGAATGAATGCTACGACCAGCTGCAGTTCAGGTTCTCTTCCTCAGCACTGAGTTCAGCATGTCTTGGATTGGATCAAACATTGTCGTTTAAGTACTGGGAAAGTCCAATTCTTTCTCAATTGCTTTTCTTTTAATTTTGACCTTGAATATTTTCAGTTCTATTCATCTGATCAAGTCAGATTCTATTTCGATTGAAGCAGAAATTCATTTGTATGTAAACTGAAATCCAGAAGCTTGATTTAATTTCTTTAAGCATGATGCATTTTTACAGTTATTTCTGTAATTCACGCAAAACAGATGCAACATTTTCATCCAAGTTCTCTTTTTGCGCAGTAAGAGCTGGAAAATGACATACAGTTGCCAGATGCAAAGGTGTGAACCTGGTCCTCAGAGCCCTGCTGGGTGCCATCAGAAAGCTGGGACATCCCTTTTCTCCCATCAGCCAAACATGAAGCAATGAAGAGATTTGTTAATTTTCAAATGTGTTTCAAAACTTACTGTTTCTCTCCCAGAGAGACTTAAATTGAACGCTGCATATCCAGCTATTAGAGATGTAGCATTAGTGCACTTGGGAAGTTTTGGTCTTTCTGTCAGAAGAGAAAAAAGAGTCTGTCTAGACAAACTCAGAAGCTCGGGAGTGAATTTAAAGTGCACTGTCTTCTCCAGGTGCCCCCGTCAGGGGAGGCCGAAGGCTTGCCACGTAGGGAATTATTGCAGGATTAGAAGCACACTGGGAATTCGCTGCACATCAGCTGCCTTCTGTACCTAAGCCCAGAAGTAATCATTATATTTTCCGTTGAGGCTTGGAACACATTTGTAGCAATTCTTGCAGAAGACTCCATTATTTTCTTTACATCTATAAATTTTAATGCCATCAAGCAGGAATGCGCTTTCTCCTACTGGGATTCCAGTGACCATTCATAGGTCATTCACTGGGCCCAGCCAAGCATGTCCACGCGGCACCTTTCACAATTCTGGTGTGTTTTGCCTAGCACCCTTTCACCTGAACATCCAGGAGCAGTGCACACTTTGCACGCAATTCTGCCTGAACCCATAGAGTCAGGAAAACCGTTTCAAATCTTGGTAAAAGGTAAAAAATGCAAAATTACTGCATTTGAGTTTTGTTGATAAGGGATAATCTTCCATAAATTGATCTTTGGAATTTAGAGAAGTAAAATGGGGGAAAGTGGTAACAAACGGTCCTGACGTTTTAGACCTTCTAGAACAGGAGTCACTCTGTGATTAAGTTTTGATGCCATCAATGCCATTAAGTAGTCTCGTTTCCAGTGCCATTATGTAGATTCACCCTCTGGCTGTCATCTCCATGAGTAAAAGTTCATTTAAGCAGTACTTCTGAAACTAAAGGAGTCTTTAAATTTACTTCAAAAAAAAAAAACCACATCCACCAAGAAAGGGTAGTTCTCAACACACAAGGAAATACCCAAAATGAACAAAAGCTGAAACAAAACTGATTTCAAGAACGGCACATTCTCTTTCCTTCTTCAGTGGAACGCACATTAATGAAAGTCACAAAACGTTACTATGTGTTCAACAGAAGCAGATAAATCTAAATGGAAGTTAAAATCTAGTTACCCCTAGACTAAAAGTCTCCTTTGCTTGCTGTAGTATAAAGCAGACACAAAATGCAGATGTCGTTGTGCTTTACAGCAACTTTCGAAAGAAAAGAATATTACAGCTCCATTCCCCCTCTGCTGCCACTCACCCTCACCGTCTTCCAATCTGATACACAAATTAATTGATGAGTTCTAAGTGATAAGGAAAAAGGATGCTGAGAGATGTATCAGTTTTCACTTAACCACTGAGACCGCTTTAGTCTCAAATTCAGTACATATATTTAATAACAGAAATGTTCTTGGCTTATTCCACAGGGGAAATTACTTGGATCAGATTCTCATTCTCAAGTTAGCAGAGTTATTTAGAAATCGAGTGAAGGTTACAGACATGAGAGGCAAGTGCCCAGGATCTCATTAAAATCTTAAATCCCTTGTAATAAAATCAATCACTCAGAAGAATGCAGACTTAGACAAATGTAAGAGGTGTTCTCCTTACTGACAGGAGGGTCAGACTAGAGATGCAACAACCCTCATTTCATCCAAAGTGACTCAACTTCATCACACTTGGAGCTGAATTTCTTTGTATTTAATTGACACAGATCACTCCGGGCCAAGAACCAGCTTTACTCTTACCACAGTGGAAAGTAAGACGTTATAATGGGGTTGAAGTCAAGTCAACTTGAGGCAGAAGGCAGAAGACTTCCTGAAACTTAGCAATTCTTCAGGACTTATTACCCTATCCTGATTAGTCACTACTAACGAGTAAACTTGTTGGAACAAAGGAAGAAACTGCCTCAATAAAAGGAGCAACAAAACGTCTGAGAACTTGAATTAACACCGGCATGGCAAATAGGATTACAGGATATTTTATCTCTGTTTTTCTTCCTGAGACTTTTCTGAGATCAATTGGGTGCTGGACGGCATTTATAGCTGTTAGGGACAAACACAACCTATAGAAGGCTACCTTGTAATCACATTGCTCCTGCTCCTCAGTCAAAACACTGTTAAGGCTAAAGCGTTTCTACAGAAGCAATATTAAGAAAAATACAAGCACAGAACAGCCACTTCTGCTTGTCAGTGTCATATACACCTAAGTTTTCAGTAGTTAAAATAAAGATTAGTACAGAAAAGCTGTACTTGAAATGGAAAGAAAAGTGAAAATACAAGACCTAACCTATGTGAATATCACTGACAATGTCAGAAAAAATGCATCTTTTGAGATGAAAAATATACTTGATGATGCTCCACTGTTGCCATGAACTGTGCTCACAGCTGAATAGTGCAGTGATGTGCAACGTGAGATTGAGAAAGGCAGCAGGCTTCTTGCCATCCCTATGGCTTCCATACTGCAATTCTGACTTCGCTTTCTAATTTTCAAGCAGAAAATATTTTTTTTTTTTAAAGCTTTCTAATGGTTTGGGTTTTTAAATGATGAATTAAGTTTCTAATTCAGGAGAACCTCAGTTCCCACTTCTAGAAATATTGCATGCCACCAAAACAGATGTAAAATTAAGCTTGGCATCTCACACTGTCAAGGTCCAATCAAACTAACATTACACTGCACTCTGACTATCAAATCCAGCATTTTAAGGTAAACTGCTTAATAGCGATAAATGAATGCAGTGCCAGTATTCAAGACAGAATGCGATAGCTTGGTCTGACCTTCAAAGAGCCAAGGGCTTGCAGTCAAACTTAGTCAATTAACAGGGTCAGATCATGCCTGCAGTAAATTAAAAGCAGTATAGACAAGACCCTGGCTCCCTGACCAGGCCCAGAAGGAAGAGAAAAAGAGGTATAAATGGATAGGGCTTTATGCCCTGATATACTCAGTCACAAAAAACTCATTGTTTTGTCAGCTTTGATCCAAATCAACAAACATCTGCTTTAGCACCAGTACATACTTACCAGCAGTTGTTGGTAAAAATGTGGTAAATATACAAGCAAATCCTGCAAATACCAGAAAACATGTTGTAGTTTTACGTCTTCCAGACCTAGAAGGAAAAGAGCACCCAGATAAAGATGGAAACAAAGTCCTTCAGTATTTAATTCGTCTGCAAAACGTCAACTGAAGTACACAGCAGCTTTAATAACAGTTATAGATCTATTGTAAGTGCTTCAAACCTTGCACTATTTTACTGTGTACTGAAGTCCTCCCACAAAAGCTTTCCTATGTCTACCCAAGTTTTGATTTTTAAGTTACTGAATTTGCAGCCTTGAGAAGAACCCGTCTACTTCAGCTACAGGAACTCAGACTTTTTTCTTCTCTGTACTGAGCAGGGCAATGGGCCCTGTCACTGAAAGGGTATTACAGAGCATACAAAGATCAAATTAATATTGCTCAAGAAAGTGTAATTCTAATGCTCCCTACTCTGTATTTCTCTTTTACAACTTTCCATAAATATATGCAGTTAGGACACACAGTAAGACTATTCTGTAAGTTTTTGTGCCTAATAGTATACACATGGAAATAAACAGAGGGTATTTCTACTGCCTAGTGTTTTAAAATATGAGAGAAGGTAACAGGATACAAAGTCACCAGCCCTTCCCCGCATCTGCCATACTTAAACATTTCATAATTATTTGCAAAAGATCTCAAAGATATTCTTATTAACAGTTTGCAGGCTTGTAGAAATACTATACATGCTCGTTACTTCATGAAGCCTCACAGCTATTTCTAACTACTACCCCATGCCAGTAGAGAGGCAGTATCTATAACAAACATACACCACTTGCTTTTTAAAATCTTCTAAATATTTTTGCAACAAAAAAGCTATACTTTAAGGATAATGCCCACTAAAACTGCACAAAAATAGAACTTGTCACACTCCATTTTTCATTCAGCACCTAAAACCACACATATCCTTACATCAGGAAATCAAAAGCTTGAAATTTAGCATTACTTTAACAGATTACAACGAAAATAAACAAGAGAGAAAGACCTGGCAGTTTGTGGTTTAAAAGCACGTCCTTGACTCAGGCTTCTTGGGCTTGAGGCAAAGGTTGGCTGGTTGACCAAACTGACAGCTTTTTTCTGCCCCAAAACCCTAAAAGGTGTCATCCTCACCTGACTCAACAAAATGGAATTTTTGTCACTGACCTCAGTGACACCAAAAGTATCATTACAAAGACAGGCAAACTGAAGGTTACACAAAACCCTGAGTAGCTCTTGGTTGCCACACTGTTGAAAATAAGCACCCACATAAAGGATGGCCTCCAAATATAATAAAAAGTATGAAAATACACGACATCGATTGTTCATGCCTTAATGAAAATTCAACAGCTCCCATTTCCAAGTTCTCTTTGAGAAGTTTAAGAGTGAACAATGCTGGAAACTGCTTTTAACGGCAGTTGGTAGGCAGTACAAAACCAAGTCATTCTGAATAAAATATGTAAGAGATACATATGTTATAGATACTTAAATAACTACGTTACTCACATTTTTTTCCACAAAGACCAAAGTTTTTTAAATAACATTAATCATTGAAAAGCTCATCTCTTGAGTAATTCAAATGACAAATAAAACTAAAAAACATAGGAGGTAGAAAATCAGAGTCCTATTTCTGTATCAACTGCAGAAACCCCCAGTTGAGATCCCCAAAGAATCAACAATGTTTAGAAAAGCAGTGAAGTATCTTGCTGAGAAAGACGTTAATATTTTTCTAGACTATCTACAAATATATGCAGAAAACTAGGAAATAAGTTTTTCTTACCAGGACTTCTCAATAAAAAACATGCAGAGAGGAAACGCTGGAACTTCTACAAGACCAGAAAGAGCCACATTTAAATAAAGATTTCCTCTTAATTCACCAGCATTTAAAGTTAGTCCGTAGTACACAAAGCTGCAGACATACCTAAAAATAACCATAAAAGTTATAATACTACCATAAGTAGTCTTTAGGGCTAAGAAGGTATGTAAAAGGTAAATTATGTTGAGTTATGGATGAGCTATATTGAGTTACATGCTAGCAAGAGAACTCTTATTTTCTCCCCAAAAGTGAAACAATGCAAAGAGAATAGTTCCTATTAATTAAAGTAACTTCTTGAAAGAAGACAAGTGCTCATATCTATATGCACAACATAACTTTAAGAATTTTCTATTAGCTTCGTTTTTTTCCTGGGTTATTTAGCAAGTCTAATAAGCTTAACTAGAGGCTGATGTAAAGCTTAACTGCTGTAAAGCAATCCTATGAAAGAAAATATGTACATCCATTGCTTAACACAGAGTGCCTTCCTCAAACTTAGGAAGGGCTTCCCCAATAAATGCATGATCACTGTCCTTGGAAAGACTAAGGCCCCACATCCCTGCTACGCAAAAACCAACAGTGGGTTGGAAAGGCCATTCAGATATTACAAAGACAGCACGAAGAGCTGGGTGACAACCACCGTGACACCACTCCAACGGCTCCATGTGCTGTATCTTAACAGGGTTCAAGCCAGAAAACACAGTGCTGCGACCTCTTCTTCCAGAAGGCAAGAACGCCTTTGTGTAATTTCTTATCACCATACCTACATTTACCTACCAGCAACTTAGAGAGTCTAAGATGCTTCTGGAAAGGTCCTACTTAGCAAAGACGTTCCTGCCACTTCTCCCACATCCTGCACATCTCCGCTTACCCCACACATCCAACTACTGATTTTTCTCATCTATATCCTGACAATCATTGAACAACAAATGACATTGAACTTTAACAGGAAAACTTGTTCTTGGCATTTTGGAAAAGAGCTGCTCCTCCAACACGTTTTAGCTCAAGCCAGTTTGCAACAGCCACTGCTGTAACAACCAACCCAACACCCTCCCCACCCCAGGGGTTCCCTCTGCCCTGCCATTTATTGCCAATACATTTTATTACATCCTCCTGCACTTTGGGGTGGGGTTGTGGTTTTTTTTTTTCCAAGTTGTACCACTTTTCAAGACAGCACCTAATATAAATCTACCCAATCTGTATTTTATCTTGCCCACCGTTTTCCTCCACTGAACCTGCGTAATGTGCTTTCGGGCTCTCAATGCTTATTCTTCTTCTAGATCTCTACTGTTGCCTAATCCACGTAGTCCTTTTCTTCCTAAGACTGATTCAAGTACGCATCCTCTCGGTAATTTCTGCTTCATCTTCTCGTTTCACTCAATGTAAATATTATGTTGTCACCAGATTATTTCTTAGGTTTTGAAACGGTTTCTAAGTAACACACCAAAAATAAAATGCAACAGCAATAATAATGAAACATCAACTTCACAACACATCAGTTGAGATTATTATTGCCTGCCATCAACTGAAAAAATTACGATTTAGTTTGAGGACAGAATTTTAAAAGGAAAATCTTAATTGTTTCCTCATGTTAGACCAATGCACAGCATCTCAGCATCTTGTTATTACATACCAGATGTACATCAGTATGATGGTTCGCCACCGAAGGACTGGATGTTTTACTAAGTTTAAGATACCAGGTGCCGATTCATCCCTTCTCAAAGTTCCTGCACTTGGTTTTAATTTTATTTTTAATCTCTCTTTTCCATTACCAAGGGCAATATATTGCAACACATCTTCAGCTTCTGCCATTTTCCCTTGGGAATACAGCCATCGTGGCGATTCTGGGAGCATACTAACAGGAAAGAACAGAAAACCAACGATGACAAGTTCATTCCTATGAACACAGCACTACAGTCAATCTTGCCGTTTCACAGATCAATACTTAAAAAAAAGTACCAATATAAAATTCAGAGAAGAACATTCTATTTGCACTATTCTGCATGTTAAACTCCATGTAGTCCGACAGTAATACAGTTAACCTCACAGAAGGACTGTTGGAGATGCTTGACAAAGCAGTCATGTTTAAAATCTAAATCTTGACTTCTGCTCAACTGATTTCTTAGGAAACACTACACTAACATTGTCCAGCAAGCACCTCAAATCCCAGTTACCTGAACAGCCTGAATAAAACTTTGTTTTCTCAAAGTTCATCTCAAGCTTCTCCATTACAGGAAGCTCTGAGTTGGAGCAGAGAGAAAAATAAGTGTTACTGGGAAATTAATTATCGGGATCCAGAATTAGCTCATCATTGCCCACATAAGTTTTAAAACTCTTCTTCCCAAGTATAATCAGAATAACCTTGCGTACCACAACCACCAGCCTGTTTTTTTCAGGTTATAGAGTCTGCTGCTGCTTTTGCACAAGCCACAAAACAAAGAATGGAATCTTTTTAACTGAACCTTTACTTTCTCTGGTACATCTAACAGAGATATACATCCTACAGCCAAACTAAACTTTCATTACTTCAGAAGATCCCAGTATTTTTAGCATTTGGGGGAATTACATTTCCATCAGAAACAGGACACCATAGAGGAAAATATACTATGGAGAACTTATTTTCTCAGCCCTGGGGCTTTGTTTTCCTTGACTACAGGAAGAGGGGGAGAGGGCTGGGTTATTCTTAAATGTAACTTATTTCAAGAGCAGATCTATCTAAAAAATAATTGAATAATTAAAAAATCTAAATAAAAAGTTTTCTACCTATGCTGTATGCTAGACATTCCCTGTACTAATGTATAGGCAACCTACTACACCAATTCTTTGATTTCTTCTGCAACTTCAACTAGTGATCAGAAGTATACAAGGTGTACTACTTCATTTGTTAAAAGAATATGTTGTGACAACACAAGCAGACAAAGCTAGCACTTTTAATTCCTTTAATGCTGATGCATTTCATAATCTCTTTTATGATAATGTCCATGCAGGAGTTCTAAACAGGAGCCCCCAAACACAACAGTGCTAGGAACAGACACAGGGGATTGTCAAAAGCACGCAGATATATAGGGTATCACACTAAAAAGGCTATTCCAAGTGCTCTCACTTATTTCCCTTTGCATGCATGAGTCTCATGAAAATAAACTCTTAAAAATCCCCTCCAGGATTGCTTCCAAAACTTCTCAAGCACTGAAGCCCTTCCTTGGCAGAAGGCAGTGTTCCTGGCTGATGCTCCAGCCCAGAGCCTCTGGAAGGCCTTCCCTTCCCCAAGCAGATTTGTAACTGAGTTTTATCGGACAGCTGGCACACAGCTGCTCTTCGCAGCGCCGGCCACCACAACTGTAACAGCATCCAGAAACACAACCTTCTCTTCTGGGTAACCCTGACCTTCTGCTTCATTTAAAGCTGCTTCTTCCTCTCACAACATGATTTTTCTCTTGCTTGGTTCACAAAACCATACAGAAAAGTGTCATCTTTGTTTATACCACATTCTTGGAGAATAACCAAAAAAAAAGTAACTGTTAAGTTGCTGTATATTTTTTCTTATCATTATAACACACATGAAGCACTTACAAAGAAAGAAGGAGGAAGATGACTCCTGGAGTATTTGATACCAAGGCGAGGTAGCGCCATTCTCTTACATAGTAACCCAATAAAGCATAAACAGCAATGCCAACTGCAAACGTCAAATTAGTTAATGAACCTGAAAATACAAGACCAAGACGGTGACTACAGAAACCTCTGGCAAAAAAAAAAAAGTTCTTAAGCAGAAGCCTGAAATTCCCAGCCCATGATAGATCTAAATAAAATAGCAATTTTATGAGGTATCTTTAGGGCAGTTGTGAACTGGCTTAAGTATATTATGCAAACCCAATTAAGAATAGCTTTGTTTAACATATGGAGGAGTTGGGGTTTATTTCCTCTTTCAAAAATAAAGGGTGGTACATAGGAAAGCACAAGAAATTAACAGGAACCTACAGACTAAAGAGAAAACCTGAGGACAGGAAGGGGAAGCACTAAGAGTGAGAGATTTACTTCAGTCTATTAAGGCAATCTTGACTAGAGGTGGCAGGCTGGAACAGAAAATGGAAGTTATAAAAGTACGAGGACTGAGTTCAGTACAAAACCAGCTGCAAGCCACAGGTTTATTACAGCACACTTCTGAACAAACATAAATAAAAACGTTAAAAGTTAAGGGGTCAACTTGAACTCCAAAAGCCTAAAAAACCCTCCGCAGACTAGCACAGGGGATCTCGTACTAACCCAGAAAGCCCCAGCTATCACCCGCAAAGCCCAGCTCACAGCCAACACCTAGGAGGAGAGCTTCTTTAACACTGCTGAGCTGCATCCAGCAGCTCCCTCTCCTTCAGCCCCTGGCCAGTTGTTCAGCACCTCTTTCTCAACAGCTGAGCAGAACTAGAACAAAGCACCTAGAGCGACAAGCGGCAGGAACCGGACTGTCTCTTCGGTCCATCAGGAGGCCGGCCCTGCAGGGAGAAAGGCTGGGAAGAGCAGAGAGAGACAACAGGGCAAGGGGGAAGGAGGGGCGGGAGAGAGAGGGGGCGTGAGTCAAATAAGTGAACCCAGATGAAGAAGAAAATTCAGTACTTAAAAAAAACCAAAATAACCACAACTATCTCGTACATCCCCAGGAGTCCAGAGAAGAAATAAGAAAAATAGTAGAATGAGGTAACTGCAGAAACGAGAGAGAGAAATGTGCTCGCATCCATGGAAAGTCAGCGTTTGGACCAAGTTTTCCCCCACGTTGCACTGGCCAAAAAGGCGTTACAGTCTGAGCTGCTCCAGCTTTACAACAACCGTTAAATTTATTTTAAGTCTTGGCAGGGGCATACGAAGAAGGACATTTAAAAATACTGGATGGTCAGCACATCCAGCAGTGGAAAAAATGCTCTCCAGGCATTAAGTCATTTTGTGGTGCAAGGAAACTTCAGAGAACGCTTTCAAGAATACCTTCCCAAGATACCATACAACATCATTCACAAGTTGGCAGGATCTGCCAAAACATATATTATTTTTTAAATGTAATGCAGTGTACAAACAGAAAAATTTTAGGAATCAATGTACACATTTTAAAACCACAGTCTTGCTATTTATCACATTTGATCATATCTTCCTTAGTCAGGCACCTTTCCCACAGAAATTAGAACTTGGATGAATCACATCACACATGCTACAAGCTGACTTTACTTGCTACAAACTTAAAATGTAAGGTACCGATAGTCAGAACAACACGTGGCACAGCAATAATGATTAAATATTCCCAAATCCCACCTGTAAACGACCAAAATGATTTTCCTACATATTCCTGTGTTAGGACAAAAGACACAAGAGCCATTCCACCGTTCACAATTCCAACAAAAAACCGTGAAACTGCAAATATGTCATAATTCGGAGCCAATGCTGTGACATACCCAAAAACAACATCAAAAAATAGACCTGTAAAGAGAGAATAAAATGTAATTAGCACTTATGCTACACAGCTTGAACTCAGAAGAAAGGCAAGGACCAGTCAGTTACTGACTGTAACGAGTACTCTATAGTACTTGTCTCTAATCTCTCCCATGTGGCTTTCTGAAATCACAGCATATGAAAGTTGCAATCATTTTCAAGCCACACTGAAGGTCTGCAGTGCCAAAGATGATGTTTCCTTGAGACAATGTTATCACTAAACAAAAAGACCCTTTGGCTGCAAACACAGCTGGAAAACACCAGGACATGAGTAACCCACTCATGTTTAGTGGTTAAAAGGTGTTTAGGGTAAGCCATCCTCCCTCACCCCCTCCAAAAAAAGCAAATCATTTTTATTGGGAACAATACGGTTGGCAACGTGTAGATACTGTGCTCCAACAGTAATAGTCATAGCAAAACTAGGGGTTTTTCCATCTCCCACGGATACTCCAGTGGCTGTTATGCTGCTCAGCCCACACACACTAACAAATTTTAGTGCTGCTCTACTCCGAGTGTAAGCTTACGCAGATCATTGAGTCCGTACCATTGACAGAGCAGGTGACCCACGGGCAGCCTCCAGGTAGGGTGGCCCACAGGCAGAAAAGAGATGATGTTATCCACACAGAATGCTTAAGAAAAACCTTTTTAAACATCTTACCTGAGATATACACTGGTTTCCTGCCCAGTTTATCTGACAAAGGGCCAAATGTGATATTTCCAATAAGCAATCCAGCAAAAAACAGGGATGATGCAAGGTTTACTTTGTAGGCTTCTTGTTCAATCAGGTACCACTGTCAAAAAAAGAATCTCCTTATTGTTAGAAGTAGTAACACCAACTTGCTACCTTCCTCAAAAATAATAAAAATCTATGAAAAGTCTTCTCTTGCCATTTCCCACTTCCTGCTTTATACCAAATTAAAATTTTGTTCGAAGTTTGATAGGTAAGCTAACAATAGTCATACCTTTTCCTCCCTAACAGATTCATATCTCTCTCTACTTTCTCTCCCCCTAGAAGATAAGCGGGAAGTGATTATGGAAAGATGTCCTTGTTTTATAAAAACTCTAAGAACAACTTACTGACTATTCATTGATGTTTTAGTATCTTATGGTGCACATGCATTTATATTCAAACAAGAATTGGAAACAAACGATCAGTTTTCTTTAGAAACGTACTTTCTGCCTCATTCAAAAGCTGAACTGAGGCAGCATTACCAAAAATTGTCAGAAGAGAAGAAGATGAACTGACAGTGGGTTGAAATGGGAATGAAGCTCGTAGTACTTCCTGAGAGGGCAAGGCGCAGAGAGCTTGTGCAGCCCCCCTGCTTCAAACAGGGCATCAACACTCATAGATTTGAGATTGTTGAGATTACACAGACATTGCTGACATCATGAACCTGGGAAAGCATGGCAATCAGAGAATCCTAAGTGATTTTCCAGGAAAAAAAAAATTAACTAATTGAACGAAAGCTTTACCACCCCCCACCCCAAAAAAAAAATTTGAATCTTTACTTGGGTATTTCAAATACTTCCCAGTATTTACTAGAAAATTTACTTTCACAAAAGTGGATGAATGCCATGCTGACTTTTTTTTAAGTGGCATGTGCAGTATGTCCTTTGGGTAAAGGAAGAAGAAACTTAATCCCATTTGCTTTTTTTGAAAGAAGTAGGTTTAAAGAAAAAAAAAAAAGCTTAAGGGAAGAGGCCCATGACCAAAATCCAATACAGCATACTAGGACCTCAGCCCTGAAGTGTCTGCCTTGAATTAATACAAGTCCCCAAAGAATATTAGGAATTTATTGAAACTTTTAATTGTAGCAATCTCAAGAAACATGTGCTTTTACTCTATCAGAGCTCATGTAGTGGTGAAGTACAGAGAAGACACAGCTCCATCCACGCAGTAACCCACCAGTTACCTGTGCTCCACTCATCCAGCAGCCTGCAAGATGCAGGTTGCAGGAGCAGGACAAGATTTAACACGATCACAGGACACCTTCTTTAGTCCAACGTACCCAGTATTCCAGCATTTCAGAGTTTTAAGGGACTTTTGGATACTCTGGGAAGGTAAAATTCCTGTGCAGCGGTTTGCAGCTGGTTTCTGCTATACCCTGCAGGGTAGTAAATTCTACCCTATCACATTGGATAAAGATGTGGCCCTGAAACTTACAGTTTCGTAACTTTCTGAGAAGACTTCAACAATGAAATATTCCTGGGCACAAATCCTCAGGAAATTTTAAGTACAAAAATAACACAGCATGTGCTCTCCAAGGCACAGAGCACTGCTGGCCTAAGTCCTTCTTCTCCATGCTAGCACTCCACCGCACACAAATGTCAAGCTCCCAGTCCTTGGCTGCATAGTGTTTCAGAGATAAAATAACCTTATGCTTCTGATTGCAGTTCTAAAAATCTACTTAGGTGAAGTACCGTTTCTATAGCAAATGTAAGACATTCCTGAAGACATTCCTGCTCACCTTCCTAAGCATCATCACTTGTTAAAGCAGGGGACTGAGTTGACGCCAGACCAAGAAGCAGTTCTACCAAGTGTATTTTCCACGAACCAAGCCTGAGCTGTTATTTACAAAGTCTTAGCTACGCCAAAATTAATTGCAACTGAAGAGCTGCTCTGAAGTTTCATTGCGCTCCAGAGCAGAACAGTGCCCCTGCCAAACCTGAACAGAAATGAAAATACTTATAGTTTAAGCTCTGTCACCAAAACAAAGGAAATAAACTTTACAAAAACAGTTTCCTCTCTTGAGATAGAGCAAGAGAAAAGATTGCAAACTATTAATTGTGCTGCTTAGCGTGTCACAAAGTTGCTCATGTTTTAATAAGCCTGCTATAATAATCTGTGGAGAATAACTCAAAAGAATGTATCTACTTTATTTGCACAAAAGGAACTTGTTAAATATTTGTCAAAATTAACTGTAGCTTGCCAACAAAAACGTTGCCAATTTTGCTATCACCAAAACAGACATCCTCTCAGCTCTTTAAATTCACATGGCAGCTTGATTTAGTTACTAGACCGCTAGCATACGGCAAGATGTTGGCCAGCATCTACAGATTCCATGAAAGACTATTAACAATGTAATATAAGAATTCTTACCATACAGTTACTGAAATGAACGGGAACATAAATTTGTTTCAATAACTCTTGAGAATTACTACATATTTTGGAAACAGGGACACTAACTTCTACATTTAAAAACACAGTATTAGTTAAAATTTGCTGATTTATGATTATAAGTTAAGCACTACCCCATATCACGCATCCTGCTGAGAGTCTGAAACTGAAGAGTGATCTTGGAAAACACTCCAATCCAAGAAATCTGTTTCTGACAAAGGATATGATCCAATATTACATCATTCTTTCTTATGTCTAGTCACTACATTTTTCCAAGATAAACATTACACATTTGGGATAATGGGAAGGAAGCAAAAATTTGGCACCGGCTGCACCAAGCGCTAACCTGTCTTATGTGAGTTCACGGACGACCGCTCCAAGCATTCCATCAGCAGAACTCTGACAGTTCACGCCACGAGCCAAGCCACCCACGCAGTCCTTTTTCTGGCTCCGGCAGCAACGCTTAGGTCACTGGTGCTCGCCCCGGTGATTATAGCCCAGGGACCAGCAGAGAGCAAACACAGCCTTTTGCATGGAATTCAAAAGGCACAAGGACGAAGGGTCAAGCTTCCGTCCCGCTCAGCAAACTTCAACCTGCTCCATCTCCCACTCTCACCACACACTAAAAATACCCAGACATGTGGTGCACGAGTTTCATTTTCATACTAGTTTTAGTCTTTATCTTCTGTGAGAAACGAATACAGCTCATGGTAAAGCTTGCACGCAGATTGCGCACACACCACAAATTGAGCCTTTTCTTGGTAGAAAACAAATTATTAGGAGGAGCTCATCCTAAATTATAACTTACAAACTGTAGTTAAATGATCACTCTTCATTAGTAATGACTTCCTAAAACATCTGAAGGTAAAGACAACTGAAGCCAAAATAAGTAACAGAAAGGAAGTTTCCCCTAAATTACTAAGTATTAGATTTATGCTAGGAAGGCTAAACTAATAATTTAGTCATGTACTTTCAGATTTAAAAATAATAATAAAATAAGAGAGGCAGATGGGTGGGTTCCACTAATTTTAGTAACATAAGCAAAACATTACCCTAAGCCCCACATCTGCACTAGTGGCACAAATCCCAAGATGAGCAGAAACGTTCAGGCGCGACGGAAGTACTTGCCTCAGTCACGATAGATGTGAAGTTGTCCACAAAATGGATATGCCTGGCAAGCTCAGCTCCGCTCGCTGGAATTACTTCTTGGTCTATATGATATTCGGGCACAGCTCCCACAAGCACAATAAGCATCGACTGACAGGCCACATACACCTTGAAATAAGACAGAATCATTTACCCTAAACAATCCCAAGGAGACCTGATGGAATACTCTAAGCTTTTCATTATCAATTAACAGTTTCCCTTTACCCAGCATCACAAACAAAATGCAGTCTACTGTGTTTAAATCCCAGATGTGATCATCGAGGCAGCTGGGAGCAGCGGGTACCACCCCTGGGATGCTGGGGCACTTTCAGTCAAAGCTTTGTCTTGACACCCCCTTCCTCTTGCAAAGTTCTTCAGTTTGTCCTTGCCATTTTGTAGCCAGGCACGGGAAGGGAAGGCACTAAGACCTTCATCCTAGTTTCACAGCCAAGATCTAATACTTAGACCAAGATTATTATTATAAATTAATATTTTACTGACTATACTCAAAGAACGCAACCCGTGGTGACAAGTCAAAAAGAAATATAAGACAGCATTTTTGGAAGTGTCTGCTGGTTCTTTCCAATGCAGAGACTGAAACTTTAACCTGGTTATCAGGAAAACTAGAACATGCAGGAATAATAAAGATTTTCATAAAGAAGCACTTACGAGAATATTTATTCATGAAGCTATCTATGGGCTTCAAGATATTCTGAATGTCTTCTGGGCTTTGCATGTGATTTTTTTTCTAACTTAAAACTACATTCTCCTTAAGCATATCCACATATTAGTGAATTTCAGCACATTACCACTGATGGAAGTGTTTTGAGTATAGAATGGCTTCCTTCGTCGGGCCACGGGTCTTTGGGTGATGGATTTGGCTGGGCAGTTTCAGCATGCCATTCTACCCTGTGCTTACCTCGGATGTTCTTGCAGAAAGAAATTATAAACAAAACCCTGCAATCCCCCTCCTTCCCTCCCTCCCTCCCTCCAACAGGGTTTGAATTCAAAATGCAGAACTGCCCTCGCAGGAGGAAGCCTGTTCGGAAGAAACGAAGGGAGCGAAGCAGAGGAGTGTTTGCACGCGGGGGTGAGGATGCTATTTAAAGACGGCGCCCCGCAAACCGCTTCTTGCAAGAGATTTAAAAAAACCCAAAAAATAAGATAAAATAAAAAAATCCCCAGCACACCAACAAAACCCCCAAACGTCACATACAACAGACACACCAACAAACACCCGTCGCTGCGGCGGGACTCCATTTCCTCCCAGCCGGCAGAAGTCGAGAGGCGCTCTGCAAGAGGCGGAAGATAGGCTCAGAAATAAGGAAAACAGATCACAAAGTTTGAAAAGTTAAGCGCGTCAGACGGCACTGGGGGCAGCAAGAGGTTTGAAAAACAACTTGCAATAGGAGCGAACCCCACCGAATCCTTCTCTCGCAGCGGACGCGGAGCCGGGAGGGGGGGGGTCCCGGAGGATGTTCGCCGCGGCGCTGCGAGGGGCGGGCTGCCTCCCCATCCATCCCCCCGAGAGGTACCACCCCCAAACTCAGGAAAGCCCCCGGGAGGGACGGAAGACCGAACCCCCTTCCCTCCTCACCTGCAGGAGCACCAGGAAGGCGGTGAGCCGCCGCTGCCCGCCGCCGAACTCGCCCGCCGCCCCGAAGGCCTCCTCCAGCCCCAGCGCCATGTCCCGCCCGCCCCCGCCCCGCCCCGCCGCTCCCACCTGCCACCGCTGCACGGCGCGGAGCATCCGCTCATTTAGTATTAATTAATTAAAAAAAAAAAAAGTGATCCCACTCTACGAGCGGAGAGCAGCGGTGGAGGAGCAGCCTCGCAAGGCCACCCAAAAGGGAGGTGGCTGGAAGGGGAGACGGCCACATGGCCCCTCCGAAAAGCCCAGAGGGGAGCAGCACAGCTCAGCTCCAGAGCTGTCTGAAAAAGGGAGCAGCTGCCCCTCTCCCATGACCTCGGTTTTTAGGAGATCATCAGCATTTTAATCTAGCCCAGGTAATTGCAGGCTGCTCCCGAAGGTTAATTTTGCTCTTCCCCCCCCCCAGGCTGCTGTCTCCGGCCACATCTGGTAATTGGGCACCTACAGAACAAGTCCCTTCTGCTTGCCGATTCAATAAAACAAATTAAACTACCACAAACGTTCTGTTTGCCAGTTGGCTTCGTTTGCAGAGTGCCACCTAAAAGCTCCACATCCTGTGGACAATAAGAGGAACTCCAGCTAAGTTGGCAATTCTTGTATTAAGAAAAGAGACATTAACTATTATTAATTAGGGCTGGGGGAAAGTGGTTTGACAAAAGCACAGCAAGTGGCCTTTGGTGTAATTCCTTCAGGACTGCAATACCCATGGTTATGCTTGCATTTTACCTGTCATCACATTTAAAGATGCAGCTTTACTATTATGCTAGCTTTATATAGGGGTGACATAGATTTTTAAGTCTTCGCTTTGAGGTTAAGTCTTTCTCCCCAGTTAGCCATATCAAGAAATTCTTTCCTTTGAGGCAGTAAATTAGGATTACACCCCCTTAGTATTTTTAGTCCCAGAAAATTACAATTAGCAGAAAGACTAGATGGGACAGTGCAGCTCACCGAGGAAGCAGCGAGTGCCACGCAACAGTGGGTATGTTGCCCAGGAAGAGCTAAGCGAGGGTCAAAGTGCTGCTTACCTTGGAACTGTGACAGCATGGATAAAACCAGCTTTCTAAATTTCTGAGCTTCCTCATCCACGTAGTCACCATACATTAGCAGGCGGTAGTGAAACCCTAGGTTTTATTTGAAGTCTTTACAGCCTCTGCTCCAGCTGCTTCCATGATTCCTACCCTAATTCAAACAGAGCAATCTGTTGCTGAACCTTGGCAAAGGCAGGCAGACATAAACAAGACAGTTCCTGTCTTGTTCCTGAACAGATCTACAGAAAGGATGAAAATAACTTTGGAAGTCTACTGATTTTACAAGACCAATTAGGTTCCCCCTCATGTTCAGTCATCCGTTTTCCCACATTAGTGTCAAAAATACACATCACAAAGTCTCAAGGAAAAAAAAAAGCCCCCCAAAACCGTCACCATTGCTGCATCCACTTCATCTTTTCAGCCTAGGACATACGTACCAGCGCTATTTTAGAATCACCAGATAATCATTCCCTGAGCAGGTCTCACCAGCATCATGTCAGACAGTAGGAAGACAGCTTTTAGCCCACATTCACAAATGCTCCTGCTACCTGCTAAACATCAGTTGAACAAATAAAGGGGAAAGAAATAAAT
Source organism: Limnodromus scolopaceus (assembly GCA_028565335.1). NCBI lineage: Eukaryota > Metazoa > Chordata > Aves > Charadriiformes > Scolopacidae > Limnodromus > Limnodromus scolopaceus. The sequence continues at coordinate 6,533,246 of JAOXNO010000002.1, forward strand.
CAGCATTGCTTCCTGACATCCATAATTCCTTCAGTAGGTGGGGGGGTTGTACTGTATCAACTGTTCTGACGTTCAGAACTGAATCACTGCAAGGTCCCTTACAGTCAGTCCGTACTTCTGGGAAGTATTTTCAAATTACTTAGGAGACACTAGCAATAAATAGTTGTTTTCAAGTCTTTCTCCTCAATTTACCATATCAAGAAATTCTTTCCTTTTAGGCAGTAAGTCAGGAAGCTTTGCGAAAAAGGTCCAGAGAAAGTGGTTACTGAGGTTTTTTGCTTGGGTTTTACTAGGTGTGTCGTACTTTGAACAGTTTCAATCGTCTCTTCAAAATTCAGAGAGGCTGTTTCAGGACTGGAATTGTTATAACAAATCACAGAAAACAGATGACAGTGACTGACTCGTTAATCATAATTCAGGTAATAAAATATCCACTGCATCCTGTTCAAAGCAGCATTTATTAAAGATAGTACCAAGATAAGTCAATGCATAATGAAGCTTTCCCTCCTACAAATATGTAAACAAGTTGACAGCAAGTTATTATTAAAATATAAAAATTAAAGCTTACGTTGCATTTTTTTAAAGCTACTAACTTCAGTCTCAATGTAGACAGTCTCTGTGTCTGTAGTGTTTAAAAATATGAGTTCTTGAAAAATGTTAAAGTATTGTCTTTGCACAAACACGTTTTTGTAGAAAAATACTTTAAAATACCAACTTTCCATTGATAAATACAACACCAAAAATAAAACGCATCTTTTGTCATGAAGAGCATTAAAATGCATCTAGCATTTATTTCACCATTCTGTTTAACCAAATTATCTTGTGTTAATTTTAAAACTCATAGTGGTTTGCAAAAAGTATCTTGGATAATATTCAGTTGCTTTCAGACAGCACAGCAATTAGCATTAAGTAGCTAATATTGGAAATATCCTTGTAATTGAAGTCTGGCCTAAGTTTATTTGCAACTGAGGCCATCAGTTTAATCCTCATCTCAAACTGTGCATTTTAACATGTACAGTAGGTTCTTGCTAAGAGATCCGAGTCAGTTCAGATATATTTTGGGAAGGCTTGAAACCTTAATATGATTTAACAAGAAATATATATTCTCTTTTAAAGTACATTTAACCTCTGTGTAAGTTTTTCTTTAACTATGTTAGCAGTCCTGTTGGTGGCAATCAGTCAATTCTCAGGAAACACTTTGTTCATAAAAATATATAATAATTTGACATGAGCTATATTTTACATTCCAAACCAAAAAAGAATGTGAGGTTAAATTTTGATTTTTAACATTTTTCCAAGAAGTTTACTGGCAAGAGCTAGACAGATCAATTTTGCAGTTGTTAAGGCAGAAGAGTTTGAAAATTCCCTGTACACAAAGTTTAGAAGATTGTGTAGTGGTTCAAAACCAAATGAAACTAAATCCAACAAACGCAGAGAAATACATATCATTGGGATGAAAGCTAATCATGCCATTGTGCCCTGCCCAGCATCAGCTGACAATGAACAGCAAGGAAAAAAAAAAAATTAAGTTAATACAGTGAACCAATTTCAGGATGAATTAATTCAAAGAGCAAAATTGAGCTGTCAAGAAAAGAATTTTACAGTAGGATATCAGACTAAAAAAACAGCTAGGAAAACACTGGAAGTTTTATCACTTAAGACAGTATCTGAGAGAACATAAGTACATTTATATGCAAACAGTAATGAATATGAATAATACTGCCAGCTTTCCTAGCTCCATGCATAGTTCAGAAAAAGGAGAGTTCATTTAGCCTTTGTCACTACTTAATGAGCAAGCTAAGTCTGCCAGAAGTTACAGCCTTGAGTACATAACACGTAGCGCAACTTATTGACCACAAGTGTGGCAAAGCCTAAACTACTCAAATGATCTCTAGCCCTGGAAATGTGAAAAGAGCACAACCCCCAAAATAGGATCTACATGAAGCTGTAACAGGAATTGTAATTCTGAAAGAAGGGCTTACCCTGCTCCTTCATGCAGGTTCTGATTTGTACAAAGATGACAATTTTATTGCCATGCTTGTCAGTAAAACAAACGTGATGAGTTAAAGCAAGACGTGGTGGCAAGTGCTCAAGGAGGACCCTCAACTGGAGTGTAAGAGTTAAGAGATTTCACCCAAGGCCCAGGTTAGTCTAATTTTCAAAGAGGGGCGAGATGTAAGATGTTAGAAGAAACTGAGGCTTTTGTATTTGCATCTCCTTATAAAAGCTAGATCACAACTTACCATTTTGGTTAGAAGATGGGATTTTTGCACTATGCTCATTTGGGAGACAGCAGCCTTCCTGTCTTCTGGTACTGCATCTTTGAGTACAGTAATACAGGTTTTGGCCTTTTAATCACATATGGAATGGTGCAACTTCTTACTAAGGCATTTAACTTCCCCAGAGATGCTAAAAGCATCGCACCATCAGTATTGTTGTTTGACCAAGGGTTTGCGCTTGGCTTACACATGCCTACAACAGCAAGTGAGTAACGCAGGGCTAACAGAGACCAGCTGCATTTTTATCCATACAATTCCAACCCTGGCCCGAAGTCTAGGGAAGACTAAAATGCCAGTATATATATATAAACAGGTCATTAAGTGCCTGCCAGCAGTGAACCTGCTACAGCTGTAATATAAGGAAAAAGAACTGCAGGAGGCCCAAGCCTTCTGAATTTGTTTAAAGCGCTGCAGTAGACTTGTAGGTGACTGGCATACCTGAAGGAAGGTCTAAGGACTGGAGCCTGACATCCAAGGATAAGAGGGATCACATAGCATTTTCTCTTCAAGAAAAGTAATGCCATCTCTCCCCTTGCCAAGTAATAAAATGCTATCTACAGAAACGGGTGTTTTCTCCCTGAATCCACAGTAGAAATGTAGTTAGACAGAAAAAGAAAGTCAGCCTATTTCTCAGAATTGCAGAAAGTAGAACCAAAGGGGACCTCAAAAAGTCATTCTGACAGGTCCCTGCCTTGAATGACATTCCAAAACTACAATCTGTGCAAACAGTTATGCCATGGGACTCTAAGTTAATAAAATGGCTGACTAAATCAGCTAGAGTTCTAGAAAAAGTTATCTGCATGTAAATATTTTAGTAATAACATTAGCTATAAGTACTACACAGCCAATTTTAGAATCTACATATGATATGAAATATACATACATGTTCATATATATATATATATTCACCCTTAAAACAATGCAGAGCAAAACCAAACCAGGGCCTGAATAATCTACCATACGTGCCCTTCATGTCAGCATGACCTTAATACATAGCTGATGGGCTGATCAGATCCCTGAGGTCTATCACTGGAATTGCTACAAGTTTTGCTTACCACAATTTTAACCAAAAACTGACTTAAATCATGTTACATCTCTCTAGGTGAAGGAGGAAGACAGACACAAAACAGCAACAAAGAAAACCCCCACAAAACCCCACACAACCCTGTAGTACATAGAAAGGCACCTGATAATATTGTTAATTGTTAGTAGCAATTATCTACAGCATTCTAAGTGTGCTTAAGCAATCAAGGCAAGTTTTAAAAAGACCTTGAAATACAAGAATTGCTGGCATTCAAAAAGATAAGTCTAACCTACTTAAGAAGTTACTAAAATGACATGTGCAGCTGTAAATCAGTAAGTGTGCAAAACTATACAGTTCTGCATAAAGTGCTAAATGTACCCCCAGTTTGCACCTATTAATATAAGTTTGTTAAGCTTGGCAATATGATGCAAGAAGATGATCTTAAGGATGTATGATCTCTACCTTGTCTTTCCTTTTCCTTCCCCACCATCATCTACTGTCCTTTAAACTGTAGATTTCCAAATTACACAAAGGCCTTTCCAGGAATTGTAGTTCAGCAAAATATTTCAAGTATACCTATCTTTCCATGTAAACTTAGGGACACTATGGGTTCGATTTTCACAAATTCCAAACACTTACAACTTCTGCTAATTCCATCAGAGTTGTAATTATTTCGGTCTGTTCAGTACCTCTGGAAAAAGGCTGTTTCCTATTACTCATTTAACTCCCATTTAAGGAGTGCTGAAATTCATACTGTAACTTGTCCAGATTTAAGTCTAAACAATAAGCAATTACAGAAAAGCAGAGCAATACTTTACCAACCATTTCGGTTCATAAAACCAAGTCCTACCATATCTATTCATACATACTCATTATATGAATCATACATAGATCTTTAACAGTCAACACACTGAATTCAAGTTATTATAATACAGCAGTTTGTCTTGCAGGCGTTGTGCAATACACTTAGAAGTATACAGCGGGTCTCTTCTTTACTCTGTATTTCAGTGATCCATACCGTATCTGAGGAGAAAAAAAGTAATTGTAAATTAATGAAATCTTGAGATCACTTCAGGCAGAAATATTAAGTACCTTTCCACTAAGCACCTTTAATGTGCTTTGGACACTCCACAGATTCAGTAAGAGCATCTACCTATGACTGAACAACATACAGTTTCAAGAGAATTGGGCAAGAAGGGTAAGTCTCAACAGTTTTCCCAGAATTACCAAAAAAATTTTGTGAGATTCCGTATTTATCTTGAAGTATCTTTAAATGTTGTGACACATACAGATAATAAAGCACTTTGAATCCTATGTAGAATCTTCACGTTGTGGGTTCCAAGTCAAAGCAGGCCAACATGTCTATGGTAACTAAACAATTCTGAATCTTTTTTAATCCATTAAATTGCAGACGTTTAAGAGTGCACAACCAAGACATGCAAAGGTAGATGACAATACTGCGATCTACACCCCTTTCAAGGTAAGCAGTTCCTGGAATTTGGATTTGGTGTCAGCATTAGTATTCCAAGCACAGAGTCTATTTCATCTCCTCCTCCCTTTTTCCTTGCTTAGTTAATTTCACTCATGTATTGCCCTTAAAAAACCCCAAAGTACAAAAACTCCAAGCTTAGCAATTGTTATCACATATTTCGTTCTCCATTTAGCATTCTACAACTCAGTAATAGTTGATAACCCCTCTAAGAATAAGGAAAAAAAACCCTACTAGAATCTCAAGGTACATTTTTAAAATCAAGCTCAATACTTAAGATTATTTCCCCTGTATTTGGTACTGGTGAGGCCCCATCTCAAGTGCTGTGTTCAGTTTCGGGCCTCTCACTACAAGACAGACATTGAGGTGCTGGGGTGAGTCCAGAGAAGGGCAATGAAGCTGGTGAGGGGTCTGGAGAACAAGTCTTCTGATGAGCAGCTGAGAGAATCGGGGTTATTTTGACTGGAGAAAACGAGGCTGAGGGGAGACCTTATCACTCTCTACAACCACCTGAAAGGAGGTTGTAACAAGGAGGCATCTGTCTCTTCTTCCAAGTAACCAGTGACAGGACAAGATTAAACGGCCTCAAGTTGTACTGGGGAGGGGAGGGAGGTTTAGATTAGATATTAGGAAAAATTTTTAGACTGAAAGGGTTGTCAAGCATTGGAACAGGCTGCCCAGGAAAGTGGTAGAATCGTCATCCCTAGAGGTACTTAAAAGACAGGCAGACATACTGCTTCGCAATATGGTTTAGTGATGTTTTTTGCCAGTGTTAGGTTGGATTGGATGAGCTGAAAGGTCCCTTTCAACCCAGACAATTCTATGATTCTATGGTCACACTTGCCTCTTTACGGCCTTTAATAGTTTTCACAGATTTCATGCTCTGAGTTCTTCGAAGGCCTCTCTGAGCAAACATTTCATCCTCTGAATGTGTCCCCTCCATCTCTTCATCTGTTTTATCATCGCCAGGATTTTTTTCCAATGAAGTTTTGTAACCTTTAAAAACAGTTTAATAAAAATGTTTAATAAGAAGCAGTTGTAATTTTTAAATTTTGAAGAAATCCATGAGTTTCATTTTTAACACACATCCCCTATTCTTTTAAACAATATGGTCAGTCTGCTGGCTGTTTCGAACAGCTAAACATACTGTCTGCCAGGAGCTTGATACTTATAATCATGCCATTTTTAAGTAACAAGCCATTTCATTCCACAGATACATAATGTAGCGGTCCTTTAATTGTCAAAAGTGAAGCTACCAATCTGCTACCATCTTCTGCCTTACACAGAACTGCAAAAACCTCAGTGGTCATCTTGAGAAGTACTTCAGATTTTCAGCCACAATCCCCATGGGAGGGGGGTTGAACTAAATAATCTTTAAAGGCCCCTTCCAACCCAAGCCATTCGATGATTCATTGGATCTTTCTACATACTTGCATACCTCTCTGCATGCTTAATACCAAAATCCTCAGAAAGATACAGTATCAAGTGTTTACATCCACAAAAATAGGACCAGGATTATTACCAAGGAGTCTCACTAGAGGGCACAAACCGCTTAAAAACACGTGCCGAAGACCTTGGAGCCCAAAAGCCCTGAATCCCCATCGCAGACCTATCATAAACACCCCGAATATAGTCCGGTTCCTTACCCCTGCCAAGCTCTCCTTTCAAAAGGCCATTCCACAACATACAAGCTGTAACACTCGGAGGCACCTTTTAGACTCCAAATCCAATTTACTCATGTGCAACTTATGCTTCATTTTACACCACTATTTTATTTAGGCTTGATTAGATTGATTTCTTTTGGTAATTTCATGTTTTTCCTGTAATTACAATCACATTCACCTACTCCACAGCTACTTAACGCAGACTTGCCTCATCTGCCATTCTGCAGGCAACATGTCTCTGCCTTCAACAGTTTCAATTCATCATTCTCAATATGGAAGATTTCAATCACATCTGTTACTCATACAGTTTCTGACTAGGGATGTTTGCAATGACACCGATACTTCCTTATCTCTATTCATAACACTTCTGACGCATCAAAGTCACGATTGTCTTTTTCACAGCAAGCATACTGGCAGCTCAACATCCTATGATCAATGTTCTTCCCCAACTAGGTCTTTTCAACTGATTTGCACAGGAACTCCTGGCTCAGATCACAAAAAAAAAAAAAATATTCTGTTAAGTACAATGAAATATCACTACGTAGTGCTCTTAAGTCTATCCGTGGTTTGTTCTTATTTTAAATCTCTAACACTGAAGCAGCTTCAAAGAAAACAGAAGAGGTGTACACTATGTTTGGGTCCAGGAGTGGGAACAATTAACTTACACTAGCTCGAAAAAAGCATTTTCACTTGTGAGATTGAATCTGACCATCAGTGGTTATTTACACAGTATCATCTGTGACTGAGTAATTAAAAAAAAAGGAATTTTGAGCATTTTCAAGCTATTTCAGATAGATAACTTATGCTCTATTACCAAGGAAGAGCCCCTGCACAACAGCCGCAGTGACATCATCCCTAATGCAACTCTTGATGAATTCATGGGCTTTCTCTCTAGCCAATATCCCCTTTCTTTGCACTCACCTCCACAGGATACCTTCTGGGCTCAATTAGTAATTCATCTTAGGGCCTTTCAGGTGACCATTTACTCCTCAGAAACACCATGGGCTACCTATCATGTGATACCTGGAATTCCTTGTGCTCCACAAGCACCACCCCTCCTCGAAGTGGAGGGATGAGAAGAAATGACAGGCTTAGGTAAAAAGAAAATAAATAGACCAGAGCTATTTCATTTGTGGGAAACTTTACATTGCAGTCTCAGCATTTAAGTCTTCTACTGAAATCTTCCTTCAAGCACCATTGGCTCAACAGCAAAGTGATGTTAATGATAATAATATGTAATATAATAATCAAATAATAAGACTAAAAGTACCTCCACAAAAATATATATTGGTCACCACACACCATCTTTTGGGTGTTGAGGTGCACCAGTCATGATATCAGTTATGATAACTTAATGCCTTCATTATTCCTATCACTACAAGCAATTTTGTATTTTGAACTATCATTACAAACCTACTGAATTTGTTTCCATTAATTTTCTCTTGCTATTTATTGAGCTTCCATAAATTTTCATGTTTAACTTTTTATACATTTGTCACAGAAACACCACTTAATCATACAGGTTTTTTTACTTACAATTAAGCTTTACTTTGGAAAGGAATTCCCATTGCTAACCAGCAAAGATAGGAGTAATGAGTACAGTATGACTACACTGTTAGTGGCTGTGAGAAGAAAATAACCCAGGTAGCATTTCTCAACTGTTGTAATATATCTTGCTCAAGTCAACTCTGTTCAAATTCACTGGAATTTTTTGAGGGCCTTTCCATTTCTAACTAGGGTTGATATATTTCTGCTTTCCCACCTTTCTTTCCCAATTGACCCTCAGTCTTCAGTGAATTGTTCTTCTAGCTCAAAAATATAGATAGATACTTACCTGAAGATTCACTTGCAGAGGCTCTGGTTTTCTTTTTTGCTTCTGGCAATGTCTGATAGGGTCTCTGTCCCACTGGCTCATCTCCTTGTATAGTAGTCAAATCATGCATACTGAAACTTCTCAGTTTCTCAGTTATCGCACCTTGACTCTGAAATACAACAACAGAATCTTTAAAAAATGAAGCAGAGGTTTGACTTTGCTGTTCAAGCTGGGTTAGGATATTTAAGCCCATGCTTCCTTGTTGCACTACAAAATTCATTAAATATAAGCATGCGGCACATTTACATTTGCTTTAAGCACTGCTTTTACCCAAGCTGAACTGTATAATGCCCCTAGACCAAGAAGTTACAGATAAACTAGCAACTTCATTACAAATATCTCATTACACTCCTTTAATCTGAACAAATAAAGGCTTTTTGGGTGAGGGGAAGTGTTAAAAAAAAAAAAACCATCAGAAATGCTCAATTCACTTCAAACATACCCCTCTAGCAGTGCTAGGTAGCACGACAGTGGCTTTAACACTTCAGTTTTAAAAAGTCTGATTGAAGATAAAGATTTCTGCCCTTTTATATTTTTACCATCTACAAATTTGAATATGCATAAGAAAGGAAAAAAAAGTGTTAAAAATACACTCTGTAACATTAACTCAAGTAACTGAGAAACTAGCAGCACTACAAAAGCTCTACTTGACAGAAACTTAAAACCACAAACCAAAGAGGTCCTGCCTGGACTACTGGCTACCAGGTTCTCTTACTAATGTAAATTTACTGACATATTACCAACCCAAAATCTAATGCTACATATAAGGATAGTTGATCACATTTGAGCATTAGTATTCCTTCTCCGACTGCCCTTACATCTCCTCCTTACGGGACATACAGAAAGTTCCCCTTGGAAAGGAGGATTGTCAAGCAGCTCTTTCATCTTACACCAGACGATCTTAAAGCATTGAAGCTTAATTTATTGTATAAGCAACTAAAAGGATAAGCATATTAGTCAATATCATGTTAAAATAACATTCAATTCTTCCACCTCTGGCATGAGGCAAAAAATAACCATTTCAGAGGAAGACTGACAAGCCTGTGCATGAATCCCACTTTAAACAAGGGTTCAAGATTTAGTTTCATTCTTACAAGTGAAGCTTTTATGTAAAATTCCCCATTTGAGCATTACGTTAGCTAGCAGTATCAGAAAAGCAGGTACAATTCCACACCTCTGTCCACAACAGGACCAGCGTACGGCAGTTCTGCAGCCATTTGTTCCCACTCTCATGGCAACAACTGTTTGCAGATGGTAGACCAGAACCCTAAATTATTCCATGTTAAAAATAGCCATGTCAAGTGAAGAGACAGAGTGATACTCCGTAAGTTTGCATGACCACCAAAGGTGGCGGGGGGAGAGTGGCTGAAACCTAATACTTATTTTCTAATTGCCTAGTCATTAGTACAACATATAAAGCTAAGACAGTGTGCTACACAGGCAAGAAGAACAGATTTTAATTCTTACACCACCTTTCGTGACATAAGAAAATAATAAAGAAAAGGTTTCCTATGAGACAAGTAGAAGCCTTTACTTTTCTAGTTCTTTCTACATATACGTGGGATGAGTGGCAGTTCTCAAGAACACCACCACTGCTTGCCTTTGATTTGAAATGCACTACTGACACTGTACAGTCTGTGTATGAACTACTGTAGAAATTCTGAAATTAATTTTATTCCCTAAAATGGCTTATTTACGGCAGGTCTATCCAGCCTTAAAGCAGAATCCTGCCCTTCCACTACTCCAGTTCCTGCTTTAAAAAGCATTTAGACAGTAAATCAATCAGGAACCAGCTATGCCCGAGAAGGAACAGTCAGTTGTTCGAAAACTAGAGAAAAGAACTGAAGAGACAGGACTGCTTCTATTGACAAGTAACAGCTTACAGCATCTGCTATAACATGTAAGACTGTTGATCAGTCTGCATCCTCTGCTTCAACAGACACAAACGGACTCAGGTCTCAATCACTGTACACTGATGAACGCATAATATGGACACAGTTGGTTCTCAGCACAACCCATATAAATTCAGCACAACTCCAATCTCTAAGTGTGGACAGGGCTTACTACAAAATTGTGACAGAAGCTGGATTTGCCCAGAAACAGAAGTACAGAAAGACACGTTATTCCACTGTAGATATCAAGGACTAGATCCAAGCTGGGAACGTTCAGCTTATTTTTCAGTGCGGCTTTTGGTTACAGAATTTTGTTTTTCTAAGGGGAAAAAAGTCATACTATGTGCCATAAAATAACATTGTGCCCTTAACCAGACTGCACACTCAATGAGGCTGGAGCTCCTGTGGAGCACTGTCTCATTCAGCAAGGACATAACAGATTCATACAATGGCCCCTTCATTCCAAAAGTACTTGCCAAGATGGAAAGTTTCACTCAAGTTACACACAGCAAATATTAAGAAGTTTGAAAGGAGATATATATACACACACAAAAAAGAGATGCAGGACACGTGCCTGAGAGCCACAGTAGGAATGAGGGCTGCACAACCCCTGCTCTACTTCACAGTCACACATTATACTAATCCTATGCAGGTACTCCCTACTGTCATCCCCCCCGGTCTCCTGCCTGGATGCAGTCTCCATCCCACCCCCGGGAAAACCCAGTTTAGCCATATCAGGATTGATTTCTACCACACACCATTGCATAGACTAATTGGAGGACAATTTTAAAGGTGCTTTGTGTGGTCGTGGTGGGTTTTTTTTTTTTTTTTTTTTTTTTTTTAAAATAAAAAAAATTAAAATATTTTTATAATTACAAAAAGCCCCACATACCACTGTGCTCATACTGTACTTAAGATTTAGGAAGATTCTTCCACCAGCCCCATGCTCAAAAGCAGCAGATAATTGCTGTCTGCTGAAATAAAGCATTCCACAAGGATTTGGATTACTATCAGCTCAGAATGAAAACCTGGCTGAAAAATATTAAGTACCCTCTGATGCAGGAAATGTCACACTGCATGCCCTCTACTGCAGGAAGTGTGACAGTAACATTCACATTTAGACTATTAATGCATTAAGAGCTTTGATACTTTGTTTGAAAGTTCAGAGAGTTACTAGCCGCAGCTTGAATGCAAGATGTTTGCCCACAGAAGAGAAGGCAGAGCAATCCAAGTGCAGGTGGAGCTGAAGGGGCATCTCCAGCTTCCACACTCACACCATGGGTAGAGCAGCAGCCATCACCTCTCCCCAGCCCTACACACAGCCCCAAGATGCTGCTCACAAGAAGATGGCAGAGCAGTTGCCATGCCTGCACTGGTGTCCCATTATTTCAACAGTTACTGTCCGTAACGAATAAATACGGTGGGCTGCATCCAGCCCAGAGGCTGCCAACTAAACTACACCACAAAAGATTGGAGACACACACATTTAGAATTACAATGCAGGCAAAAATGCAGAGAACAATTTCAGTGCTCAAATTTCTATGTAAATGAACACTGGAGAGAGAGGAACTGTGAAGTTTCTGTTGTCTTAAACAAAATGAAAGTCTTAAAGAATAAGCCTGCTTATTTATTCAACAGTATTTCCTAAAATACATTGAGCGCTTTTCAGAGGCCACGTTCATTACTAGTGACCAACCTAAAGCTCTAATTTACGTTTTAACAGGTTTCTAAATCTAGTTTTTGATAAATACAGCCTACTTAAGGGACTCCTTTTGAGACTACTGAGACTCTAGTAAGCTATTAGTATGCCGTCTCATCAGCTGACCCTCATGTATGAAATGCCCTTCTCTATTTTGTTATGGGGCATGTATTTTTATAGTCTATATACTTAACCCAGGGAAGTTGGCGTAAACTGATGCCACACAGTATGTCTGCCTCAGGGACTTTTTTTTTTTTCCTGTTGTTTAAATTGGACTTGCACCCCCTCAGTAGTCATGGTCGCTGAACGAAGCTCCTTGCCTTCATTGGATAAGTTCTCAATGGACCACGTGCCCACAGAGCTGCTGGGAGCCTTGTGGCTGCCAAGCTGCAGCGTGCGGCACCCACATTCCCAGCTGTTCTCTCCTTGATCCGATGCGGGCTGACAGGGAATGGCTTCTGTTCCCTCTCAACCTGGAGAGGGACTGCTGTCCCGTGAATGACCTCTGCAGCATGCCAGGCAGTCCCAGCAGGGAGGAGGGATGAAAGGAATATTGCTGGTGAGCTGAGCTGCTCAGTGATACTGGCTGCTCGCCACAGCTGGCTGCAAGGCACCTCCTTCCTCTGCCATGCCCTGAGTGGGAAGAAGGGGAAGTCTGAGCAGGGCCATTGCAATAATATTCAACCAGCAAAGAGGCAGGAGATTCAGGACAACTAAAAGACATGCAAAAACATAGCCCTCAAAATGCTGTTGGTTTTTTGGTTTGTTTTTTTTTTTTCCCCTCACCAAATGCTACTTTACAAATGAAAAATACTTGTGTGACCTCAAAGAAGGACAGTGCATTTCACAGTCAGTTAGCAGCCACCCGGTACATGGCAGCAGAGAAACCATTTTTCACTATTAGCTTGAGAAGCCAGAATTTACATGTTGGCCAAAATTGGAACGTACAGGTAACTGGCATCTCAGAAGATATACCTTGTGTGTATATGTATGTATATCAGTGGAACTTTGTGGAAACTATGTCCACAGCACTATTTCACATACTATTGAGAGGAAAGAGCTCCAGCAACTTTCCTATCATTAAAGGCATCTTGTTGCTGATTCTTTTATACTCTAAATAATTTTTTTATTATTAAACATAAAAGCCTAGACCATATTTCATCTCTAAGTCTCCTGAAATCAGGATTTCACAAAGATTTGTTTTCTTACATTAATATGACAGTAACACAATTTAACTTCATGTATGCTATTTAGCAGATTTGGAAACACTAAGTTTTGTAGGAACAGCGGCTAACTAGTACCAGCTAAAAATATCAGTATAGGACCAGAAGCTATAAACCACGGTTCCTGCCAATTACATTTTAGCTTCACTACAGCAGAGCAGATTTAGCTCTATGGCAAATTTTGGTAGACCAACTTGGCTGGCTGCTCCAGCCTCCCCTACGCAGCCAACTAGCCTTTCAGTACTAGTCCCATATTCCTTTGAAAGCCCTTGGATAAAACTGCTCTTTCCCACACTTGATCTTGAAAAGATTCCAGAGAGTTTTCAAGCTATTTTACCACCCACCTAAAGTCAGCACAAGCAGGCATCGCAGCATCTTTTGCTTGGACACTTAAACAAACAGAAGCTTTCTTTGGACCTCCTCTTCTATTTAACCTCCCACATTCCCTATTCCTAATTTGAGATCCGGTATGGCAGAATAAGCATGGCTGCTCCTTAAAAAAAAAAAGTGATGAAAATGTGTCTCCTTCCCATCAAAACTGATCCCACTAATCTAATAGGATTCCATTCCTGAAATCCTATAGCACGCTCCACCAGCTCATAGTACAGGGATAATTTTTTCACCTGCTGGAGGCAGCAGTCAACTCTTGAGAAACAGGGAACAAAATCAAGAACACGTGAATTGTCTCCATTTGCTTGCATGGAGCACTCACGCTTGGCTTTTTGGAATGACAAACTTAAGAGAATTTTAACATGCCAAAATAAAGATTTTCAGTGAGTCTCCTCTTTCGTACTGTTTAAAAATCATGTCTATTTTAGGTCTTTGGTATTGTGATGGTTGTTTTGCCCAAGCATCTCATCTGCACTGAACTAATTCTGTGCAAGTATTCATGGGCATGTTTAACAAGTTTTAACAAATGGAGCAGGCATCTTGCCAGTCACAGCTGAATAGCAACGAAATCTAAACACAGACATTTAGAAAAAAGTTATTTGTTATTTCAGAAGAAAGTGGGAGGAAATATTTTTGTGTGAAGTTGTTTTTTTTTGTTTTGTGTTTTGGCTTTCTGGGGTTTGGGTTCTTTTTCCCCACAATATTTCTGTAGCACTGTGAGGATTAACAAGGAAATATCCAACCTTAGCCAGACATACAGACATAAGGAAAACACAAACATAAGTATTACAGGTGCACATTGTAACAAATTATGATTTGCTTTTTGGCAAACAATTTGCATTTTAGCATTTAGCATAGTTCTTGAACTTTTTCCCAGTGGAGTTATGTTTGTAGGGTTTGTTTTAAATAACCTATTTTCACTCTGGATACTTTCCTCCCTTTAGAGGTGTACTCTATTTCATGCCTCAAGGCAATATTAAGAATTTGAAAAAACAAAAAAAAAGAACCAGTGATCAAATTGAATCACATTCTCAATATTTTAGGCTCATTATGTCTGCATTTTAGAACAAAAAGTTACCCACATCTTTAAAATGAATGAACGCAAGATACATGAGTATTTTTCCAAATCTTTTTGAAACAGCAACATAGTTTTTAGAACAAGACATTCACATACAAGCACAGAAACTCAAGTTAAATGTTAGCTGTACCTACTTAACTTTGACAGCCAGGGATCTCTACACTGCTTTCTGTTATCTTCTAATCGTGTTCAGGTTTTCAGTCCTGTTACTATGAATACAGCAGTTTCATCTATTCCCAGGAAGAAATTAATCCCGATTACCTTAAAACTATCATTTAACCAGACCACACACATCTTTCTTTCTATACTTTGTGTGTGTGTTTTGGTTTAAAGGACTATTTGGGAAGATACACATTGCCTAAAGTTATACACCTTTTGGTGGGCCAAAAGTTGCTTAGAACCTTACTTATAAGCTTGCATTTTGTTTTCCTAAACCTAGAACCCTCTGAAATTCAACCAAAGGCCATGAGTTTTGTAGAAAGTGTCAAGGTTTGGGCCAGACTGGCCCCCAAAACAAACAACAAATACTCCATTCCAGATGATTTGGGAACAATCCCAGGTTACTTCATGATTTAATGGGAATTACATAACGAAGCAAGAGTATGCTAAACAGCGATATGCAAGCTTATGCTTAGTGTATTAATTTAATAATTCAATCAACAAGTTGCAAACAAGTTAATTGTGTCAAAATAACTTTTATCTGTGGTAGTAATCTTTCATGCCTTACTTCATATATGGAGTTACCTCAAGTTGATTGGAGAAAAACAGCAGAAAAGCCAGAAATCCTTTAAATAGTTTGTTTACCAGCAAGAAAGCACAACAGAGACAGAAAAGAAACAATGGTCATCTTTACCAAAAGCCTGCATAGAAAACTGCATGGTATCTTTCAAGTTACAGTAAGCTGATCCCCATCATCAAAGGAATAACTACAAGCCACCTCAAACAAACAAGCACAGTATGAGGAGGACTAGAAGGCTGCAACCCTTAAATGGTGTTCTAGGTTTCCCACACATTTGCAGAATTAATCCTTTTGTTTAGGAACAAGAAATCCTCAGTACAATTAGACCATTCAATATCAAGGATGAAAGCAATTAATGCAAGCAGAAAGTTACCTTTACAGCCGCTGTCACTGCAGCAGTTGCTGCCAAATTCAACCCTTGCCTTCCAAAATTCACCATGGTCTCATAGCCTCTTTCTTTGGCTTGTACGATGTAGTCATCAATCTCCTAAAAGCAAAACATACCAAAGTTTTAGAGGGCTTTACATAAGAGTCACATTACTCCACAGTATTATTTTTCCATCAGTAAAGAAGGCAGAAGAAATCTTCAAGAAAATATTTAATGGGACAATTACTCTTGCCTTTGTATACTGATGTTTCATTCACTTATACTCTCTCATTTAGAAAAGGATTATGTCTGGTCAAACAAGTTGATAAAATAAATCACTTCTGTCCAGCTCAGAAACATTGCAGCTACATAGCAAGTTCGTTACAGGGTGTAAGGTTAACTTGTCAGACAAAAGTTGTTCAAGAAATAACATCCTTAAGATGATATCAGAGAGTTCCTTAAGAAGGTAGAGTTGTCTCAAAAAGATCTTCTGAAGCCAGAGCTTTGACACAGGTTAAGTACCAAGGACGATACAGTCATGACATGCATTCCCAGCTGTGGTAAACACCTGGAGCTGGAGATAAAGGCTTCAAGGTAGTTCACAACAGCTGGCAGATTACAGCAAAAAATCCCTTTAGCTTATGAAGTTGCAAACTGTTTATAGTTCAACCTTTGTAAGGTCAAGATGACTGTACTGTTCATATCAGTGGCAATCATGTCAGCTACTTGTTTTGCCTAATGAAGGCCAAGCCTAGCACTGACCTTTACAAATGCTATTTTCCATATGTTGAGGTTTTCCAGTAGTAGTTTTCACACCTTTGCTAATCCCTCTTTCCACACATCCAAACAGAATACTGAAAAAGAGCTAAGCAGATCTGTGGCCCTGTCATACTTTGGCTAAAGCTAAATATCCTTTATTTATTTTCCGCTTGGGCATTTTCTGTTGCAGACTGGTCTTCCCTTAAATCTCAGAAGGACATCTCTCTTGTTATCCTGTCAGTTTTCCTGACCAGAAAAGTCATCGTCATCATTTGTCCTCAGAAGTTTTTATTACTAGGCTATGCTAGAAAAAATGGAACATTAAAAGCTGTTGCTAAAACCACATTCATGTTCTGCTCAGGGAGCACCACACATGTTCTTCCAGTAGAATGTCAAACTGCATCACTTCCACTCCACTGGGCTCCCCAAAGTGCACGAAGTAGCCCAGAGAACACCAAGGTATCTCATGTCAATAAAAAATAGTACATTGCCTGCTCATGCAAGTGAAACAGAAGCATATATATGGGCAGTCATATGCACTTGCCTCTGCTAGTCCAATTCATGCTGCCTGGCGACCCAGTAACACACTGATCTGCTTTTATCGTCTATCTAGCAACAGTTAGTATTTCAGCATGTGTTATTACCATATTAGGCATTAAAAATATGAGAAGTTATTTCTTACCCTTTCTTTAGAAGAAAGCAGTGGGTGGAGAAATTTTCGGTAGATTAAACTCGCCCCTCTAGTATATGGGGAAAGGAGCCAAATAACAAAAGCTATCTTCAGTTCATAGTAAAGTGGAAACCTACAGACAAATTAAAAATTGCATGAAATCAACAACCGCAATAAGAAAATGCACAGTAATTAATCATCATGAAGAGATATCTTCAAAAAACACAATTACATATTAGCACATATGATTCTTCACATACAAGTTATGTTAAACAAATTAAATGAATTATAGACATATGGATTTATTTTAATTGACTGTACTGTCATTTAAGAAATGGAAACAATATACTTGCTTTACACATTATACATTCTTACACAGAGAAACTACAGTCTTTCCTACAGGAACTTTTAAGAATTTCATTCTCTTATTCAGTTCCTCCAGCAGAGGTGGAAGTTTTATAGTCCCTACTTCAAGTAACCATCTACAACAAGCTTGAAAACAGATGTTATTCTTCACATATACTGAGATAGAATCATAGAATCATAGAATTGTCCAGGTTGGAAGAGACCCTTGGGATCATTGAGTCCAACCATCTACCCTACT